>JAWWEW010000041.1:50010728-50093362 GCA_035583185.1 Anabacerthia variegaticeps | reverse complement strand
GACTGGGTAATTCCTAAGTTGTTATTAACATCCTTTAAGGATCCTTGCATCTAAACCTCGATGAAAAGTACAAGTATGAAATATAAAAAACATGGAGGTATAAGGGCTGAGAGCTGCAAAGAGAGAATAACTGACTACATGGGGCCTTTCAAAGCTAGGTGCTTGCTGTGGATGGGAAACTCCTCAAAGCAGATCTTGTAAAATGAATCTTGATGTGAAATGTGAGGAATGGGGTAGTTTTGTTTTCAGGACTGAAGATTGGGCTTTCACGTGTTAGCAAGGCTGATAATGCTGAATTTTTCTGAGACTGGAAGACCTAATGAAAGAAAGATGTTTTTTCTTTGTATCAAATCTGTCTTGATTGCTCTGTGTTATAATTTGCAGCATCTACTTGGAGTGATGGTGGCTCAGTTCGTCCTAGCTACTGGCTGGTTCTTCACAATCTCACTCCACAGGTATTTTCTGTGGTTGTTTCTGGGAACTTTTTCACTTTATCAAGGATTTGTGAATTCTTCAGTTGTTTCTCTTTGACTAAAATCTGGCAAAATCTGATTTGTCAGGTTATGTAACATGTTTCTACAAAACTGAGCTTCAGTCTGACTAGATTTTCTATTGTAATCTCTTCAGCTAACTTTAGGATGTTCAGGTTTTGCTACGTGACTCTTAAAACATTATTTAAGAGTTACAAAATTCTTTGAACAGAAAATTTTTTCTTAGAAGTGAGGGTAAGTTGCATGACTATAATGTGGAATGGTTTATAGATGTTCTTTAGGATGTTGTCAGTAAGAAAGTTGGTGTAACTGCCAGTTTTCACTTAAGTGTTTCCATAGTGAAACCACAGAATTTTTCCGGCACTCCTGCCAAAACCAGTCTAGTTAGGTTATTTCTGCAAGTGTTCTCAGAGCTTGCTTCCTTTCAAAACAAATTCTGTGGAGATCCTGGTTTCAGTATTCCCAATTAGTTCTGTATTTGAGGGCTAGGAAAAACCTATATGATTATCAGGAGAGCCCCGAGCTCTAGACAGAGTCTTCTGTTCAGCAGGATAATTTACTGTGCTTTTACAGTCTAAAAAACATTGATGTGAAAGGAGAAACTAAAGTCTCCCTCGAATCACCCAAAATGGCAAGCTGTGCTCCTTTCATAGAAAAGGCCGTTTTCCGTGATGTGAGGAAAAGGCACAGTTCTAAATCTGGGAGATAGTTTAATACTGCTTTAGGAATTGTTTAATGGAAGAAGGATATTTTGGATGCATTTAAGTTAGTAAGAAAGAGACAGAAGCAGATTATAATTGTCTCTTTCATAACAGATTCGCTGTTCCTTGTGGGTTGGTACACCAGGGAGAAGGAAGTGTAAAGGTTAAGGTGGATTCATAGACTTGTGCAATGGTTAGGATTGGAAGGAACAATATCTTCATTTCAAGGTTCTCTGTTTTAACTTTGACCGTATTTGTACCATACACAACTTTCTTTTCCCTCATTTAAAGTTGTATGATATAATGGGGGGCTGAAGAGAGAAGAAAGAAAGTAGCACTTCCTTAAGTATTTGCACATACAGATCCCATTCTTGTGTGTGTGTTCCCGTGGCACACCAGGAATGGAATCTGTCTGTACAGAACACCTGGGAGAACAGCTGTCACTGGAGGTAAGTGACAAGCTGTTAGTGCTGCAGGAGGAATGTAGGCAATAACTGCTGTGAAAATATTAGTTCAGGAGGAAGGAACATTGGTGGGTTTGGCAGGAATATCACTGACTGTTTCTGTCACTTCCTGTTTCATAAACCACAAAGACAAAGAAGCACTAAAATAAATTTAAAAAAAATTCATTTTAGAGATATTTCCAGTTTTGCAAAAACCTTTTAATATTAGATATTTGTTTATCTAAATTCTTCTGAAATCAGAGAGCTGGAGACTGACATTCTGGTTCCTTTGGTACAATATCTGATGGCTGAAGGTGGCGAGAAGTACAAGCTTTATATAATTACTGGGGAAGCTGTGTGCGTAAGGATAGTAACAGTGTAAGAAACTCACAGAGGGAAAACTGGACTCAAGCTACAAGTGAACAGTCAAATCAGATTATTCCCTAAGGCAAACTCCATGTAACGGTGGGAAGTGAAGGCATACCAGTTCCTGTTTGAAAATGAACTTCTGTCTCCTTTGCTTACTTCCCACTGCTTTCACCTGTTTTCCTTTTTGAGAGCAGAATATCTCTTAATTACTGGGACGAAGTTAGGATTGAAGTACGTTTGGAGAAATAGTTACAAACACGTGTTTTATCCTGGCTGTTGTTCTTCAGATTGATGGGTCAACCTTGAGGACGATCTGCATGCAGCACGGCCCACTGCTGACATTCCATCTGAACCTGACCCAGGGCACCGCCCTTATCCGATATAACACCAAACAGGAGGCGGCCAAGGCCCAGACTGCACTGCACATGTAAGCAAGGGTTTGAGACAAAAGTCTTGGGTGGGATGTGCGGTGTTGTAAGCCCCTAAACTCCGTGGAAACTTCTGAATTATACTAATCTCCTGAATTTCACAGGCTGTTAACCTGTTCTTCCATTGTTTTGTTTGAAAGGTGGCATATGTGCATTTATCATTTTGCCTACGCTGTATAGGCGCTTTTAATTGCTCTTGGTGTTAATGTTCAGGACCTTAGTTTAAATTTAGAAAGGGTTTGCTGCAGATATAACTGAATGTTGGGGCTAGGGGGCTGGTGTTACTGGTTTGTTTTGGGTTTTGTTTTTTTTTTTTCCTCCCTTATAAAATGGAAATTACTGTGTTCAGAATCAGTTTCACTGTCAAGAACAGTTGAAGTTTTCCATGTTCATTTCATTGTAGCAATGTAGCTGATACCAACTTCGGTTTGGGCAACTAAAAGTGTTGTTCCTGTGCCTTCTGAATCCTTTGCCCTTATCTTCTGGCTCTAATTATTTTTTTCCTCATGTGTATCTTGTCTTCTAGGTGTGTGTTGGGAAACACTACCATCCTGGCTGAGTTTGCCACTGATGAAGAGGTTAGTCGCTTTCTGGCACAAGCTCAGCCCCCTACACCTGCAGCAACCCCGAGTGCACCTGCAGCAGGCTGGCAATCCCTGGAGACAGGACAGAACCAGACAGATCCAGTTGGACCTGCTTTGAATCTCTTTGGTGGGTCAACAGGGCTTGGGCAGTGGAGCAGTGGTGGCGGCGGCGGCAGCAGTGGGGGTGATCTCACTGGCGCTTCATTGTGGGGGCCCCCAAACTATTCTTCAAGCTTGTGGGGGGTCCCAAGCGTAGAGGATCCACACAGAATGGGCAGCCCTGCTCCCTTACTACCTGGAGACCTTCTGGGAGGAGGGTCGGATTCAATCTGAACTTAGAACTTTCAACTCTGACCTCGTGACCTTTTTTGGAACAGCAGCAGCACTAACTTGACCTTTTTGTTTTTTTCAACTTGCAATAAATACATTTATAAAAGGAAAAAAGAAAACGGAGAAAGAAAAAAAGGTGGGTCATTGACAGACTGTCTGAGCACATAGTTGCCTCCCTTATATAACTTCAGTTTTTTCGTTTGGAATATGAATCCAAAAAGAGAACATATCACTCTTGAAATACTTGAATTGTGAACGCCAACTTAGAAAGACAATGTGAAGCAAGTACACATACCATTTAAATTTAAACAGAAAAAATTAAAAAAATTAGTTTCTAGTTTTTCACTTTTTCATGTTATACGGAAGTTGTTGCTAAGAAACATATATACTGAAAAAATAGCTTTTTAACTTTGTTTGCACTGGGTGTGTTTCCGTCCTTAGGTCTACCATGTTGGGTTGGGGTAGGGGAGGGGTTCAAAAGAAAAATGGGTGGGGAGGGAAAGACTTGACGGAGCCTCACTTTAAAAACAAAAAAATTTAAAAAGAAAAAAAAACTAAAAAAAAAAATTAAAAACCCACAAAAAAAAACAAAACTGAAAAAAGCAAACAAACAAAACAAAAACCAACACTTTGTGATTGGCTGGTTGATAAGTACCAGTGTGTTCTGGCACATGTAACTGCCCACGTGTGCTTGTTTCTGTGTGAGTGCGTGTGCACATGTTTGTGTGTGTGCATTTTTTTTCTCTCTAAATATATATATAATCTTGAAACGCTGCATTGCTGATGGTCTACGGGCTGGCTGGCCATCTGCATGTCTTGATGCTGAAAACAAGACAGGCATGGTGGAGTCCCTGTGGCTGAAGCAGAATCCAGTTGGGCTGGATAAAAATTTGTCAGTAGGTTTTTTTAAATTCATTTTAGCAGGGTGCTATCTCAAGTCTGCGGATCATACAGAGTGGATAGTTGCTTCCTAGCCCTTGTTCTAACCCTGTGGTAGAGCAGAACACTGCCATATCCAAAGGATTTGGTGAGAGGGGAGACAATGTTGTCTTTTGAGTAGCAGTGTCTTTATTTATGTCTGCATGTGGGGTTTTTGTACTGAATGAACCCTAGAATGTTTGTTATATAATGCAAGCCATTTATTTCTTCCAACAAGGGGGAAAAGAGGAGGAAAGAAGACATTGCCATTTTTTGTGCCGCTAAGGCAAATGTTTTTTTCAGTCTCTATCAAGCTTCAGTACCTGTAAAAAATGAGTGTTTCTTTTCTCCCCCAAACCTAAATAAGCACCCATATTCATCCTAGAGGAACCCATCAAAAACTTGAAAATCCAGCCCAACCAAATTAGCCTTTTAATTGATTTACTGCTTGTATTAAAACTGACAGAAAACTAAATTGTGTCAGCAGACTGCTGGCTGGCCTGCCTCATCTCCTGAAAGCACATGCAGCTGACTCCTTCCTGCGTCCTTCATGGTGAGCGTTACCTGTGCCAGGCCTTGGTGTCATTACAGCGCCAGACCATCACTGACAGAAACGTTTACTTACGAATGTTCTTAAACCAGTGTGTACTTCAAAGGTTTCCTTTTGTTTCTCTGTGTTGTTTTTTTTTCCTGTGTACATGGTTTTGCTTAGGGAGATATATAACTAGCAAAGACTTTTTTTTTTTTTTAAAGTATTGCACCTTTTTGTTTTTTTGTTTTTACTTTTTCTGTACTGTTGCTTTTTAATTTCTGTATTTAAGGAAAGGTTTGGGGTTTTTTTAGCATCAGTGTAGTAATACTCTGGGCAGGATAGGGGTGACCTATAATCCACAGTGATAGCCAGTGTGTGCATGCATGTGTGCGCTGGGAACAAAACTTTTAAGACCTGTTGTTGTGAAAAGAGTTGTACCAGACTTGAAGGAACATCCCTTGACACGAAGCAGGAAGTCTTTTGCGGGGGTGGGGTCAGGAGAAGAGGGAATAGAGATGCCAGTACTTCTTCCATAAGTGCTAGGACTTCCATGTGGCGTCGTCTGGCCATTATACTGTCTAACAAAGTGCCGACATTCTGTACCAGCACATACCTGTCCATTCCAGCCCTCAGAGGTAGCAGTGCTCGGGCTTTATTACCTGGTGGAGGGGGGAGGATAGGGGAGTCTGTTTCTTTAGCATTTCCATCAAAGGATACGACCATGTCTAATACGTTTAACTCTACGCGTGGGTTTGGTGGGGAGAAGGAAAAGCAGATGCAAGTAATGGGGGGGGATGCGGGTGGGTGTGTGTGTGTGTGCGCTTGCGTGCTGGGGGTGGGAGGGAAGGGCTAGGGAATTACATGGCTGTTTTAATTTGCCCTTTCTGTGTAAACCCAATGTCACAAGGAAGACTGACTGAGGGAAATGCTGCATATACACATGCCTGTAGATTTGTATGCAAAGTGTTAGTGGTCAAAAAGTACTAGTAGGTTTGTATTTGTTTCGTAAACTGGAGTGTGCAGCATACTCTGGCCCCTTTGGAATATACTTTCCTATCATGTCTCCTCCTTCATCTGTCCCACCATGCACAAAGAAACAAAATGCTCTCTTTCAACTCCTGCCATCTCACTAGTGGCCCTTGCGTGCAGGCATCTGTAAAGCTTTGTTTCTAGTCTCTGCTCGAAGACCAGCCACGCTCGGACAGGCAGAGCAGGTTCTTAAAAGTCCTGTGCCAGCAGTACTTCCTAGTGAAGCACCTTTGGCCTGAGCAAGCCAGTATCCTGTCACATGATTTGCTATACATGCTGGTTCATTGCTGTGTTCCACCCTCACTTCTCTCTCCCAACCTGCCCTAAGGTCCCTTTTCCTGCACTTTGGGCTAGTTGAGTTCATTGCGATACTACGGTGAAAGCCGGGTGCTAGAGCCCCTCTTGTTTACAAGACATAATGAGGGATTTGAAATATTTAAAAAGAAAAGCTAAATTGTTCTTCCATTGTAAGCGTAAAGGGAAAAAAAATTTAAAACGTACAAAAAAAAAAAAAGACCAAAAAGTGCATATATATATTTTAGATGAAGACTAACTCTGGGAGCATTTAACAGTGTTTTTGTTTTAACATTTTATTTTCCTGCTTTAAATTTGCAAGCATTCTCAGGAATTCTAGGGTAGGAAGCCAGTTTTTTGAAGATGGTTTATTTAACCTTATCTTATCCTAGATAGATGGCTGTTTCTTGTTGATAAACTTTTACAAGTTCCTGAATCTTCAAAAATGTTTGAAAGTTTTTACTTTAAAAGAAAAATGCTAAAAAAAAAAAAAATAAAAAGAAAAAAAAGAAAAAAAATCTCCAAATGTTACTGTCAAGCGAGGGATCAAGAATTTTAAAGACTTTCTAAATTTAAAATACATTAAGAAAACATCTCAATATCAGCAACAGGATTTCACTGCAATCTTAAACAAATTGTGGGAAAAGAAGGGTTATCATTTGTAGTGCTTTATTACTCATGCAGACATGTGCAGTTGCATGGAGAAGTGTGTGAATGGAAATCTATTGTTCCCTCTTGATTGAAACTAAACGAAAATACTCTTCAAGCACCTTTTTAAAAGCAAAGTGAAACTATAAACCTTTTTACAATGCAGTATAGTTTTAACTGAAAGAGTCCTCAGGAGGACTAGCAGGAAATACGTGTTGGTGCTTCTTTGAACCACTTCTGAGTAGTGCTAAAGAAAACCAGTGCTGACAGAACGCTCAGTAATGAAGTGGGCTTATTATCCTGCCTTTTTCAGTACAGAAACGAAAAGAAAAAACTCCAGTAAAATGTACATTGGAAATCAACTTTGCTGTTTTCAGCTATTTGGTCAGTTCTATTCCACACTTGGAGATTTGCTGCTTGCTTTTCTTCACCTACCCCCTCCTCCCAGTCTTTCTGTTTTATATGAGGGAAATAGCTGTTAAACTCCTCTGTTCACCCTGTTGCTGCTGGCTGTCAGGGCTTTCAGTCTTGAACTTCAGAGTTCAGTGTTGGGATGGCCACCTTTTGTCTCCCAGCTCTAAGGGTCAGGGGCTTTCTGCGCCTGAAATGGCCAGGCTCAAACCACAAAAACCGCACTAGTGCCTTTTTACATGCACCCACATGCCCTATAGTAGGGGAAGGGAGGGAAGACAAGGCAAAGTGAGGCAGTATAGCCACTTCATGGAAATAGGTGTACCCGTTCTTAAGGACAAAGAGCATGCTGCATAAGCATGTCGTGCAATGAGTTACTTAAGAGTAATTGAGATAAGTTTTTATTAAAGAAATCAGATGCCAAATTCTGTCTTTTTCATAGCAGTTGCCCAGTGTTTTCATGTTGTGCTGTGTGTGCATGTGAGTCTATTGAAAATAATGCATCAGTAGTAATAATAATGTGCTTTAAAAATCCTGTCATGGGCCAGTAGAAGGAGGGTTTACTTACGAACTTTGGGATTTTATTTTATTTTTTCGTTTGTTTTATGGAGAGAATCCGAGTGCTTTGCCAGAAGCTGTGTTTTATCAAATCAACAGTGTCCTAAAAGGAAAGAAACCATAGCATTTAATCAAAAAAGCCAACAAACTTGACATTCATTTGGAAGTGCGTCATGATGGGAGCTGAAGGGTTGACAGTCTGGAGTTTCATCAATCTGCTGGATCCAAACCTATTGTAGGACGGTAGTGTGCTCCTCCTTTCCTAAATGTGCAGTTCTGTAAGCGTTAGTGACTGTCTCCTCAGTGACAGTTTCCCTAAATTGTTAAAGTAACATTAATCTGTTTTCCAACTGTAGTTGACAGATCTGTATGGCTTAGTCATAGCACTCCTAACCATGCGATTGCAAGTGCTGTCTGAGCATTCTGCTAACCATTTGTCTGCTGGGGGCAACCGTTGCTTAGTGTTGTAAAAATTCTGCTACCTTTTATGCTCATAACAGTGAAAAGTCAGCAGGAATTGATGCTAGGGTACTTCTGGGCTTTTATAAAACTCTTACAGGCAGGGAATCAGTGGCAATGTCTTGTTTCAATGTACTGGCAAGGAAGGGGAAAGAGGCTAGGGAAAGCACAGCTTGCAATAGATTATGGCCATCTCTTTCCATATAAAAATCCAGCCACTTTGCTTACCCAACCCTGCAGTGTCTCTCAAGGTGAGAGTTTTTAAATGTTTTTGATAACTTTTTGCTCCATTTGAGGATTTCGTTTTAGCAGTGACAGCAAAGGCTAGTGAGCATGAAAGAAAAAAAGGTGGGGTACAGCTCAGAAACCTGTGTTGAGACCTCCGATATTACTTTGGAAGCATTGCTGTCTTTTCCCAGTGTTCTTGTGTTTCTACCTGGACACTTGCCCAGCAGTCTTGAGAGTGTTTTTTTGTGGGTTTGGGGTTTTTTTACAATCACAGGGTTTCAGGTTTTTCTTACAAGTTTTTTTTTTTTATTGTGCTTCATATAAGTGGCTTGTGTAATGAACAAGAATGTTAAGCCAAGTATGTTTTTACCTCTACAGTATAAACAGGATGTTTTCACCAAACTGGCTGGTATAACAACCTCAAAGATTAAATAACAATTAAACATTTATATTACGTTGGCCTCTTTTTTCACCCCTACAAAATTTCTAAGCATTTATTTCTCAGAACTTTTGCCCTATTTTTTCTTCCTTAAAGGCGTTGCCACATCTTCCACTATGTCCTAAATGTATATCCAAATAGTACTGTAGGGGATTTTTTCTTGGTTTGGTTGGGTTTTTTGCTTCAGCCTTTATTATGTTTAACTCTTAGGTTTCTGATTCTGTTTGTGTATATTGTTTTCCTGTTGACTTTAAGAGAAGCAGTGTTTGTGTACCTGAGGTACCCAAATTTGGCCAAGTATGGTCCAGAAAATCAGAAGTGATCCTCACGTGAATTATTCCTACTGACCTTAAATGCATACTGCTTGAGTAGGGGCTCTTCATACAAGTAAACCTTTGCTGGATCAGGGCTGAGGTAGCAGATGAGGACCTGTTGTATTTCCAGTGCAGCAAACAACTGTGTTGCATATATCACATCCACTGTAAATCACGTGACCTTAGTATGCAGGTTTCTCAAGAGGATTGAAATGCAGGTTTTGTGGAAGATGGTTAGCATCTCAGGGTATGAGTTCTGATTGAGTAAAATGTAGTTTTTTCTTTCTAAAGATGTAAGATTCTCTTAACAGAAGCATCTTTTAAAATTGTAAATATCCGTGCATGCTTTGTGGGCAGGAAAGTAATACCAAGAAAACTACATTGAAATTAATTCTAAAAAAAAAAAAACCCAAAACCCTGCAACAAACAAATGCTGTTGAAATGCAACTTTGGTCCTGAATGTGAAGCAACAATGCAAAGTCTGTTGTTTGTGTAAATTGATTTTGCACAAAATATCATTTCAGTTCTCTAGTTTATTTGCCGCTATTTTGCAATTTTAGGAACTGATACTGTTAAGATCATATCGATCATTCCCACTGTGATCAAGAGACAGATATCTAAAACCCAGACTTTTTTTCCCCTTCACCTCCAGTACTAGGCTTCCACCTGTGGCAGAAGGATATTAACAGTAATGGGAAAACTTAGGTGAAGTTTCCCAGTGTAGACAGAGCTGGTTTTCCCTGTTGTCCTGAATTCACACCCAAACCTAAACCACAAAGCAACAATTATGCTGTAGCTGAACTGTTGGTTGGACTAAACAACAGGAGCTGAACTGGAGATTTTTAGCAGCCTTGCGAGTTCATGTCCTTCACAATGTTTTGCCTGAGTGTTCCATCACTGTAAATACCAGTGTTGCTTAATTTTACCAAAGTTCCCCTGCAGTAGATAATAGGAAACAGGTCCATTTTGTAGTGACTCGCGAAGCAGAGCTTTGCTTACAGTAGACTTCAAGGGTCTCTCTACATTGCTGTTAAAACTGAGTCCAGGTCCTGTTTGAAATATAGCTCTCTATTCTGTGGTGTTAGTGACTTTAAACTTTTGTGATGTAGTAACTATAGCTTCTAATCCTTGTATGAAAAGTGATTTAAGGTTTTATTTGTGCTACAAAAAGCACCACAGCTCCTGGTGGTTGGAAGCCTGTTTTTAAAACTTGTCAGGCCACAATAGATGCCATTTCAACTGTAGCAGACAACATCGTTTGCAACCATGGTTTGCCTGCGTGTTGCTTTTCATTGAGCTATGCAGGAAAGCTTTTCTCTAGAAGTCTCCCAGAGTCCTGTGCTATATAAGCAAGCTTCTAGCAATTTAAGTGCCCTCTGCGAAAGAGCCATTTTTGCCCGGTGTGTGTGACAGTTGGGACTGGTGACATTCAGCAGTGTTAGCGTTCCTGTTAACTTTGTAGCGAGAAAGGGAGTTTTTTGTCTTGACTCTGACAGCCTTTCTGTAAATCATTACAGAGCACTCCAGGGAAAAAGGAAAAAAAAAAAAAAGAAAAAAGGGAAGAATGCAGTGTGCCAGCCATTGTTAAGTATTTAAGTATTTTTGCAGCAAACATTCTTGACTGTGGTGGATGGAGGGGAAGAGACTGGATAATTTTGCATGAATGCGCAATAGAGGGAGGCGCTGCTTGGCAAGAAATGCCTCTTTTTTGGGTATTGGTGTGTGTTGTTACATTTGCAGAACTAACTTCCTCATTTTTTTAATGTTTGTTTTTTTTTTTCATTGAGAGAAAGTGGAAGCTCCTCCTGTTTCAGATGAAACACAACCAACCAGAAGTGAACATTTTCTTCATCATTTACTGTTGAGCAGGTTGCACAGCTTGTTAAAATAGCTATTTTAGTGACATGGTTATGATATGTGCTTTCTTTCCCCTCCCTCTCCCTGCCAGATATGGCTTACCCTTTCTATATAAGGCGCTGTGTGGGTTTTTTTGTTTTGTTTGGGGAACGTGTGGAGAAGAAGCAAAATGAAGCGAAAATGCAAGCCAAGGTAGAACAGCCTTACTTTAGGGGGTAGCCTTACAACAGAGCTTTATAGTGAGTGTGCTGTATTCCAAAATATATAAGCCAAAAACAAAAAAAGCATTCATTTATGCAAAAAAAAAATAAAAGAGGTGTTGGAAGACTTCTTTAATATGTACCTTCTAAAGGTGGAGTAAGGTCTCACCAAGTGATACGTTATTGTGATACTTCTTGCTGGGTCAGTAGGAATGGGTCAGGGTATAAGCGCTTAACATTTTCCTCCTATGTTTTTACAAGCAGTAAGTTAAATGTGGTATTTATGAATGTGCCTTTGTGAGTATAGTGACTGTCTAATTGAGGAGACCACTTGGGCTGGAAGGGAGACAATGGTCAATTTATTCTTGTAAGAGGTCAGACATTGAGATTGCAGCCCACTGGTCCCTTTTGACAAGAATCATCTTTGGGCTGGTCTCTACACTGCACAATACGTATTCATATGTGTTAGAGATTGGGGTGGGGGGTGTGAAGGGATGTCATGTGATGCACAGAAGCTGTTGATAGTTTTAGGCTAGTCTGCTGTTGCAGGTTCAGTTTGTATATGTATTATGTGGCTTCTCTTTATGTTTGTGTGCATGAGTGTGAGTGTGTGTAGCTTTGGTTTTTTGTAAGCACTGGAGAATTGAAACACAGTGATGTTTGGGACAAATTTATACATGTAGAGAAGATGATGTTTTGTAGCTTCTGTTAAATAGTGGGTGCAGGCACACTTTTACCCTCTCTGCCCGTGTCTTGATAAGCAAAACAGGAATTTTTTTTTTTTCAACCCTTCAACTTCCAGCACACTTAACGTTGCCATTTAATGAACAGGGTATTACACAAGAAGAAAAAAAGTTTTTGAAATGGTGAGGTAGAAGTGTTTAAAAGGAAAAAAAATCTGAAGTAATTTTTTGTTTCTTCAAAGCTGTTTGTAGCTAAACATGGGAATCTGCAGTGTCTCCTTCCATTTGTTTTTTTCTCTAATAATTCACCTCTTCGTCCCACCCAAAACATGAGGTGTACAAGATCAAGAGCTGTTGTTCTAGCCCTTCATAATTCCCACCCTGAAAAGAAACTCCAGTGGGATCCCTCAGCTCTCTTCAGGAAGACAAAGAGAGGAGAGACTCTGCAGTTTTCTTTGCTTCGCTCTCATTCCTCTCTAATGGCCTTGAAATGTATTATTATGCAAATGTGAATTTTGATACTGAACTTAAGAAGAGGTTGTTTGTTCTTTTTTCAAAAAAAAAAAAAGGTCCCATATGTGGTCAGCATTGCTTCTTTATTTTGTAAGTGAATTGTAAACTATGCATTCTGCAAAAGGGGTGTAGGGGACAAAGATCTTTGCTAAACTGTTGAGGAGTTTCTGTGTCCATGGTATATCCGTTACAGTTTGGGGAAGTGGGGAGGTGATGACTTTGAAATAAGGAGGAATTGATAAGAACCTCTCTCTGTCAGATGTTGGCCAATAGGTAACTGGGCAGAGATTTGAAAAACTGATGTTGACTGCAAAACAAAATCAACTCAGCCTCACACAGGGTTGTGAATTCTTGCCACGCAGTGTTAACCCAGGGCCGAAAGGGTGAGTGGAACACCAGCTCTACCTGGGGAACTATCTACCGCCTCCTGTGTTCTGGCCCTTGTTAAACTCAGGAAACATGGTGCCACAGGCACTGTCTTTTTTTGGATTTACTACTAGTTTTCCATCGCAGCAGTCCTTGTGCTCTTCCAGGAGAATTGGAACACAGCTGGTCCTTGATATCTACACTTCTTCTCCTTAAAGTTTTCTTTGCTGCTGTTTCTGGCACAGCTCAAACAGTGACAGCGCAGCCGTGGACGAGATGGTGGAGATGGTACTTATGTTCTAGTGCTGTTCAAAGCCTGACTATGAGGACTGCATTTTTTCAGCATCAGTAGCTACCAGTGCTCTGTTGTCTGGTGTTACTGCTAGTGACTTAGCATTAATATTGGCAGTGTGTGAAATTTTAGGGAAAACAGGTGGATAGTTAGACCAAGTCCTCTCTATTTAAAAAAAATTATCCTGTTTTTGCTATGAGGTGATAATTGTAATGGTCATAAAAAAGGATTTACTTCCTCACATCTCCAAAATGCACTCATTGTGGATTATGTGTGTTCCTTGAAGCTTGCTGAGTTTCCAGGAGTAGTCTCCTCAGAAAAATGTAGATCTCATTGCCCTCACTGTCACTGTAATAGGGACCTTTTGACTTGACTTTTTCCTTTGTCCATGGTGAACCATGGTACCTGCATTATCCTTGGCATTATTTTAGGTGTAATATCTTAAACTGAGAGATTATCCTGCCTGTATTCAGTGTTTTCATGCAGCAATTTTATTTTTGTTGACATTCACAGTACTGTAATAAGTAATAGACTTGATGATCACTCTCGCATCTGTGCTTGCCTTGCAGATGTGATCTTATCAGGGTTCCACTCTGTCAGATTGCCTTTAAAAGAAAAAGAAAAGGAAAAAAAAAAAAAATAAAAATCTGAAGTTTAAACTCACTCACTAAAATACCTCGTGGTACATTTCCCCTTCTGATGTAACCTTTTTAAATCTTACCTTTTCTTCTAAACTTGCTGGGCTTTTATTTCCATCTGTTATCTCCTTTCTAAAGATGTTTGAACTAGTGGTTTTGAGCACAGGACCCGAAGCCTGGAACTCCTGGATTCTAACATTGGCCATTACTCTTCTCTTGCCTTGGGCAAGTCATTTAACTACTTTGCCTTTGTTTTTTCATCTGTAAAGCGGGGTTGTTAATAATACTTACCTACCTCACAGGGGTTTTGTGAGGATAAAGTAGTAATGTTTGTAAAGTGCTTTAAAGAAAAAAGCATGGTAGAAGTATTATGAGGTTTTCACAGCAAATTCTTGCTTGTTCTTTCTACGTTGTTTGATTGTGTGGAGGGAGATAACCCTTTTTTGCTTTTCCTTAATTATTAAAGCCATCAGACACGCAGTTCCTAAATTATAGAAGTTGGAGAGTCAGTTATTCGTACTCCTCATTCTTTATGCCTGTTTCCTTCTCCTGCTCTATTTCATATAGTTGTGCCAGTGTTGCTACAGGTCACTTGTCTCTCGTACTTTTAGATAAGCTTTGAAATTGAAATACTTTGAGCTTGCTGCTTCTTTCACCAGATCACCAAATCAGAATAAGTTTGTGTACTTTTTCCTGCCATCAAATAGCAATTTTGGTAATGTCATCTTTCAAGTAGACACATCTTTTCCTGCCGTCAGGAAGGGGGAGGTGGTGGTGTGTAGTTTCAGAGAGGGGACTGTAAGATGAAGAACCGTACTACTTTATGCTGCTGCTCCAGGGATAAAGGGCAGAGTAGCTTTCTGTCTCCTTCCCTGAGTTCATTTCAGTATGTTACCAGAAACACTTCAAATGCAGTGTCTCTTCTTGTCCACAATATACAGAAGCCATCACCTGCCAATAAAACGTAGGAACAGAGGGAATGATAGTAGATGCTGCTTGTGTATATGCCTTACAGCTCTCCCAGAATGTCTCTGGGAGAGTGGTGGGGGAAGAGATCTTCATTGGGTAAATCCCACAGCTGTCAGGGAACCTCTGCTACTTTCTCCCCTCTCAGTCACATGGTCACTGCTGCTTCTTTCTTGGATGTGCGTCTCAGGGATGTGCATATGAGCCCATGCCTTTCGGAATCTGGCATTTGAAATAACAAGAATATGGTTTCTATACCTGAAACCTTTCTGTCTGACACTCCCTGGTCCTCTCTGTCCTGCATTGCTCCCTGTGGCCTTAGGAACATCTCTCCACTGTTGCCCTGTGCCACCCTCTCCATCTCTGCCAGTAATCAAGATGAAGTGTGTACAGTGATTCTGCAGAAAAAGAAGCTGAAATGATACCATGTGGGATTTACACACATCTGTATCTTAGATTTTTGCCGCATCTGCTCTGAAACATGCAGAACATCTGATGCACAGTGCTTTTTCTTTCTCATCTAGAAAGCAGAACAAACAGCAGTATGACTCTGATGATGGTAATTCTGTAATGTTTACTTTGAATTAAATGCTAAGTATTTCCCCAAAGAACCAAAAAAACCCCCCACCTTCTAACAAAAGTAACCAAATCTAATCTTTCTGGGGGCAGGGGGAAGGAGAGGAGGAAAAGCAGTGACAGGGGGGCGTTCTGATCTATTTTCATCTCCACTGCTTGGCTGGAGATACGAGATGCTGCTTTGAGTTCCACAAACATAAGGGATTATGTTTACAGAGGTAAATGCCTTCTACCTGTTCAGGAAACTGGCTACTGGTGGGCATCAGGAGTTTGGCGAGTTTCTTCCCTTCATTGCAAATAAGTAATGGGAGAGAGGGGTGTGTCTGGAAGAGAAATAGATTCATCTAGTCTTCTTGGTAAAATAATGCCACCTTCCTCTCTCCCTACGGAATGGAGGACTGAGGTGGCAGAACACAAAATCGATGATGTCCAATATGGCTGGATTAGAAAAGGCAGCTTTTCTACTTTGCACATAAATAGGTAACAGGAAGGTACAGCTCAAGTCCTCTTGCCTGAAACACTGTCCCCCAGAAGCAGACGTTGTAATAATAAAAATAGTGGCTGTGTGTATATTGATGCTATTTGCAAGTTACCTGTAAGTGTTTATTTTTTTTTTTTCTTATACTTGAAATGGCTTCCTTTACTAAACTCTTACCTTAGTTCTGGTTTCTCCCCTCCTTCTATAGTGTGCAGTAAAGAAAATTACAGGACAAATAGGGGAGAATGTAGAGGAGGTGACACAATGTCTTGCATATCCAGGATTCATCTTACTTTTCATCCCACATTCTCAAGAGATGTTTAAACTTCGTAAGGGTTTTCCATGGACACAGAAACTCAGCACTTTAGAAGGTGCTCTTGTATGGCTGGCTGCCCCCCTTTTCCTCCTTTTCTATATTTTTATTTTACTTTTAGTATAGTGGTACTTAAGATCACTGGTTCACTTAAAAAGAAAAAAAACCAATAAGATGTTTAAACTCTACTAATGTACAAATAAGCTGAAATGTTGCATTTTATGTGTATTTTTGCCATAGCAGGTACTGTATTTCTCATGCTGGATTTAGAAAAAAAAAAAAAAAGAAAAAAAGAAAAAAACAAACAAAAGGGTGATGTTTTATTGGAGTGTGACAAGTTAAAGAGTAATAAGGAATTAAGTCGTCGTCATTTCATTGAAACTGAGAGATGGTGTAATACTTATATAAGTTTTCTGAAGGTTTTTTTTGGGCTTTTAAACAGCTTTTTTCGTTTTTATTTTATTTTTTTTGAAAGATATGATTGTATTATGTGCAACTCAGTTGCTTACATTATAACTACAAACTATTTTTGGGTTCCTGGAAAAAAACGAAAAAAAAACCGAAAAAAAACCGGAAAAAAAAAGAAAAAAAAAGACAAAAAAAAAAAGACTAATAAATGTGTTTGGCTGCTAAGCATTTAAAGCTCGTGTTTTCCGCCCCTTTTTGTGTGTCCGTCTGTCCGTCCGTCCGCGCCGCGGCCGCGCCCTCCGCCCGCCAGGGGGCGCCACCCCCGGGCCGGCCCCCCCCCCCAGGGCCGGGGCGGGGTCACCGCTCGGCTTTTATCCCGCTCCGCCCGCCTCGGCCACCACTATCCAGCCTTGTCCCGAGGTATCCCGCCGTGTCCCGCCGTACCCCGCCGGCGCTGCCATGTCCGCCCCCGCGCAGGACGAGGAGGACGCGCTGGCGCGGTACCGCTCCCCGCTGGTGTCGCGGTACGCCAGCGCCGAGATGGGCTACAACTTCAGCGAGAGGAAGAAGTTCGGCACCTGGCGCCGCCTCTGGCTCTACCTGGCGCAGGCCGAGAAGGTGGGTGCGGGCCCGGGGGGAGCAGCGGGGGGGCGAGCTGGGGCACACGGCCCTGCACAGCCCTGCCGAGCCGTGTCGGGTCAGGGCTGCCCCCGGGCAAACACCGCTGTCCTTCCCCCCGGGGCTGTTTGCTCTGGGGGGTGTGGAGGGCCGGGCCGCTGTCCTGTGCAATCCGCTGGCTGGGCAGGCCGTGCCACCCGCACCACCCCCCGCACCTGCAGCCAGCTGTTCGGACATGGCCCTCGCTCCCAGGTAAGGCTGCCTCTGGCCACAGTGGGCAGAACAGTTACCCCAGGAGTGCTTGTGAGGTTCCTGCCAGGCTGAGTGCCAAAAAAAGTAATACCACAAAAGGCTGAGCATGGTGTACTAATTCAGCTACTGGGAAGCAGCAACTGAGAGTCTGTCCATGTGAGTGCAAGCTGTTGTGTTAGTAGACTCTATCAAGTTAAAGTTTTTGAAACATAGTTTAAGCTAAACCCTCTTACTTGGATTTTGTTCATCCTTAGAGATACATGTACAGCTATTGTTAAGTCTTAGTTGAGACACAGTTTTTAAGATGCACTAACTTGATTCCCTTTGACTGGGGAGAAGACTCTTACCAGATTTTTGACAGTGAAAAGCTGTAATGTGTTTCCTAAAAAAATCCGAAGAAAAACCACAAAACCCACCCACCTTCTGACAGAGTGGCTTTAGCTTTTAGTCTCAGGAGTTGCCCATTTGCTTTATGCAGAGTTCAGTTTCCATTTTCAAAGTACTGTGATTGTTAGGGAGCAATCCAAGCACTAGGTCTGGTTGTTACTATAAGTCACTGTTAGTTTAAGGGCAGAGAGGCATCCTGATGAAGCATGAACAACCGTGCACAGTGTCATTAACATGTTCCTTTGTTCAAGGATCATACTGCTGCAGCAGCCTCATCAATAGTGTGCTGCACCAGATGTGATGTTTTTTAGAACTTGAAGATGTAATTATACAGCTGTGGCAAATAGGAGTCACCTTCTGAAGTATCACTCGCCTGATTTTGTCACAGTTCAGATGCTGGAGTGAGCAGACCAGTCCATGCAGATCTCATCTAGCATAGGAAGTGGCAGTACCATGAACACATGCCTAAGGAGCTTTCCATGTTGGAAGCATGATAATATAAATACAATCATATCAATTTCAGCAGATAATCATCACTTTCTTCTGTTCAAGAACAAAATATGCAAGTTACTCAATAGGAGAAAGTCATCTGCTTGAAAAAACCATTGTGAGACTTCTAGGTTTCCACTCCCAAGCCCTGGCTCCAGGGCTCCCTTGACCCTTGCTTTCCCTCTCATTACTGCCGTAGACTTTTGTCCCCAGAAAGCAGAGACAGGTCTTGAAACCTCTTCTCTCTTTTCATAGTGGGAAGAGGGAGACTACTATTTTTATCTGTCTTCTCATTCCAGAGCAATTTGTCATCTAATGTCAGCTCTGGACTAAAGGCGGAAGAGTCATCTACTTTTAGCACCTGTTAGCTCTGTCAGTTAGTTATAGATATAAGCAGTTTCTTTAGAAGAAACCAGATTCATAATACTTCTATGTAAAAAATCCCCAAACCAACCCAAATACCGAGCAATAAATGAACTATGGCTGCACTATTTACTGCAGTACTTATTTCAAGACATTCATATGTGACTTCTTCAGTCATTCTTATTGAAGATACACAGCATTTTTTTCAGATACATTAAAAAAAAGTAATTAATGAACTATGGGTAGTACTTACTCTTGTCTTGTAGTAAATCAGAAATAGGAAGATCTAACCACAGGTTTTTCTCAAAGTTGCAGGGAATCAAAGAGGACATGCAATTTAGTGATAAAATTTTACCTAAAGTACAGGGTCAGGCAATTTCAATGTTCTCCCTACTTAATAGAAGAAACTTTCGAGTAGTCCACTTGGAATATGTGAAATAAGAACTGAAAAATTATTTCATTGGAAGTGAATTTGACAGAAAGTCTATACAGTGTTTTGTTCCTTTCAGCAGGCAATACCATGAGTTTGAAAGAGGAGACTTAGCAGAGCATGTGATTAGTAAGAGAAGCTAATCTTCTCCCAACTGACAATAGAGTTAAGAACTGAAGCATGTGAGATTATACCCATCCCAAACCTCTAGCTTATTTTTTTGCATAAATTCATTTGTATTATGATACTTCTGTTAACATTTTTTTTAAAATCTTGAACTCCTGACCTAAACAGTGTTATTTGAAAGTCAAGTACAAATTTCATGGAAGTCTCCCTTCTCATAGAAGTAGCTTTGACATCTTGCATCATCAAACTGACTTATAATACATTTTGCACATATGTGAAATACAAATGTTTTCTCTCTTATAAGAGCCTATGGTAGCCACTATCAACTTCTTTTGCTCGATTTACATTTCATTATTTTTCTGCCTTATAATCTTTCCTAGATGAGCAGCCCAGTGTTCTCAGTCTGTTTGCAGGAGCTGTGCCGTGTCATCTGCCTGCTCTGCCCTTTAGGGACAGTGAACGGTCATAGCTGTTATGGTGGTACATCAGAATATTGGCATGGCCTAGGAGGAACAACACCTTAAAAGCACAGTCCAGAGAGCACATCACTGACTGTGGTGCTTTGGGGAAAACCTTATGTTCTTCACACAGTTTTCATGGTTTTCTTGAGTACACAGGTTTGAAGGACATCCAGTTGTTTTCTTCACAAGGTACTGCCAATATCAACAAAAGCTCATAGGGGAGAGGCCTCACGTGTTCTTTGTGGACAGATGGGAACATCATTTTTGGACATGAACTAGAAGCATTCATCTCTTGCTTCCAAATCAAATAACTGATTTCACAAGGTTTCATGTTCAGACTGATAATGAGGTGCTTCAGGACTTTGGGAAAGGTACAAACGTATGTACCTTTCCACATGTTCTAAGCCCACTGTTTACAGTTGTGTAGGTCTAGATGTGGTCCAAAGAGTTCTTCCTGACACAAGCTGTTTAGTCACATGGTAGCTGGATTTTTCTTTACCCAAGGGGTACACTTCATTAAAAGAAGTTTAGACTATACTCTTTCTATATCAATTTTCCCCATGTGTTTTACTTTATGTAGTTGTGTTAGGAATGTTACGTGATTGAGGAAAGAATGAAGCCCAAGAGGAACATTTAAGAATTAACACTGTCCTATTGGAAAAGGTTGGAGAGCCCTAGAGGGGAAGCATTTGCTGTTACAGCTCTTGATTATGCCAAATTGCCATGCTTCCATGAGACATCATATGGGAGTAAATGATCTAAACAGCTGCTGTCTCAATTTGATTGGTAAAGAGAAAAAGCAATACGAAGTTCTTTTCCCTTTGCAGTCACTTGGGCTTCCTATCACAGATGAGCAGATACGGGAGATGGAAGCAAATCTGGACAACATTGACTTCAAGATGGCAGCGGAGGAAGAGAAGAAGCTGCGTCACGATGTGATGGCTCACGTTCACACCTTTGCCCACTGCTGTCCAAAAGCTGCAGCCATCATTCACCTTGGGGCAACTTCCTGTTATGTGGGGGATAACACGGTAATACAGTATTTTCAGTTTCCTGCCTGCAAAGCTGGGCAGAACAAAGCTGCAGTTGCTTATTTGATTGCTCTTTATAAACTGCTCTATATAAAATATTAAATAGATTTTGAGACATTTTTATTAATTTTACTGTTGAAGGTAATTCCACTTTAAACCAGCTATGCTAGGAAGGCATGCTCCTTTTGCCTTCTTTTTTTTAACATGAAGCAAGATTTGTCTGGAACCTTACTGTTCCCTAACCTCTGCTTACATGTTAAATATACAAGGAGATAAGAGATGTGAGTTGCAAACACACGCAGAAACGTGAACTCTGAATTGTCACTTACGCCACAGGGCACTGAGTGACAAAACAAGGCCCATGAGCTTTCAATTGCTGCTTCGAACCCCTGTGTTAATTTAGGGTAAAACAAGCTTTTCAGGGGTTGAGAGAATGGATAAGTGTGTTAAGTGAAATGGGAAGTATCACCTTTCTACAGAGCTGTAAAATATTTGTGAAAAACCTGTCTAAAACTTTGTGCAAACTGAAGCCTGACTTTTTAATATACCTTGCTGTTCCACTGTTCTCACCATTGCAGCTTCACAACTGCTTTTCTTGTGTGAGAAGCTGCTGTGTGATTATGTTTTCTCTGCCCCTTTGCAAGCCTGTTTGACTTTCAGGTAATATCACGTTCCTTGTGACACTTGTACCTAGCTGCACTTCAGACTCAAATGTAGGAGTAAAGATGACTGGGGCCTCATTAGTCCCCTTACTTCCCTGCTGTCTTTAGCCTAGAGTGCCTGTATTTTTTCACTTGGGACTATGATTTAGTCTGTCCTGGCACGGGTGTCCCGAGTATCTCAAAATAGTAATTCGTAGACAGTTGGTGGAAACAGGTCTTCTACCACTCATTATGACTTTCTGTGCATACTGTAAAAGGAGCAGTGATGGAATCCAGCATTTTTGTCATAAGCAAGTTCAGTGCACATTCTGTTATAAGAAGGAAAGCGAAGCATTTAAGAAGAGACTTTTGAGTCAACAAAGCATATTTTAATTGTATGTGTCCTCTCTGAGAGAAACCATTATGTCTGGCCCTTTACACATGGCCTAAATTATCTTTCTTTGCTTCTTTCAGGATTTGATTGTCCTCCGTGATGGGTTTAACCTGCTGCTACCCAAGGTAAGAAGGTGTTTGTGCACAGTATCTGAGAATTGGGGAGCACTCGTGTCCTGTAAATAGCCTGTGTTTAACTTGGATTTTCCTAAGCCCTTTCTGGGAAGCTTGGAGGAGCTGTTTGTCTGGGTTGTTCTCAAGAAAAGTGCACAGTTAACCTTCTTTTACTTTCTCAAGTCTTTCCCCAAAGCTCGTTTGCTCACAGTGGGAATTATAAGCAGCAACTTGTTTGTCTGTGCCACAGTACTAGTTTCAGAAAGCAACTGTATTGCTTTCAGGGTCAGCTTTGGCTTCCCTGTCACTACATTATGGCCTGCCCAGAGAGGTGGTGGAGTCACTGTCCCAGGAGGTTTTTAAGATGAGACTGGATGTGGCACTTAGTGCCATTATCTAGTAAGCACAGTGGTTTTGGATCAAGGGTTGGACTTGATCTCAGAGGTCTCTTCCAACCCAGTTGATTCTATGATTCCTGGGAGTGTGTCAGCATTACAAAAATAATACAATTTTCTGAAGTCAAATATAGTGGGAGCGTAGTCCAGTGTGGACTGTCTGAGCTGAATGTCTTGGCATTCAGTTTGCCCTGGGCTGGGCATGTGTCAGTTCTACCCAAAACAGCTTTATTTCTTACCATTTCCAGGAATAAACAAAATAACCCAGGATGAATCAACTGCAGGATTGGGTTAGACATGAGGATGAGACTAATTTGAGCTGAAGTCCAATGCCTGTTGTTACCTCTTGCTTGAGTTTTGTAGCAAGCAGAAATTGCATGCATGCCCTGAAAAAAATGAAACGTGCCATATTCTACAATTAGAGGGGCTATTCAAGGACTGCACAGTAGTTTCCCTCCCCTTCTCCTCACAATGTTGTGCTTTGCTAGCTGCTGGGTTTTTTTGGGTTGTTTTGCTGGGTTGTTGCGGGTTTTTTTTCCCCTCCCATTCCATTTCTCGATCCTTCCTGCTTCCACCAGCTTGCAAGGGTGATCAGCCGGCTGGCCGACTTTGCTGAGAAGTATGCTGACATGCCTGCTTTGGGCTTCACTCACTACCAGTAAGTAGCCATCAGCCTTTGCTTTCATTTTATGATCTGTGCTTTGGTTGAGTTGACTTGGTACTGCTTGCTTTCATACTTTTTCTCATCTCTGACCAGTGGCAGTTGGTATTGCTGGACATCATTGAGGCATTGTTGGTAGTTGAGAAAAGGAGTATGGTGCCTGACTCCAAGCTTTTCTCTGGAAACTGGACTGTTGCTTTGACTAGCAATCAGCAGTTGCTTTAACACAGCTTCATAAAGAATTACTTCAAGCAAACACAGATTTGTGTATTCTGGGCTGTTTCAAAAGAACAGTACTGGGAATTGCAATAATCCTTTCTTCCAGTCACATTTTCTTTATGTTTTTCTCTTAAGTTATTTTCACCTGCAGCTAGGAAGTTTTGTTAATGGCTACTACAGCCGCTGAGTCAAAGGACTGTTGTTGGGGTAGTTTAATGTCCTGCTTCATGAAGACTGTTTTCAGAGGTGTTAAACTACACCATAAGATAAGCCTGGATCTTCTACCCCAGTGATATGGAACACCAGAGGCAGGGGAATTAAGCACAGGTTGTATCAGAGTCTGTGTCTGGCACTTAAAAATTTCTCCCAAAGTAGAGTGAAAGCATCAGATCATGTCTGTGATTGTCTTGCTGTATATCACATGTCAGTTCCGTCAGCTCTAGTCCTAGGGCCCTCTTCAACTACAGCTTCTTGGAGCAGTATTCTGTTTTATTTTGGCTTTTGGAAAGAGGACAAAGGAGTATTCAAGAAGCATATGCAATGTGAAATCTTAAAAAATAAGGGGAAGAAGGCACTGATGCCTCAGCCTTTTCTGTGTCCTTTGTCAGCAGGGCCTTTTCTCTGTTTACAATCAGGTCCGTGTTTTCCCTAGCCTTCCCTTTTCCTGCTTATGTACTTGCAGAGGCCTGTCTTGTTGCCTTTCACACCCCACACTAAATTCATCCACGTGGGTTTTGGCTTTCCTTGCCCCATCCCTGCAGTGTTGAATAGTTTCTTTGTATTCCTCCTGGATCGCCTGTCCCTGCTTCCAGATCTTACATGCTTCCTTTTTATGTCTGAGCCTTGTTCATGTGCATATGCTTTTTTGGAACTAGTGCAGAGGTTGGCTTTGGCGTTGATGTTGATAATTTGAAATATTTCAACTTCAGGGTTCTGCATAACACCCCCGTTTCCGGGGCGAGCAGGACTGAGGTGAGGGACAGCTGCGTGGCCTCCTTCTGGCCGGCAGGGGGCGCCCTCCTGGCACATATGGTCATGCCAATTGCTGTTTTCTCATAATGAAATTACATCTAATTCCTGAAAGGAATGACTCTATCTTCAGTACCATTTACTGGTGATATATGTGTGCTGGTACATCTTCCTGTATAAGCCAAATCTTGTTAATTTCTGCTCAGATGAGTCAGAGAGATGAACCTGCAAGGACATCTTAGCAGCAGACTCGGAGCAAAGTGTGGTCCTTGCAGGAGTTACTGTGCACATCCTCAATGACTCACATTCTGTTTTTTGTTGTTTTCAGACCTGCCCAGCTCACCACTGTGGGGAAACGCTGCTGCTTGTGGATTCAGGACTTGTGCATGGACCTGCAGAGTCTGGAGCGGGCTCGGGACGACCTGCGTTTTCGGGGTGTAAAAGGCACCACTGGTACTCAAGCCAGCTTCTTGCAGCTCTTTGAGGGAGACCATAATAAAGTACGTCAGACAGCCCAGGGCACAGACTTTGCAATCCTGTCAATTTTCCATTCTGGAAATCTGTTCTCTTTGAGGGAACATGGAGATTCTGGTATCAGATTCACAAGGGCACTGTGATCCCTCTGAGGCTCACTGACAAGGCTCTATGTAAAAGTGAGCAGAGTCTGGGAGGGGCTGCTTCACAGAAAGTAAAGCCTTTTTTGACAGTAAACTAAGAAAACTAAGGATCATTTTTGCTCTTGCTGATCTGAGTTGTATTTTGAGCTCTGTTTTTTTTTTTCTTTACCCTGAGGTTGAAGAACTGGACAGATTAGTGACTGCAAAGGCAGGATTTAAGCGGTATGTAACAAGCATACTTAGTCACCTGTATTTGGTGTTAGCAAAGTGTGACTCCTGCTGGTGGTGTTGGCCCAGATTCCCCAGACTGCCAAACTGACATCTCTGCTGGTGTTCACTTATCCCCCTTGCCAGCTTTTCTGTTCCCAGTTGCAGCTTCCTGCATGAGACGTCACCTCCTAAATAGGCCACTTCTACTTGTCTACCTGTCAAAGCACAGCTGTCCATTTTATTCTGTTTTCCTCTCTCCCATCTGCATGCTGCCCCAAGAAATTGACAACCTGAATCCAAAGTTACTCTCATCAGGGCAGAGTGACAGCCCTCCACTTTAAGAGGCATCTCCTTGCTCAAAGGGTTGCAGTACCCTTGTATTGGTGTGGAACACTCAACTTCTGTGCTTACTTCTAGGGCGTACATGGTCACAGGGCAGACCTACAGTCGCAAGGTGGATATTGGAGTCCTGTCTGTGCTGGCCAGTCTGGGGGCATCTGTACACAAGGTGAGCGCCCTACTTGGATACATCAGGAGGTGGGGAAAAGGTTTAGATCTTAAAGAGAAAGTGCTTGTGGTGCAGCATGCTCTTCACAAGAAATGTTGGTGTTCCTTGTTCAGCTGTCTTCTTTGTGATCATGTAAATTCACTGGTGGTTACGTGGCTAGCACTCAAATCTCAAAGTTATCTTCAGACTAGTGATAAATAAAGCAAGTTTGTTGAGCAGATTCTAAGGTGGGTTAACAAATCCCACATCAGATAGTAGTGCTAAATTGATCCAGTTAGAGTAAATGTCTCTCCTAGTGGTGTATGAGTTTTTCACCATTTGCTGCTAGTTACTTGCTTCTCTAATAATGATGTTATTCTCTCTGTCCTTGTGGATTGTTTTCACTGATTTATCTCTGTATTTCCTCCCTCCTCCTCTTCTTGGAGTGATCTGTGGTATTTTCCTTTGTTTTAGTTTTTTCTGGTTCAGTGAGCACACATTATCCGTGTTTGCAAATCACTGTGTAATTTTGTTACGCATTTGAATTGTTCTCTCTGTCTGTCTTCCAGTCCGTGCAGTGGAGTCCTGTTCTCTTCTAATACACTGGACATGCTGTTTTCTTTATGTTTTCTTGAGTGACATTTTTAGGCCAGGAAGTACAATTGCAGTGTCAGGTTTTTTTCCCATATTTTTCACTGCCTCCAGTTTACTTCTGGGACGCAGATGCAAATACTTCCCCAAGAACACTAACAGGAGCATGCATTGCTGGGTGTTAGTTGGGTTCTGTTTGTTAATTTCTTGTGCTTTTTTCCTAGATTTGCACTGACATCCGTCTTCTGGCCAACCTGAAGGAGATAGAGGAGCCTTTTGAGAAAGAGCAGATTGGTAAGGGATGAGAGACGCTTCCTGTACTGGTGTTATGTGTCTTTTCATTTATGTTGGTGCAGCCTTTTGAACAAACTTAGAAATGTCACTGATAGAAATTGCTTTAAATTAACTGGGGTTGACATTGTTAGTATTTTGGGTCCTTTAAAAAAAAAAAAGTGAGAAAAAAGGAAGGATGAAAAAGCACCTTACCTAAAGGTTTCTGGATATTAAGTAATTAAAATCAGATTTGTATTTGTGCACTTCCTGGGTTTGGGGGGAGAGCAGAAGCAGCCGTGTATGTCCCATTGCCTAGAGAGGAAGACTTGGGTCTGAGGAGTACTTAGTGTTTTCCAATCCTCATGAAGCTGACTGGAGCTGTAGGTTTTCAGCTCAACTCAGCGTTTTGATCTTTATAAACAGACAAATTAGGAAGAATGGAACTAGGCTAGACCCTTGCCAGCAGAATGCCAATTATAGGATTCTGACATTGGTGGAAAGGGAGGAGGAAATGTAGAGTTTTGGCTCCTGGCTGGAAGAAAGTTCAGGTCCTCTAAATAGTTGTACAGAATCTGCAAATTAAGCTTTAGTCCTGTCTGTTACTTGTGCCATTCTACATTCTTTGGATGGTTTTGATATCCATTCACTAGACCAACAGGCAGCAGTTTTAAGTATTTGACTTTGAGGGACAATATTACTGAGCAGGTGGGGCCATGAATGCTAATATTGCCATGGATAGAGAGATGGTGCTAAATACTACATTAAAAACTCTTTCCTCTTTTTATGGGATAGTGCTTCTGTTTTGCAGAAATGTTTTCTCTTTTTCTATCCCCACATTTGGCTGTTTCTGATCTGAAGGGGATGGTGGCGGTGTCGTCATTTTCTTTATTCCATATTGTCCTTAGAAGATTGTCGTGTGTTGAGGCTTTAGTCAAAACCGTGATTCCTGACACATTTTTCTTACCTGAGGGAGGACCTTCATCTGTTCTTGCTGAATGCCCTGCTTCTGTTGCCCATTTCCATGCCTCTTTCTCCTGCCACAGGTTCAAGTGCCATGCCTTACAAGAGGAATCCAATGCGTTCGGAGCGCTGCTGCAGCCTGGCCCGGCACCTGATGACCCTGGTGATGGACCCCCTGCAGACAGCCTCTGTGCAGTGGTTTGAGCGGACCTTGGATGACAGTGCCAACAGGTTTGTTCAGGCTCTGCCATGCTGCAGTTCCAGGACGTCTCCTGGAGGAAAGTCTTTTGATCTATTTAGAAAGTACTATTTTTAAACTAAAACTCCAAGCCACCCCCTTGACAAAAAGTAGTCTCGATAGAACCTGGAAACTACAAACTGATTTCTTCTATAAGAACAGATAAAAAGTGTTAGTTTTTTTTAATGTCAAGATCTTCTGCAAAGTAGACCCACAGAGAGAGGGAAAGATATAGAAGCCATAGTAATAAATTGCTCTTACAGTCTTTCTGTTTCAGTAGCAAAGTATAACAGTATTCACACTCCTCATATTTTCCTCCCTGTCTGTTTTGAATGTGTTTTCTGACCTTTCACTCCTTAAAGAATAATGCAGGATTTTATCAGTAATAAGTCAACCCTCCAAATAATCTAAAGCAATTTATCTTAATCTAGTGGTAAAATGTACTACAAGAAGTAGTTCAGATCCTAGAGAAAGAACACAATTACTTTTTCTTCTTAAAATAATGTTTCATGAAAAACCGTGGAGGTCTTTAGGATATTGCACAGCAAACTTTGCTTTGTTTTATGATTCTTCATTGTGACTATTTTGAGCTGAGCAAAAGTTATCTATAATTATTATCAGGTAAATTACAGCAATTGAATTCAATGCTTCCATCTTTTGGTTAGTACTAAATGTTATTTTTAAAATGTCTCCATAAATAGAATGTCTGCATAGCATTTCATGCAAGCATAGAAGATCTTTTCCCAAAAGGACTTTACTCCACAGCTGCTAGTCTCATTAAGAGAAGAGCTGCTTAGGCAGCAGAATACAATGTAAATTTAAGAAATTAGATACTGGCTGATATGATGTGTCTATTTCTCAATAGCTGCCAAGTGTTGAGAGATGTACTGGAATGTTTCAAATTTTATTTTCGTCTTATCTAGTAGAAAGAGTAATTTGTCCACTTCGTAAAAAAATCTGTGTTTGAATTTTTTTTTTGTTAAAGTTACAGTGTTTTGGAAGGCAGAACAAGCCAGAGAAAATGCAATCAATCTACAAACCAGCAAAGTTGTTTTTAAGAGTGTGTGATAGAGCTGGAGGGATTAGATGTAGCACAAGGTTTGAGTACTAGGATATTTTAAAAGCTCACAGTTTAGAATGGGCCAGGCCCTACTGTCACAGGTGGATGATGCTGTGTTTGCTGCACTGTGACACAGAGCCTTTTGCCTGATACACCTCAGTCGCCACTACTCCTTTCCCTCCTTTCCTTTTTGTCAGGAACCTCTTTTGTGACAAGGAGCTGATTTCTTGGAGGAAGCATGGATAGCTTTGGAAGTTACCCACAGAGCATAGCCAGGCACAGCATGAGTGTGCAACATGTCTTACTGCTGGAGGGTAGGATCAGTAGACAGTTCAACATAGAACACGTAGGGGAAGATACTGTAAATTTCTGCCCTCTTTCCTACCTCTGTAATCAGTGAATTATCTTGGAGCTTTCTATGGGTGCCTTCACCCTTTTTCTTTTTTCTCCCTCTCTATTGACCAAAAAGAAAAAAGAAAAGGAGAACAGTTCCAGCCTTAAGGCCACAGTAATGCTGTTTACAGAAACTGAAGGGTCTGAGGTAGACTGGAACATGGCCCCTCTTGCTAACCAGGGCTCTGGGGGGGTGTGCTTTGTAGGCGCGTGTGCCTGGCTGAGGCTTTCCTCACAGCTGACATCATTCTGAGCACGCTGCAGAATATCTCCGAGGGACTCGTGGTGTATCCAAAGGTAATGCAGGAGATACTGTGCATCCTTGGTAATGCTGCAACTATGCCCCAGTGTACAGAAATCCTCCCAGTCAAAGGATTAGATTTTAATCTGTTTGTTCAAATGGCTTCTGAATTTTGCTCTCTATTCTTGCCATATTCTCACTGTTAGTAGGTCATACATAAAGGCATACTTGTTGAAGCCTAAAGAGAGTAAATTCAAAACTTCTTATAAAGATATTTTTTCCCCAATCTACAGAATAGATCTGTAGAAATCAGCAGCAAAAGATACTGTCAAGACAGATCTCATACAGCCCTGTATTTTATCTACAGGTTAGGAAAAAAAAAAAAGAATCATTGTACATCTTCTTCATGGTAATGTCTTTATAAGATACAGATTCTAAGTACTATCAGCTTTAATACCTGGATTACCAGAGCTAAGTTCAAAATGAGAATTTGTCTTTGCATCATGGGAACAAACTTTTTGACAGGACCTGTTATAGTAGGACAAGGGATAATGCTTTTAAACTGATAGAGGGTCAATTTAGATGATATAGGAAAGAAGTTTTTCACAGTGAGGTTGGTGAAACACTGGAGCAGGTTCCCCAGAGAGGTGGTGGATGCCCCATCCATGGAAACATTCAAGGTCAGGTTGGATGTGGCTCTAAGCAACCTGATCTAGTTGAAAATGTCCCTGCTCATTGCAGAAGGGCTGGCTTTGGTAGACTTTAAAGGTCCCTTCTAACCCAGACTGTTCTGTGATTCTGTGATCATTGTCCTGTCCTGGAGATTCAAAGGGAGAGGAAAACTTCAGTGGGAGTTGCAGTTGTCTGTAGGATTTCTATAATGCTGTTTCTTTTTTCTGTTTGTCTTGTTTTGTTTAAGGTGATTGAGAGGAGGATCCGGCAGGAGCTGCCGTTCATGGCCACAGAGAATATAATCATGGCAATGGTGAAAGCAGGGGGCAATCGTCAGGTACGAATACAATGTCTGAAATACCTTTGTCCCCTGCCTACCATTTTGTCTCCTGAGAAACAAAGGTACCTGGGCTCTTGTCCTACATCACCTTTCTTTGCCCTCTTCACCCGCCCCCACAGAGTTATTAATATTACACTGGTGCTGTAAAGCCAGACTGTGCTCTCTGAGGGGAGAGCAGTTGCAGAGATCCATATTTTTTGTCAGGAACACTGTGTGTTTGAGCTAATCTGGCTGTCTGCTGGAGAAGAGGGAGAACTGTTTTTATATTAAATAGTGGTAGGCGTTTTCCTTTTGTAAGTGTTTGAAGGAGCTTGAAACACAGGCCAGGCTTCTCTAAATGGAGCCTATTGGCAGATGGCTGCCTTATAAATTAAAAGAGAATGAATCAGTCCATTAACAAAAAAGCAAGTAAGACCATTCTGAACCATTCATTCATGTGTTATTCTTCTCTAATTCAGCATAGTATATTAACAACTTTGTTTATGGTCCTTCATTCAGTTTTCTGTATTCAAGCAAACTGAAATTAAATATTTTTCTTAGCAAATAAATCCAGACATACTTACATTTTCTTATCATTTAATTTCACAATTCAGTTCAAAATTGATTATCAAAGTTACATCTTAATAAAATACCTTATTTTCACTTACCTTTTAGATAGTAATTTTTCCTTCTATGATTATTTCCGCATCAGGGACAGAAGTTAAACTTGCAAGATAGTAAATAGCAAAAGGGTTTCATAGAAGCTTTGAGTAGAATATATGTGGTTCTAGTTTTCTGAAACACTCGTGACAATTCACCCATTATGTTAGTCAGGAAACATCCTTTTTCCTTTGTTTTACCCCTTGTCTCTGATATTTGTCACTGGGTCAGTGAGTAAGCTTCCTAATTAAATGATTTAAGAGGTCACATCATGTGAATAAGTTTCATTATCTTTTCAGCTGGTTTTATTTCTAAAACAGTCTTCTCTATTTTGATTAGATTGAAGAGTGTAATTGTCATTAATTTGTGTGTTATTGGCCTGTCTTCTCTCTGGTGCTGTTTAATTACACACCCGTAGAGCTGTATGTTTGTAAAAGGTATTCATATTCGTATGTTGTGTTTTCCTGTGCTGGGAGCTTTGGAACAGCACCCTTTCTAGGCTTTCCCACCTCATAGAACAGAAACTCACTTCCTTTCCCCACTACTAAACAGCTTCCTCCCCTAAACATCAAGCAGACAATTCTGTTCAGCTGAAGTGGGTTGCTGCTGGAACAAAATGACATTTAGATGGAGGAACCAGGAGATCATTTACCTCTTAAGTGAAGATAGATCAGGGGTAATACATTTGAGGAGAAGGTTCTTGCATGGCTGTAAGAGCAACCACAGAGTCTCACTGCTTGTTTGGTTGGATAGGTTGTTTTCTGTTTTCCAAATCTGTAGATGTCTTATGTTGTTTACAACTCAGAAAAAAATCATGAAGTGACTCCTATGAGCATTTGGGAAATTTGAAGAAGTATAAAGGATTCCAATGTCATAACTTTATGGTATAATTCAAGAGGGCATGTGTGTGACATTCAGACTACTTTTAACCTCAGAGGGCAGATGTGGAAGGATGAAGAAAATCTTGCTCTAATGTAGCAGTGTATGAGACACTGCAGTCCAAACTGTGTCCTGTTTGTGTGCTGTCCAGAACAGTACACTTTGATATTTTTCCCTCCTGCACAGGTTGGTGTGATGAGCATGTACTGTCAGTAGCAATGGAATGACTTTTCTCTTCTGCTGTCTTCTTCCCCCTGCACGTGCAGGATTGCCATGAGAAGATTCGTGTTCTCTCCCAGCAAGCAGCAGCTGTTGTGAAGCAGGAAGGGGGTGATAATGACTTTATTGACCGTGTCCGTGCTGATCCTTACTTCAGCCCTATCCATAAACAACTTGAAAGCCTCTTGGATCCCTCCTCCTTCACTGGACGTGCTCCTCAACAGGTAAAGTAGTGGAAAGAGGCTGTGGATGCTGTATGCAATCTGTTGTTTAATCCTGTATCCTTTTGTGTGCCAGAGAGTGGATGTATGTGACTCTGCCCATACGACTAAGGCAGACACATTTCTCTCTTTCCCTTGGCTTTCTTGTCTGTCTTTGCTGTGGGCTTCACACTTTTGACCCTGGATGCATGAGACTTTGTGACTTTTCTCCCCAGCAAGACAAGCAGGTCTGAATGGGAAGGAGAAGGCAAGCCCTTTTCCAAATTTTGTTTTTTATCTTTCTTGAACAGGTGGCAAAATTCCTGAAGGAGGAGGTTCGACCGGCGCTCATTCCATACCAAAGCAAGATGGGTGGAAAAATTGAACTGGCACTTTAGGTATAGCCTGCAACGGTGTGTGTGGGTACAAGATAATAAAAGCCTTATTGACCCAGATCTATTCACTGTGTTGTGTTATTTTGGTTCTCTACAGTGCATTTAACTCCCAGAGTTTACAGCCACCCTGATTGCAGGTGGGCTTTTCATTATTTGTCTACTGTTTAGTCAAGTCTCCATTTATAGTTTGTTGAGTTCCTGTGAAACACTCAGTTGTGACAAGGTAACTTTATCACAGCACCTTTCATTGGCCCCTTATAGAGCATTTCCAGCTGACAAAGAGCAGTGCCAGGTGCTGCCTGACATTCATGTAGGACTGACTTGTTGAAGAGTGGGATAGGGACAACTGAGCCCACTCCCATTTCATTCTTATTCATCTGCTCTGAAACTTTCTCCACAGGTGTCTCAAAAGGTGATAGAAGTTTGTCCTGGCTTTCAGAGTACTGTCATTTGGGGAGCAAACAGGCCACAATAGTAGAAATAATGCAAGGGAGAGGCCATGGGACTTCTTGACTCATCAAAGTGGTGGTCCTTTAGTGCCCCCAGCCTAGTTTAATACTGTACCTCTGGCTCTGTAGCTTCTGCAAATTGTATTTAGAGATGTGGGCTAGGAACCAGCCATTGCGATTTGGCTGTGATTGTGGTTCTTGGCTGTAGGTGATTGATACTAAATGGTCATTGGATTCTGGCATTTGAAAGTTGATCTCTACTACAAGTAAGTTTTTTATGATAAGGAAAGAAAAAAGATACTGGAATTCATTGGATGCCAGAGAAATCCAAGAGCTTTTTATTTTATTTCTGACATAAATGTTCTGGTTTGTAATGTTCTGTTCTGCTTTACTGGACATTCTGTATTGGACCAAACTCTTCGCCCTTTGATTTAAACTGGAATGGTTCCTTACCTCTTCTTGCAGTATTATTAGATTACAGACCATTTCTTCTGCATCAGTGCAATAAAAAGCTCCCTCTTGCCTCTCATTTATTCAGACCTTCAGAGATGACAATCAGGATTACTTGATGATTTTTGAAGTATGGTTGCTGGAAAGAATTAAGCAGAACGAATTGAAAGAAGCTACCTGCTGTCCTTGAGGCCATCATTGTTTAAAGAGGATTTCAAAATACAGTTTTAATGAGGCTTGTCTATATTAAGTAGTCAGCAGTGGAAAGCTTCAGGCCGTGATTTCCCTTCATTGAGATAGCTCTGGCTTTACGTTGCCCCTGGATTATGGCATTCAAAATGTCTCGAATATTTCTGAGTTTTATGGTGTTTAATACATTTTGCCAGCTTGTGCTATTAACGTTTAATTTGCCATCTGTTTGGAAAGGATAACTAATTGAACACTGGTAATTTTCAGACTATTGCTCAAACAGATAGCCAAGAAGGAAAACAGGCACATGAGGAAGTCCTCCTTTTTTGGTCATTTTTCCTTCTTAAAAAAACCCTACCCCTTGCCTACCCCTTGCCTACCCCTTGCCTATCCCTATCCCTTGCTTAACCCTTCCCTATCCCTTCCCTTGCCTATCCCTTCCCTATCCCTTGCCTGTCCCTATACCTTGCTTAACCCTTGCCTATCCCTTCCCTATCCCTTGCCTATCCCTATCCCTTGCTTAACCGTTGCCTATCCCTTGCCTATCCCTACCCCTTGCCTACCCCTTCCCTTCCCGCCTACAGCTCCCAGCACGCCCCGCGCCGCCGCCCCGTTCCCGCGCATGCGCCTGCGCAGCGCCGTGTGGGGCCGGCGGGTCGGGCCGTGCGCCCGCCCTGAGGGGAGCGGCGGCGGCGGCAGGTGGGTCTGGGTGTGGGGACCGGGACCGGGGGTGTGCGGGGACCGGGGCCCTGCCCGCGGGCCGCCCCTCGCCCCCCGGGCTGTCGGCCGCGGGGGCTCCCCAGGAGCCGCCGTGCGGTGCCGTGCGGTGCCGCCCGGCCAGGCCCCCACGGCCCCCCAGCCCTGCCCCGCTCCCCGCCCGGCCGGGGCCGCGTGTGGGGCCGGGGGAAGGCAGGGAGGGAGGGACCCCGGCCCGGGTTGCTGAGGCGCACCTGCTGCGCTGACGCAGGGCTGGCTCCGCCAGTGAGCGAGCGAGCGAGGGAGTGAGTCAGTGGCGGCGTGCGCGGCTCGGGTGCCCCCCGTGCGGGGCACGGCCTGGCTGCGCCCCGCTCCTGCCCCTCCTGCCGTGCGCTCTCCGCCCTCACACCCCGCGGGGGTGTCCCGCGGGAGAGACGGTCTGCCTCCTGCCTGTCTGCCTCCTGCTTGTCTGCCTCCGGTCTGGCTGGGGCGAGGGAACCGTCACGAAACGGGGCTGGCATCCTGGCAGTGTCCTCTGGGCGGGGGGCACCAATAGATGTGCTGCAGGCCCGGTGATTGTCAGCCGTAATAAACGTCAGGAGGAAGGCAGGAGACAGATGTGACTCCTCTGACCTGGTGATGTAAATTCAAGGGAGTGAAGAACTGCTGTCACACGGATTCGAATCTCGTTGCAGGCAGTGGCTGTGCGTGCTCCGGGACGGCTGCTGGCGTGTCTTCACAGAGCTGGTAAGGGTAGGACAGGAAAAACTTCCTCTCTGTGTCTGCTTTGATTCCTTCCTGGTTTTTTGTGGGATGTCTGAATTTAAGCAGGTACTTTCCTTCTAAAGAAGTTGATTTCAGTGTTGGTGGGTGGGAGTTTTATATGATGTCATAGCTTCCTACTTGATAATGTTTCAGCTGTACTCTGCATGGCTTGCTGTGGATTTTTTTTTTTTGAGGGGGGAGGATAAAGTACTAACAGTGCCTTCAGGAAATGAAGGATCCTTCCGTGCAAATCGATGGGAGAGAGAAGCAGTTTTGCTGGAATTAAGGTCAGTGGTTTTTTTTAATAATGCAAGGCTGGATCTTGAAATCACTCAAGAAGAAACTGTCAGTCTAACAGCAGTGAAGAATTGCTATGCTTTTGCCAAAATGTTGATTGGAACACAGTTGCTTGCTGGATAATCTGAATTCTAGATTACTTTTTCAGCTGCTACATTTGTCTGGAGTGGTGGCTGGGAAAGAAACAGGCACTGGAACAAAAATAAATTTCTTAATGTATTTCTGGATCTGCACACTGTATGTGTAGCTTTCACTATGTAGAAACAAAGGTTGGATTCCCAATCTAGGGAATTCCCAAAGCAAATTGGAAGGAAGGGGGTGAGAAGAGGCATGACATGTAATTCAAGAGGTCAGGGTGGGGACTGGTTGCGTCATGTTAATACAAAGTTATGTTAATTCTATATTTAACAGATTAAAATGACAAGTACTTCCTTTCTTCATTCCTGTTTACGATGACGTTTTGATAATGTGGCTTCGTATTCTCAGGGAGTTGTCATTCATGGTGACTCTTCCTCTGAAGAAGGGTAAGAGAATCCAGAGAGGAGGGGTGTATTTCTGGAGGAATTGCACTGGTCGGGGGATGATGGAGTTGAGTTGAAGGAAGTACTGCACACCTACTCAGGACTGAAATAATTCCCCCATTTTGGGGTCTCTGCTAATGTCATCAAGGTTTTTCTTCTCTGCTGTGATTTTAACCTGTCACTCGCTATCCCATAAGCTGAGATCTTTTGCTAATGTCAGTGTTCTAAAGGACCTTGAAAATCTTAAAAGACAGGCAATAATCAAAATGTTTAGCCTTTAAAAATCAATGTCTTTTGCCTGAGGTGGCATGGCAACAGGAGAGATTATTGTTTAAGAGATCTGTGTGAAATGGGCTGCCAGTCTGTGCCATTCTTAGTGGTTTCGTTTACATTTGGCATGCTTTAAACAGAAGAGTTGGGGAGTTCAACCCCTGGAGTCATACCGCAGTAACTGTTTTGGAAATGATTGGGAAGATACCTCTTCCTGACTGTTAATTGCAAACTTCTCAACAACACATAAGAAGTAAAGAAAACTTAAAAAAAAATAAATCCTAAGAAGTATTGCAACTTTATCTGTCTGTGGTGGTAAAGAAAAGGCACCTTGTATTTTGCTCTGTGTGGTCCTACAGCTCTTCTAGCTAAATCAGCAGTGACCCTAGCTACTGATCTGTATCACACTGGTTATCCTGGCTCCTATCCTAGCTCAAATGGATAGGATATAGAGATTGTGTAACTGGCAAGTAGGATGAGGTAAACAAATAGCTTCATGCTGTGTTGTGAGTACAGTGTCCCAAGTGTCCCTCAGGAGATGGAAATGTGTTGGCGTGTCAGGCTTGTGTCTTCAGCCGCACAAAGACTTGCCTAAACTTCTTTCTACGCCACCTTTCATCACAGGGTCAAGGTTTTAAATATGTAAAGTTTTCACAGGGTAAGTATCTGGGAGTACTGGGGAAAATCTCACTTGTCAGCTGTGTTACTGTTGACACCAGGTAGGAAAGAGGAGGATGTTGTCCTGACACATTTGTTTTGTCTCTGAGGAGGCCTCATCTTTTCTTAAACTGGAATGCAACAAGTTGTATTGGTAACAGAGCTGTTTTGTTTGTGGCTTAAGAAAAACACTGTAGGAGAAATGAAATCACTCATAAAAAACAGTTAGGTGGAAAGAAAATGGTATTAGTATGACTACAAGAACTGTTGTTACTCCCCAGACAGTGCAGTATTTCTTGTCTGGGAAGTATTTGATGATTCAGATATGGGAGAAAATGTCCATAACCTGACAGCCGTTTTTTTTTTGAGAAGTCTTCCTGATCCCCAGAATCAGGAAACATAAGAAGTTTTGTCTTGTTTTCTTACAAATGTTAACACCATTGTATATTTTGCTTTTTTTCCTCTTATCTGTGCGTATAAATTTCTGCAGGAGCAAAATCTAAGTAGTCAAACATGACATGCTAGATAAGAGCTTTGCAAACAGTCCTAAAAGGTGTTTTGAGTGTTCCTAACCTCTTCAGAAAGTTAAGTTCTGTAAAGATAGAGCACTTAAGGAGAAAAGTTTTGATTGCTGTGAGATACACTTTCCTTAAAAAAAACATTTTCTGGAGCCAAATGAAGCGAGAGCAGCTTAGAGCCCTGCAAGGTGAATCTGAACTTTTTTGCAAATATTAGAGGAAACAGTAACACAACAGAGCTACAAGGCAGTGACCTGAATCGGGCCTTTCTTGCGCCTCAACAAGATAACAGCAAACCCTGACAGCTAAACCTCTGCAAATCCATCTGAGACCATGCCAAGGAAGAACTGTTCCTCAGGCTCTTTGTCACTGGGAACAGTAGGATGAGACCAACTTGAGAATCAAACTTTCACCTGGGATGAGCCAACAGGGCTGGTGATGGAGAGAGCCTTGGATAGCACTGCTTGTCACCACGCAGGGTAGGAGCGTCATATAAGTCTTCACAATACCTGACTTTAAGTAACTGTCACAAGTGTCTTTCAAGTTTTCTTTGACTGGTGCAACCCTGCATCTCTAGCAGAAGTATTTTCTTTCAGACTTCTGTATTCAAATGAAACTGGAGAGTTGCAATTACTTTCCGCAGACACCTTCTAAATAGTTTAGTCTTGCAGAAGTTCATGGGTCAGAAGGTAAAAACCACTTCTGGAGAGTTTCAGTGAAAACAATTTTCTGTAGAGTTCTGCAGAAGTGCCCCGGTCCTCCATTGTGCTTATTTAGGTGAAAGTGTCCATTTATTGTGCGGTACCTGACTGTCATGGAGGATGTGTTTGGGCTCTCCTTAGACACTAATCAGAAACCTTTGTTTTATATTTGCATCCTAGTGTTTTATGTGGAATTGCCTTTACCCTAAACCTTGAAGACTAGAGTGATTGCAGACCTGCCTTTTTTGGCACGTACAGGTTTGCTTGTCTCTGTGTTGGAAGCCAGGAGAACTCTGCTGTGCCGTGAGAGTGAACACCATGCTCCTTTGTATCCTGGCCTTTTTTTCTAACCTCATTCAATGCTGATAGAAAACCCCAATAACTGTTGTTTCAGTACTCAATTGTAATCCTGTTTTGTGAGATGCCAGGAGGACTCTGTATTCCCATCATATATCTCTTCACCACTCAAATAATGGGAGCACAGGGAAAGGAAGAACTCTGCCTCCTCTAATCCCAAGGGTCTTGACAAACAAGAGTTTCTCCACAGCAGTGCAGTTCTTGCTTAGCTGCCATACTGTTTGTTTTGGAGCCAGGCAAATAAAAGGCAATTCTGCTCTGAAAATAAAATATCTGTTAGTATGTAGAATCTCAGCATTCTACCATAAGTTGTGTAGGGTTTTTTCAGAAACAAGCTTGATTCCTTGAACTGTGATCAGGAAGTCCGTCTGTGGTCTGTCTGTCCAATGTGTAAGTGGTAGGAAGTGGGATTCTGCTTTTTCACATCCTTATTTTCAAAATGGAGATGAAATGGATGCAAAACTGAAAGTTACTTGTTCTGTTTCTTTTGTATAAACTGACAATGCTTCAGTACCTTCAGCTCCAATGAGGCTCTCTCTGTCATCGCAGAAGGCAGGCTTGCTGGACACTGCTCAATGCAGGGAACAGAACTATTGCATGGAAGTACCTTTTAGTTACATTTCTGCACAGAATTACATTTCCAGTGAGGCCAGGAATCTGCAAAGTGCTTTATGGCAGAAGACACAGAATTCCAGTTAGCTTTTTGTTGCCTCTCTTAGTATTTCTCCAAGTGCCCTGAGGCAGCTGGGAAGAGGCACTTTGGCTCACCACATTCCTGCAGTCAGTATGTGATCCCATTTGGTAACTGGGGAGCACTGGAGTCCTGAGTGGTGCCTCTGCCGTCAGAGCCTCCCCTTTGCTGTTCTTCATGTCTCTCATCCCCCTTTCCAGACCTGCTGTAGGCTTTTGGTGTATCTCTGTTTCACTTCTACTGCTACCAGAAAGCAGGCTGAGGGCAGTTAAAATCCCCCAGTTCTTCATTCCCAGTCGTGTTGTAGAAAGGAAGCATGAAGGCTACCTTGGCACCTCCCACCTGTATTTGTAGTGTATTGCTCTATAACCAAAGCAGTGTGAGGCTGGCTGTGGTTTGTAAGCCTTGAACAGATAGTTCCTGGAATGACCCAGGTTCACCAACACTATAACACAGCTGCAGTGTGTCAGTGTCTCTATGGGATTTGGCATTTTTAAAAAAGCCAGGGCGTCAGGGACAAAAGTTATCTGCATCTTGTCCACGCCTTGGTCAGCTGCGTGGCTGCGCTTTGCTCACTCATGTACTAGTTTGTGAACCTGGAGTTTTCTTCTGACTCTTCATGCAAAGCAAATATTGACTCATGGACTAATGGCATTTGCAGCTCCAGGATATGCCTTTGCCTGTTCTGAGGGAGACACTAATGGGGGAAGGGAAGGAAGGCCAAGGGCTTTCTGCCGAGAGTTCCCCTTGGACATTTCTTTGAACAAGTCAGGATTAGATTTTGGAAAATGGAAGTTTTCTGGGTGTGACAGGACAGAATTGAACTGCCTGGTTCAGTGCAGAGTTTTTGTCTGATTTCTGAAAGTGAGACATTAAATTGGATGGAATCTACTTGGGATTTCAAAAGGTGAGCTGAAAGAGACTTCTAGAATTACACCTTAAGTGCATGGCCTCCTGATGGATACTGTGATTTTGCAATCACTTTTCTGTCTTCCAAACCTTTTGGTTTTTTAATAAAGGAAGAAAACAGAGAGCAGTGGAAACTAGCTGAGTCCAGAGGTGGCACTGGGATTTACTGCATGCACTGTTGCTTCACGTTCATTAACTGTAAAGGAAAGCAAGTTTTTCCAATTCTAGATTACTGTCAGAAGAGGTGTTATATCTGGTGTTCTTATGACAGTGGATGAAAATTATTGTCGAAGGAATTGTTTCTTCTGGTGGTATTTACTGGGAGCTCCTGCATAGTTACTAGGTTGTAAAGTTTTCGGTATACAAAAACACTGCTTTGTAAAATGCTTGTCTTCTGCACAGTCTTTCTGCTAGAGGTGTGTTGCTTTCTTTTGGTGGCTTCTTACCTTTTTTTGGTTGCTAAAATCATCAGGGGAAGAACACTCCTGGGAAGGAGTTTCTGTCCCAAAATAAAGATCCTACTGAGAGACTCCAGACAGCATCATTTCATGCTCAGCACATCCAGGCACTACCACCGCAGGCTTATGTGGAGATCACGTGGCAAAAGAGGCCAAGCAAAAACATGGGCAGCAGGAGATTGCTATCTGGTGTTTGCCAGAACCTGGGTAATTGAAATCTCATACACCACAGCTGTGTGGAAGAGCCAGCGTGTCCAGAGGAGGCACGATATTGCCAAGTGGAAGTCAATTTGCAGGACTCCTTTGCAAACATCAATTTCTAAAGGACACCTACTCTGGAAAAGAAACTAACTGGATATTATCTGGCATGGTGTGTATTTGCAACTCTGACAAGGGTGTTGCAGGTGGAGTGCTTCAGGTGGCTGTACCTGACGCTGACTGCATACTTCCCTTTCAGCCTTCTTTTTCAAGTGCACGCACTCACTATAGCTGTCTTATAGCAGGCTGGAATCAGTGGTGGTGTGATTTGTCTGAGTCTGAACACAAAAACTAAATCTGCAAATAACAGGTATCCGTTTGCATTTTGACAAAAAGTACGTTTCTTTCAAAATGCAGAGACTGCCTGTTATGTGACCAAGATTGCTTTGTATAGGAAACTTAAATTGCCTTTAAACATAGGAGACAGTTCTTAATGTGTGTGTGATTTTAGTTTTGGGAGTTGCCATTAATTTTTGTTGGATCTGATGTGTTTTTCCCTTTGTATTTCTTACTGTTGCTTGTTTTCAGAAATGTGTAGTGTGCAAATAACTCAGCTAAGAGCTGTAGCAATTTCACACATGCGGTTTCACAGGCTTTGTGAGAGCCCCTTTTGCTACTTGCTGTCCCCTGTCTGGGAGAGTTTGAGAGTTTCTTTAGGTTTGTATACCTCAGTCGAAGGAAAGAATGTACTATATCAATCGCATATACAAGATATCCTACTCTGCCTCCTGGCTCGCACTGGGTGATACCTGGCCGTGTCAGGGAACTCTCTTCCCAGTTCCTGTGATGCTGGAAGGGCTGGTGCAGTGGCCTCAGTGCCTGCTGTTGGAGACACCTGTCTCTGTGGGCAGGCCCTGGCGTGCTGCCTCCGTGTGCTGCAGCTGGAACCTTGTCTTGCTGTGGTTCACGCTTCTCGTGCTGCCCTTCCGCACGGCCCTGCCAGCAGTAAGGTGAGCCTCAGGCTCTCACTGGGCTCTGTCCCAGGTGAGTACTTACAGGAAGGTTTCTATAGGAACCAGTGGCAGGAAAAACCTGCCCACCAAGCTCAGTGCTCTAATGTTAGGGACAGAAGAGCAGGCAGCAGGCAGGAGAGTGATCTCCAGCCAGGTGGAGGCCAGCACGTGATGACGTGGACAAGGGAAGGTGTTCCCTCTGCTACACCTGTCTTGGGAGGAGGAGAGGCTTACTCAGCACTCTCTTGCTCTTCCAAACACTGGCCTGGCTCCTCCACAGCAGGTTGGTTCAGCAGTGAATGTGCATGCACTGAAGGTTAGTAATGGCCAAGGGGGAATCCCTACCCCCAAGCTTAGGGCACTGAGGCAATGAGAAGTATGGCAGGCGTACCACATAGTGACTGCATTCCTAACAGAAGTCATTGGAAACGGGGTTAATTGGGCTGAAAGAAGGCAGGGGAGAAGGACACTTTACAGGCTCAGGAGCAGATCAGCCATGTTGCAAGGCAGTGATAAGCCTGAAAAAAAAGCACCAAAATATATTCATTGATGTTGAGAGGGGAGTAAGTACTGTCAGTCAATTCACCTGCATGATATGCATTCTGTGTGCATTCCCATGTAATACAAGCATGCAGATGCTCAATTTGTAATTGTTCTGTCTTCAGCTGCCGAGAGTTGGTGCTAAGGGAACAAATGGGAGTAGAGTGGTGGGAAGGTAGACAAACATTTGCAGAACTGGTGGGTAAGCAACCAACCATCCTGCGGACAACATTGCTTCTCTGAAATAGAAGCTGGATTTTTTTTTTCTGTTTCTTTGTTATTCTTTTTGCCCTGAGAGTTGATGGCAGAAAATCAGTGTCTGTTGATCCATGCCAGCCTTTCTCAGGCAGAAGACTGTTTAAATCTGGGAGGAGGAAGCCTTATCATTTGCACTCCCAGACACAGATGCTTTTTGTGCTTTTGCAGTGTTGTACAGGTGCTTATCTTGGAGTGCTGTAGCAGGTCGCTTCCAGGCTACAAGTGCTCATGGGAACACTCACTGAGATGCAAAGGCAATATAACCTTGTACTATTCAGCAACTTGGACAGGGTCTGCTGGATGAATCCCTGAGGTTCCTCATTTTAACAGTTTACAGTCGTAAGTAGCTTTACAGAAAGGGGAAGCTGGAAAAGCCATCCCAGATGTGTTAGTTTCTCCCAGGTTCTTTCCCAAGGAAGTGTGAGTGACTGATATATCCCAGCACTGGCTTTATCTGCTTATTAGAAGTGGCTCTTGCTGTCTCCCACACACAAGTTGTAAGATTGATCCTAAAGTCCAGAATCTCTGACTGCTGAACTATTCCGTTGTTTTCTTGGAAATCCCCATAGAAGTCCCCACAAAAATTTCCTGTTGACTAGTACCAGGAAAGCAAGGAGGGGAGCTGTGTGGGTTGTTTCATCATCTGAGCTCTGTTTGCCTGTGTTAGTTCAGAGGAGCCTAGTTCCTGGCTCATTGCAAAGGTACCAAGAGGAAATTCCAGTATCTGGGATTTTCTTTTTGTGGGGGCAGAAATTAAATACCAAGGGATTTAATTTTCATGCAGGGAAGTTGTGTGTGAGGGATTTCTCTGTCCCCTACCATCTTCTTAGATACTAATTGAATTCTCTCATCACCCTTCTTTTCTTTTTATAACAGGATAGTAACGTCTGACCTCTGTGAACAGCATTTCTGGACCTACTGACATCCTCTGCTACTCAGCTTTCCCTAGTACAATGTCAGGTGAGCAGACAGAAATGGACTCATTATCTGTTTGTTTAGTTACTTGCTCTTTCTTCAGCAGAAACTTCATAAAAGAAAGTTCCTGGTTCCAAGAGCCATTCTTTATTTACATTAACATGCTATCTGGTCAAATTGGGAGAGAGGAAGCCACCCCACTCTTTGTGACCCAGCTACCTTCTCACTCAGGGTGAACTCAATTACTTCTTTTACCTCAAAGAAGTTTTTTCAGCCACTGAACACAGAGGAAGAAGAAGGTTGAAATGTAGCCTGCTTTCCCTGTTTTTCATAAGATTTGCTTAGTTCTGTTCTCCTCCCAAAATTTGTCCCAAAGTGGGTGGCTCACTTGATGATTATGAGGGATGTGTGGTGTACAGTGGCAGGGGAGGCAGAAAGTTGAAGAATAACTGGAGTTCAAGTGTGGACTACTGAGTTATTAAAACTAGGTCTTCTCTTTCTTATACTGGCCAACCCTTCCACCCCATACGTTTGTCTAAACCTTCCTTCGTTGTCCAGTTGGTTATTTCAGGGCATATAACCCTGAAGGAGACTGTACTTCAAAGCCAAATAAACCTTTGTCTAGGTGATATGAACTGTAGAAGACTTGGGACATGTTTATCTGCTTTATTTGCAAAACTTGATGTCTGCTTGTATTCCAAGTGAAGCTGTTCAGTGGGGTTGGGACTGGAAGGGTGCTTATCTTGAACACAGAAGACCAAGATAATAGGCATACTTTATTATTGCAGCTCTCTGTACATGGTCAGACAATAACCCAGCCCTTCAGAAAAAAAGGTTGCTCTTGAGCATCTTGCTGAAGGTTCTAATTTTCCATTCTGGTGCCTGGGTGACAGAGTTTCAGGAAGCTCTGGAATGCTGCTGGTGCTGGGGTTGGTGCCCCCCTAGGAGGCATTTACTTCTGCATAATAATGTTTTTTTATAGTGATTCCTCTGGCTTGGCACTGATCACACAGCTTTTCCAAGCAGATGAGTGATCATATGATGCCATAGAACTATTTCTCTTTCCTAAAAATCCCTTTCTTAGAGGGAACTCCATTTGGCCTCTCTACCTCTTTTACTCAGTAATAAGGAACAAAACCACCTGAAATTGCTGGCTTGCTTGCTGAAGTGGGAGCTGTCTCCCTGTCTAGAGTAGCAGTAGCAACAGACTGCTGAATCCTCCCCTTGCTGAAACAGTCTGTGTTGAGTGTGTCTTCCAAGGGTGTTCTTCCAGGTTTTCACTGCTATGTGTATCTTTCTGTTTAGGCCATCACACTCCCTCTGCTGGGGGTCCCTTCTCAGCGCTCACTCCCAGCATTTGGCCTCAGGAGATCCTGGCAAAATACACACAGGTACAGTGTGGGGCAGGGAGGGAGTGTTCTGTGGCTCTGCAAAAGTAGAGGGCCATGGTGGTTTCCGGTGGTCTCTGAAAGCCACAGGGAGAGGGAGGGAGAGGCACACTGGTGCTTTGGTGGTGGATGTTTGTTTGCTGCTTAAACTTCTCATGTTTTGGGGCTGCATCCTGGCTCTTGCAAGAGGATCTTGCAAAGGAACTTGTGTGAATTATTGCTTTGCTGTTTTGCAACTATTGCTCCACTGTGAAAATGTTGACACTGTCAGGGAGCCTCTGTCATCATCAAGCTACTCTGGATGGCTTGTGCATGGCAGGAAATGCTAGCCTCAAGGCCTGTCACCAGGTGGGCAGAGCAGGAAGGAAGGAAGCAGCTGTGGAATTTTGTAACTTAGCCACAATGTTTGCTGAAGGCAATTGAGCCCAGTGAGGCAGATTAAAGTGGAGCTATTTGAGAAGCACACGTCTTGGGTGCTGCCCAGGTTCAGTGCTTCCAGGTGTCCCCGCAGGAGGGGCAGGTGGGCTTGTAGGAAAGGGGAGGTGTCTGTAGGTTTTCGCTTCTAAAGGAAGCCTGCTTGTAACCTCCAGTGTGTATCCCCCAATGCCAACCATGAGCACAGTTGAGAAAGGCTGAGATTTGGGTCACAATTTCCTTTGGTGCAAATCCCAGTTTTGCCTGCTGTCTTTCAGAGAAAATCTGAGAGCAACAGGCAGGAGATGGCACAGTGCAGGGGGCTGAATTTGCAGTGTGTGTGCAGAGGTAACAGGAAGGACTGCTGTGTGTTAGCAATGCAGACAGTGAGGACCACTGGTGTGTGTGTATATTCCTCAGCCCATGAGCAGGGCTCCATGCCCCTCCAGGTGCGGAGTCCTGATGATATGAGGCTGACCTCCAGTCTTGCTGGAAAAAGGATTGCTGGGAAAATCTGTGCAGGTTTGATGTGAGGGCTTCACAACCTCCACAAAGAAGTCAAAATGGGAATGGTATGCAGTATCTTCTCAGCTGGGAATTGTGGGAGGCATTGAAAATTAAAGGGCGGGGGGTCTGGTTGCTCAAAGGGCACAGCGTGGACGGTGGTGAGATGGGGCAATATCCATGTGTCTGTTCATTTATTCAGTGCTAAAGTGGTCTGCTTTCCTTCCTCACATCTCCCAGAAAGAAGAATCTGTTGAGCAGCCAGAATTTCGCTATGATGAATTTGGTTTCCGAGTTGACAGGGAAGGTAAAGTCAGTCACACTTCCATTATGTTCAGCCCTTCCCATGCTTCCAAGTGTGGCAGGGTAACTTTGCAGCCATTCTGTGCTAGGTCTTGTCTACCCACCTCTCATCTTCCTGTATCCTGCCACTGTAATCAAGTGAATTAGACATGCTGGCCTTATGGGAGTCTGGAGCATAGACTGTGCAGAAGTCATTTCCATCCCCTTATGCTTGTGCCATGGGTAAGAGCAAGACAGGTTGAGAGGTTACCATTTCCATTAACAGCTACATGCTAGGGAAGGGCAACTTTGCCCATTCACAGTGGGATCTCCATTGTGTTCAGTAGCTTTGTAAACAGTCATAGCAGGCACAATGAAACATGCTGTCTGTTGAAAAACTCATGGCCAAGATGAGTGGCAGCAGTATGTGTTCTGCCCACCTCAGCGAAGTGTAGGGCAAATTGTAGGGTCAAAGCCCGTAGCCTAATTTTTCTGCAAGATATGGAGGGAGGCAACCAAATAGAAGGAGGTGTGGAGAACTATGGCAGCTGAGCATTGAAACACAGCAGCTGGCTGCCTTTGCAAAGAGGAAGAGAAAGGAGATGTAGGAATTGCTTTTTCTGCTCTGGAGGAGCCTGTTTCCAGGGCTCAGGCCATGGGGTGCAAGGGCAGAAGTTGTTTGCGTATGTGCCCTGAGGCACCTTGATTCATAGAGGATCCTCTTTGAAGCAATGACCTGGAGATGAGGACAGGACACAGTGATTTTTTTATTTTTTTTGCAGCCAGAAAATTTCAGAGACTTGTGCATTATAAAATCAGCAGAAAGATTTGGACTGCGTTGTTGGGATGTATTCGTTGAAAGACAGAGTGCCTTACATCAGACCTGTACTTGTGCTAAAGAACCTATTTTAGAAATCCAGCCTCAGGTTAAGATACTCTCTCATTGTGAATTTGGAAGTGTCCTTATTAAAGCTTTTCTGGTGATTAAATATCCCCAAAGTTAACATTTTGCACCTCATTACTTTCGTGAGCATATAGCTTCTGCTTTCCACCTCTGAGGCTTGCTATGCTTCTGTCAGCCTGATTTACAGATCCTTATAAAACCCAGCAGGATGACTGCTGTGGGGGTCTTGTTTAATTCCAGCCACACTGTGCTCTAAATCATGAGTAAGTAGAGACTAGAAACCTGCGAACAGCTTCTTAGTTCTCAAGGTCCCACTGCTCTTTGTTTATGACCATAAAATTTACTGTATGAAGACACTTAGAAACCAAGATTTGCCTTTCCGTGCTCTGACCAAAGGACATGAATGTGTTTAACCTGCATTTTTCAGATGGCCATCCTATTCCCCACCCTGCCTTGTGTTCATTTCCTCTCCTGCTCCCTCTCTCACTTGTCTCCATCCCTTTGCTGAAGCAGATGGTGCTGAACCAAACTCCAGCAAGCTTCTGGGTGTTCCGCTGACAGAGGAGCCACAGCAGAGGCTCAAGTGGCAGGCTCATCTGGAATTCACACACAACCATGACGTGGGCGACCTCACCTGGGACAAAATTGAGGTCACCCTACCTCATTCAGACAAGCTGCGCTCCCTGGTGCTAGCTGGCATCCCACACAGCATGAGGCCACAGGTGAGAGTGCTGCCTCTTCTGGGCAGTTGCTCCTGCCTGGAGTAGGAGGTCGTGGAGTGAGATCTCTTGGTTGAAAGGGTGTCAGATTGTGGCTTTCTGTGGCTGAGTGACTCTTCCTATCTCTGTTCACCCTGTCCCCCAGCTGTGGATGCGCCTTTCAGGGGCTTTGCAGAAGAAGAGGAACTCAGAGATGACATATCGGGATATCGTGAAAAACAGCTCTAATGATGAAACCATTGCTGCCAAACAGGTTGGAGATACTTCCTTTTGCTGAGTGGGGAGGACAAGATTAGCTGTGTGAGGAGGAAGGGGTGTCTGCCTGACATCTGCAGCAGGGACAGTTGAGAGGACATGTGGTTCAATCCTGCTAAATCTTAATCCTGTGAGGCCTATTTCTGCTTTGTTTTGTTGCAGTAGCAACTGTGCTGCTCTGCTCCTTCCTAGGACAGCAGGGAAGGTGTTTGACCCATGCTACTTGCAGGCTAGAAAACAGTGCTGTAGTTGCATCTCAGCAAACATTCTGGTATTCATTGAGGGAAGTGAAGGGTGAAGGGCTGACAGATGCACCTCTATTGAGGTTGTGGCAGCTGCTTCCAGGGCTTATCTTTGTTCCCCCAAACACAAAGTCTCTGAACACTAACAAGACTGTTACAAGGTCTCCTCATGATGTTTTCTCTCTTCCATTGACCTCTCCCTTTTGTGGGAGGAGAGAAAGGCAAAACAAACTTGAGATCTTCACTTGTTAACCTCTCGCCAACAAGCTAGGTTCAAAATGGTTGGAAGGAGAAACCATACTGCTCAAGGTTGATCTGTGGGTTCACCACTTCCACGTCCTTTCATGGATGTGGCCAGGTTTCTGGTTTTTCTCTGGAATAGATTTTTTTGTAAGCCTTGCTTGAAATCCAAGCAGATGAAATTTCCAAATAGTGTACTTACTATTGTCAGTGGTAAAATAGGAACTGAGTTTAGACAAGTGTTTCCTTGGACAGCAGGTCATTGTCTGCACTGGCATTCTCCTACATGTCAGTGAAGGTGGTTAAACTGACTCAGGTGCTCAGACAGAGCCACTCTCTTTGGTGCCTGAGGACTTATGGATGGGCAGGGGACCATGGGGAAGCACAGATAGCAGAAGGCAGTTCAGATGCTAGAAGCTGACTCTGTCCTTGTTTATGGCTGACAGATTGAAAAGGACTTGCTACGCACAATGCCCAGCAATGCCTGCTTCTCCAACATGAATAGTATCGGAGTGCCACGGCTGCGCAGGATACTACGGGGACTTGCCTGGCTCTACCCGGATATTGGATATTGTCAGGGCACTGGCATGGTAACCTGCTTTCAGAATATCTTTATGTTAGAGATCCGTTTGTCTGTGGTCGCAACACCAGAGCAAATGATTTGAGGTAGTGCTGCCAGATACTCTGGTGTTCACAGGAGCTGAAGAGAAATCCCTTCCACATGGAATACTTCTAGGGAAGGGAGAGCAGAGTAGCACCACATATCCAAAGATATGGGAGAATTCAATCCATCTGTTAGGGAGGGTGCAGGCAGTACACTGAGGAGAAATCCCTTCGGTGGAGAGTGCAGGAGAGCTCCTGCAGAAGGAAGATTTTTGTCACTTAGATATTGGTTCATCTGTCCATGTGAGAAGGTGGGGAAAGAGTTCTACTTTTCTTAGGACATGCAGTTTTTCCTCCTTCAAAATCCTAGGTGGCTGCTTCTCTGCTGCTCTTCTTGGAGGAGGAAGATGCCTTCTGGATGATGTGTGCTATCATTGAAGAATTGGTTCCTGCCTCCTACTTCAGTACCACTCTCATGGGTGTGCAGACAGACCAGCGTGTCCTGCGACAGCTCATCGTTCAGTACTTGCCTCGGCTGGACAAGCTGCTTCAGGAACATGACATTGGTAAAAGCATGCCCTAGAAACCATAGCATTGCTTGCTAGGGAGACCTGCAAAGACTTGTTCTCTTTTCACAAAGACAGAGCAGCAGGGAGAGGAGCAAGCCTCCTGACCCTGTAGGAAATGTGGAGGACAGCCCTTAGAATCAGTCTTCACTGGTTGACTGACTTCTGTTGTGATTCTTTTCCATATTTGTATTCACAGAGCTCTCCTTGATCACCTTGCACTGGTTCCTCACCTCTTTTGCTAGCGTTGTCCACATCAAGCTGCTGCTGCGTATTTGGGACCTCTTCTTCTATGAGGGCTCTCTGGTGCTGTTCCAGGTCACTTTGGGCATGCTGAGTATGAAGGTGATTCCCCAATCCTCTTCCTCCTTTATAGTACTTCAATGTTTAATTCTGAGATTTAGGGGCAAGAAGGTTTTGTATCCACTTGCTGTATGTGGTTTGGGAGTGTGCTGGGGAAGATGACTTCCTGCTGTCTTCAGAACTGGAAGCTGTGAAAAATTTCAAAGGCACTTCACATAATTTAGGGGTTGCTGTTTCCTGTGCATACCTCATTTGTTGCCCCGTAATTAAACCTCATCAGCTGCCCCTTTCTGCTCAATCTAGATCCCAGCCTGAGGGTTCATCATATCTAAAGCAAGATACCTCTTGATTTTACACAATCTGTGAGGAGAGATAGAAAGCCAAATTTGTGATCATCTGAGAAGCTTTGGATGACACTATTGAATGCTCTAAGAGATGAGCATTGTCCTGACTGCATTTGATCTGATTGGCCTATATTTAACTGCCTGATCTTTTCCTTTTTATGTGATAAACAATTTTGTATTCAGTTTGCTGTGTGAAGGGCAAGGAAGATCCTGCTGGGAGTAAGAAGAAGGTGTGGAGCACAGTTTGACATGGTAGTTTGCTCTATAAGTGTGTGAGACTGAGCATCTTCCATTCTCTTATCTCCAGCAAGATCCCTGCTGTGCCCAGTCCTAGTGGTTGGTGCAGAATAGGTTTGGTTTTGTTTTTCCTTGCTGATTTGATTTCATTTCAGGGATGAATGCTGTGATTCAGAAATGCCAGCTAGAATCCTGGGAGGAGAGTGCAGTAGAACAGTAAAAGACGCTGCCCCCTCTCAAAAGTAGCTTGAATGTAAAACTGCATCTGGCAGCCTCAAGAGCACAGCTGTCATGTTCACTGCTCTGTGTGACAAAAGTTACTGTGTTGTTGCAGGAGGATGAGCTAATCCAGTCGGAGAACTCCGCCTCAATCTTCAACACGCTCTCAGACATCCCAAGTCAGATTGAAGACGCAGACGTGCTGCTGCGGGAGGCCATGCGCGTGGCTGGCTCCCTGACAGACGTGGCAGTGGAGACCCAGCGCCGCAAACACTTGGCCTACCTCATTGCTGAGCAAGGGCAGCTGCTCAACTCCAGCACCACTGTCAACAACCTATCCAAAGTGAGCGCACAGCTCTTGCCTGCCTCTGCCGCTCCATTCTTACCATTCCCTTACGTATTCCCACCCTGTTTCTGTTTGTAAGTAACTGGTCCTCCTCTTTGAGAGGACTTCTGGCTCCAGGATAATTGTCATCTAGTGGAGAAAAGGTATTGAGAAACTGGAGGAAGGTCTGTACTAATGGAATGCTGCCAGATGTGTCTTGATTGATAAATCCCCAGATGAAAGAGATATTGGCATTGATTGTAATTATCATTAATGAGAGTTGTGATGAAATGCAATGCATTTCATTAATGGAAACTAAAAGAAACAACATGGGTTTTGGCAGAATTTGTTTGAAGCACACAGAGAGTAGGAACTGGATTTAATCCATTAGTAAGAAACTGTACAGTAAAATAACCTTGTAAGGTAGAGTCAGAAAACAGCAGCAGCTGCCTTTGAGAAGCTGAATAAAAAATGCACCTGTGTTTAATCTTGGACTAAAATCTGCAGTTGCAGACATGACACTCCTGCAATTCTAAAATGTAATAGTCATCCATGCAGAAATTTATATACAATTACAAGTGTAATTTCTTTCAGCAACAAATAAAATGAGAATTATTCACATGAATTGTGGTTGATTCTTGAACTTCAATTATGCTCTCATAATAATTAAGCTATAAATAACCTGATGCACATGGAACAGATCAAACAAGTGGAGCTGATTAATTGCATTAGGACTGGAACAACTCCTGTCTGAAATTGCCAGTTCTCTTGCCTGCCCCTTCTAGTGATAATTATCAGGAGGACCCTTTACCCAGAGATGACTGGTGTGGAGGGTTTCTTTATTCTATTTCTGAAATGTCTCCTAATGTGTGCACTTTGTTTCCTCTCTCCCATTCCCTCAGATTGTGCGGCGCAGGACTCAGCGCAGGAAATCTGGCATCACCTCGCTGCTTTTTGGTAAGGACAACCCTGTGCCCTGTGCTGTTGATGGCTATTGCAGCCTAGAAGGGAGGGGAGTAGCAAAGCAGGGAAACACTGGGACTGAGGAATTGGAGAGAAGGGAGCTAGAACTGAAGGACGAGAGGGAAGAAGTGCTGTTTACTACTTGCTTGCTGTGATCTGAGCTCAGAAAGTAAATTTTAGGTTAGACAGTCCATGAATAGTGACCACCAGCAGGTCCTTCTTGCACTGACACATTTTCTGGCAGACCATATGCAGTCCACAGGCTGGATGTGGTATTTTCCTGATCTTATTCTGCTCAGTTCAGGAACATCTCTGAAAATCTGAAACAGGGCAGTATGTCCAGTGTGTCAACCATCAAAATTTATAAATGCAAATATTACATTTCCTCTTACTTTTTCTGAGAGTTCAATGCTGTGAACACTTTTGAGTCTTAATTTTCTTCACTTATGAGCTAAGCCAAAATATGTCCAGAAAGCACACACAGTCAGAATAGGTTTTGCATGGGTTTAACACTAACTTATTTCTTTGACTCCATAGGAGTCTTTTCTTCTGTAAGCCTTACTGTCATCACCATCCTTGCAACTGGTTAGCTTTCTTGAAGTTGCCACATGTCACCACAGGAATTGTTTTTCTGGAAGAAGACAACATACTGAATTCACAGGTTTCAAGCAATGTTCCTGTTGTGGTTGAAATGACCTGAAAAAATCTAAAACCAGGTTTTAGTGGTCTTTTCAGAGAAGAGCTTTTATGATGCTCTCCAGGAAACTGATCTATTGTCACAGGCTTCCTACAAACACACAGAGCATTACATATAAAAATGATGGTAGAATAGCAACAAAGCTGTAAAGTCAAGCATGCAGAAGTGAAGAAATGCAGCAAAATTGCTTGAGCAACCTAAACTCAGAGCTCTGGTATATAATGTTATCATACAGTCAGTACAGACTGAACTGGCTGGGAACTTTAGAAGAGACCTCCTGGTGTCTGTGTTCCAGCCTCCCCTGCTCAAAACCATGATCATGCTAGGTCAGGTCAGCCAGGGCTTTCTTTAGCTGAGATTCAGGGAGTTGCTAGGTTTCCAATGAAGAAGTAGAAAGAAAGGAAAGGTAATTTGGTGAAGAGCAAAATGTGTGTGTTACCCTTTTCCTGTTGGATGGGCATTACAACAAGGGAATGCAGGAGAGCTAGTCCTTCTCTGCACAACTGAGCAGGCTCAAAGTAGAGCCTCCTCACGTGTGGCTGATCACACACTGGTTTCCTGTTTGGAAATGTACGTGCAGCCATGTTGAGTGCAGTGAGGTGAATCTTGTGGGAACACCAGTTGCTTTCCTCTGTACTGTCTGCATTCTAAGGGGGAGAGCATGGAACTTGCTTCCCATGTGTCCTACTTCTGTTTGGGTGGGGTTGACCTGAATGCAGGGGAAGAGCATGGTGTTTTGGCCAGATGGGGCTGAATGATGATGGAAAGAATTGGTGACCTATGTAAATGAGGGCAGCCCACAGAGCTAGTGTGGCTGTGGTTTAGTTTCTTCTTTAGTTGCAGTCTATTTTAATAACACAAATTTTCTGGGAATCCCTGATGTCTACGTGATCACCTATCTATTTACAATCTTTGTATGTCTGAACCTGTAGTGAGAGTTCATGCATGCTCTATTTCCTACCCCTGGCCACAGAGGAGGAGATTTTGTTTGTTTTTTGTTGATTGAACTGGGAGTAAGTATGCCCTACAGTTTTCCTAGCATAGAAGCAAAGTTCAGTTTTCTCTTAATATTTGTGTGGCTGATTCTCTAATAATTTAATTTAGCAAAAATAAAAAAAAAAATTAAAAATAATTTTAAATCTAATTTTGTGCTTCTATTTATAGTCCTAAAATTTCTGTCTTCAATTAGGATCACATGATTAAAAGATACTGTTAGTCACTTTTCAATAAACAGAAGTTTAATTTGTATATAGCTGTTGCAGTAGCTGTATAATTCAGACCACACTTTATTCATAGTGTTTTCTACAATGTTGTTAGAAGATAAGCAGGGTACTAATTTGCCAACTAGTTATTTACTTGTGTCCTGAATAAAAGCTGTGTTTGTATAAATATTGGAGTTCAGTGAAAAATTCCTTGGTTTAAATGTTGACTTTGTTAATCAAGCTACCACATCTTCAATATATTATAGATAGAGCAAAAACAGATGTATGAAAATACATTCTGAATTTTAAACAAAGTGATTTTTTAGAAAACTGTCTAAAGAATCAATACCCTTAGATGTCTTTCTGCATTAAGTAATAGATAGACTGTCAGAACTCCTGGGAGAGTTAGTGACAATTGAAAGATGCTTTGGTAACTTTTACTTTGTCCTTATGGCCATTTCTGTACCCCCCAAACCTTTGAAATCTGGCTCTTAGGGTAGCTGAGGTCTTAAGCAGGTGGCTCTGACTTCTAGACTGGCACAGGAAAGTGGGCTGTCTTAGTTTTTCAAATCTCTTTCAAGACTCAATGAAGAATATGCTCTCAGCCTGTAAGTTATACAAATATCAGAAGTAGTTCAACCAAAAGCTGATTCAATTTCAAGTGACTTCCAGTTGAAGAGAAGTATTACAAGTTTCCCAGTTTTGTGTCCCACCATTAAGCCAACTATATATTGTAGACACTTTTCTAAAGAAGTACCTTGGTGTACTGAGTTTCCTAGGCAGATCAGAAATGACATCTTCAAGTTCCACAGGTGGTTTGAAATACCAGCTCCTTAAAATTTGATCCGGTCAAATTGGTGTTTGCTATCTATAATATTGAATAGATTGGCAATAAGTACCTGCCTTAGTGTAGGCACTTCTGGCATCAGGCTTTTTTGATTTCTGCAGAACCAGTGATTTCTAATCTTAACAGAAAATAAATACCTTGTACTTATACTTGTTTTCCTTTCTCTGGCTGCATGGGCTCCTCCAGGGGATGATGATCTGGAGGCACTGAAAGCCAAGAACATCAAGCAGACTGAGCTGGTGGCTGACCTGCGTGAGGCCATTCTCCAGGTGGCAAGGCACTTCCAGTGTGTGGATCCCAAGAACTGCAGCATTGTGAGTGGAAAAAGTTCGATATGCACTGCTGTGTGATCCAGGCATGAGTGTTGAGTGTTCACCACAGGACAAGGCTGCTCAAATTATCCTGAAGCGTGGGCTTGAGAAAGAACATGCCAGGTGTAATGGGTGGAGGGTGAGGCTTGCTTAACCAATTCCTGGTGAAGGAGGGCTGGGATGTTGTTTGCTGGCTAGGAGCAGGAAAAGGTTTGGGAACAGGGGTGTGCAAGCTTTGGCAGATCAGCTGGGAGTCACCTGTTGCTTTTCATTCCCCTCTGCTCTCATCTGCATGCATGGTAGGATCTGACTCCAGACTACAGCATGGAGAGCCACCAGCGGGACCACGAGAACTACGTGGCCTGTTCCCGCAACCGCCGCCGGCGAGCCAAGGCTCTGCTGGACTTCGAGCGCCACGACGACGATGAGCTGGGCTTCCGCAAGAACGACATCATCACGGTGCGTCAGCCCACGGGGCAGCACAGGGCAGGGCCATGGAGCACAGCTCGTTTGCAATGCTGCGCTGCCTCTTCTGCAGGGAAGGAAGGGAGGAGATAAGCTCCAAGCCCAGTTAGGAGCCCAAGGGAGGCAGCTGATGTTTTGGGGGCTGCCTGAGGGTGGGGCAGTATGTTCCTGTGAGTGTTGTCTTCTGGGTCATTCTCACTCCAACCACTAAGTTCCATTCCTGGCTGTCTTACGGCTGTGCAAAAGATGGATTTGATCTAACCTGAGTCCTGGTTTAACACTGCTCACTGAGCTGTGGTAAGACTGTAAAAGCATCCATTTGCATTTTAGCTGTGGCAGTCCCATCTGAAACTGGGGAGAACAGCAGTAGCACTGTGTTTGCAGTAGCTTTGTGCCCTTGAAGGCACCAGGCCACATGAGAAGAGAACATTGACAAAACAGTTGAGAAGAAAGTAGTTTGTCACTGTGGACAAACAACCAGGCAGCTATAGCCCTCCTGCCATTGCACTCTCTTCAACCAGTGTTTTCCTCTCCCTGTTTTTCAGATCATTTCCCAGAAGGATGAGCACTGTTGGGTGGGAGAGCTGAATGGACTGAGAGGTGAGAACAGGATGGGTTACACTGGGGAGAGTGGAGTCTGGATGCAGAGCATCCATTCATCCACAGCAACTGCTCTGGTACATTTACAGCAAAGGCTCTGCCAGGTACCCAGAGTATCTGCCAGGGACAAAAGAAATGTTAAAGCACAGTATGAGAGCAGTCATGCAGCAGTGACCTGGTTACTTCTAGCAAACAGGAGGTTTAGACTCCATCTCTCTGGCACAGGGTGGTTGGGTGCATGTCATCACTGGTGCATGTGGGCAGTGTCCTGTAATTGACTCCTCGTGCAGTTGCCTTAATTACTGTGGTCTTGAGGCCACTCGCTTCCTTCTTTGGAGTTGTGGCCTGTGAACTCTGATTTATTCTCAACTCCCACTGGGCTCTCTGTTGGGGTTTCTGAGTGTCTTTGTCAGGCTTATATGTTTGTCCACTCTTTGTAGGTTGGTTTCCTGCAAAATTTGTGGAGATCTTGGATGAGCGGAGTAAAGAGGTAATAAAAAAATCTCACAACCACAAAAAACTCCCCACATCAAAAAAAAACAGTTATAACTGAAAAAACACAGACAAAAGGAGCCATTTATTTCCCTCCTTCAGTCTGTTTGCTTTCTCTAGCTATGGAATGGTTTGTGGTGTGGTTCAGTGGCTTATCTTCCTAAGCCTGTTTGCTCAACTTCCTCATGCTGACCAAATGGAGAATAAGGGCCCCAGAGGGCTGCCAGGGCAGCCTGTGTGGGATGCCTGAGTTTGCAAAGACTCTAGAGATGAACCTTGAGAAAGATGAGAAAGCAGTAGGCAGGTAGGTAGGAGGATTCTGTGGGCAGTGTTTGTCTTCTCCCTGCTGCCTGTGTTCTTTTTGTCCTTTGAGGTTGTGCCTGTAGGTCCTGCTCATGCTTTGTGGCCATGACAGTGAATTCTCCCCAGATAGCTGTGCCCAAGAGGGCATTCTGTCTCAGTTCCTCTCACAGTTGGCAATGGTGAAATACCACCTATCTAGAGCAGATACCTCAATATGTCCCCAAGGCTGAGGTAATGAGTAGGAGACAAACATCATCAGCTGTTGACCTAAGCAATTTTCAGGGGAAATGGAGAAAGCCCTGTTCTCCCTATTCTTCTCAGCATTTGAAGAGTGAGAAAGAGCTTCAAAGGCTGACCCAAAGCCCCTAGAGGGATGTCCCTGTTGACATCTCACTTGCTTTCTCACCCCTTCTCAGGGCTGATTCTTTAGGTGCAGATCACCTCTCTGTGTATAAACATGCCCTGTACTGCTGAGCATTTCTCCTCCTAGCTGTGGAAACAGAGAGGATCTCACTCACGGGATTGTTAACAGTGTCAGGGTGATACCTCAAAGAGGTGTACCCCCATGCCTGGAAATTCCCCCCCGTCCCTATTTGTCTTGGCATTTTGCAGCTTACAGAATCCCAGAGACCCTTAGTGCAAGCCCCTCTCTGTACCTTAGCTCAGTCAGCCTCACACCAAACTGCAGTGGTTCCTATGTGCAGACTGCTGCCAGGATGGTGCTGGGGTCACCTCTGTGGTCTCCTGGGCACCGCCAAAGCACAAAGATCCCAGTGTCCCAACAGACCCTCAGGCAGCAGCACAGAACATGGTGCCTTATGCAAGCACATAAGAGGTGAAGGAGCAGGGAGGGGTGGCTGGCACCTGGGTGTGGAACTGATTTGTGCAGGGAAGGTGTAGGTGAGTGGACCACCTCTGCACTCCACCCCCTTGCCAGTATGCTGAAAGCTGGCTCTTCGTGTTCCTCAGTACTCCATCGCTGGAGATGACTCAGTCACAGAAGGAGTGACGGACTTGGTGCGAGGAACCCTCTGTCCAGCCTTGAAGTCCATATTTGAACATGGGCTGAAGAAGCCATCTCTGCTGGGAGGGCCCTGCCACCCTTGGCTGTTCATTGAAGAGGTGAGATGTCCCAGTGGGACACTCTGCCCATGGGGCAGTGTTGCCAGAGGGCTGAGATGAGGGAGTCGTAGGGCAGAGTGTGTTGACTGTCCCTCTGCTCCTTTAGGCTGCAAGCCGGGAAGTGGAACGGGACTTTGACTCTGTGTATTCTCGCCTCGTGCTCTGCAAGACTTACAGGTAAGGCCACTCCAGTCACAACAAGTGGCAGGTCTGTGCCCTGCCCCTGCAGCTCATCAAACTGATGCTGCTCTCACCTTGGGAAGGGTCATGGTACGCCCCATCCTCCTGTGGGTGTGGTGTCAGCAGGCTGTTGTACCTGTGCTGATGTGGGGCTGGCAGTGCCTCTTGTCCCCTTCCCTGGGCTCCTGTCTTTGGTTCTGGGTCTGTATCTTGCTCCTTCGTGGCCGCAGAGGCCCTGTGGGCTTGGCAGTAGCAAGAGAGCTGTTGTGGTACAAAGCAGGAAAGGCCTGCATGTGCCCAGGATGGTTCTGGAGGTAGCTGAGTCTCTGCTGTGATCTTTACAGGCTTGATGAAGATGGTAAAGTCCTCACTCCAGAGGAGCTGCTCTACCGGGTGAGTGTTGCTCTGAGCCCACTGAGCCCAGCTCCTGCTTTCAGGAAGTTTCCTGTGGAGCCTGCTGGCGGGAGATGCTTGACAGTCCCACAGACCTTCCCTTAGCCCCTCTGGTGCTAGCAGGTGGCACTGGTGAGAGTGGGAGCTCTGGGGAGGACAGCATTTGGCTGTGTTGCTGAAATGGCTGCCCAGTGGTAACCACATCTTCCCTCCCTGCAGGCAGTTCAGGCTGTGAACATGACACACGATGCTGCACATGCACAGATGGATGTGAAGCTTCGTTCTCTCATCTGTGTTGGACTCAAGTGAGTCATCTGGCCCTTACACCCTCAGCATTGTGCATGCAAGGAGCTTGGGAAGGGACAGTGGGTTTAAGGGCAGCAAGGGTTTCGATCTAACTTAGGCCACAGTGTCTTTTCTCCCGCTCTCACTGAAACCACTGAGCGGGATTTGCTCCTTGTTCGTTGTGCTGGCCTGAATCCTAGCTGGAAGAAGTAGCTCCTGTCACGTGGAGTGGCTCACACAAGTTTATACTGAGTTCCCACTGGGGACAGGACTGTGGGTTGGAGCCAAGGTTTGGGCTGAAAACAGACTATCCCAAAGGGATGAGGCTTCTTTCCCTGACTTCAGCTGAGTAACATGCCTCTACCCTGTTGCTGCAGCGAGCAGGTGCTGCATTTGTGGCTGGAGGTGCTGTGCTCAAGCCTGCAGACCGTGGAGAAGTGGTTCCATCCCTGGTCATTCCTGCGCAGTCCCGGCTGGGTGCAGATCAAATGTGAGCTGAGGTAAGTGTCCCTATGGGCCTTTCCAGGGTCTGGAATGGATTTCCTCCTCTGCACAAGGTTTGCCCTTGCTGTGCCTGGGTTTGGGCTCTCTCCAGTGTGTCACAGCATGGGCTGCTCAGGGATTTCCTTCTGTGTGCTGGGGCAGCAGCAACTCTTTAGATGGTTTAAGGTGAGGCACTCTGCCTGCCTGAGCCAAGAGCAGAGTTTGGCTGCTGGGGACCTGTTTTGACAAGCAGGTAGCCTTTGCCTGCCAGCAAATTCTTGCTGTGTCCTGCACCTTCTCTGATGGAGAGACTGCCTTTTCTATGCCATGTCCTCTACCAGCCACCGTAAGTCCAAGCAGGGAACAGGGAATGTGCTAGGGAGACGGTTGGACTATCATTGGCTGAGAAGGAGTTGGTCATTGACTGACTCCTTGGTTAAGCAATGTCAGGAACTGAAAGCAGCTTTAGTGCCTGAGCTCATTCAAAGCACATCACTTGGAGCCCAGTGCACACATCCATAGGTGTACTGCTGGTCCTCCTGCACTTTGCGAAGCCAGCTGAAGTCCAGGGAGCTGGAGCACAAATACCCTGCCATCACCACTGCTCCAGCCTGGCTGCTGCTGCTGTTCTGTGGGACCTGGCTTTTGTCTGCACCACCCAATTGCCTCTGGCCCCAGTGGGAACATCTGTAGCCAGAGCAGGCCTGTGTGTAGACACCTCGGAGTGCCCTGTTCTCCTTGCACTGCTGCAGAAGGGAAGGGGGCTCCCTCCTCCTCTGTGCTGCCTGTCCTGTGGCTGCTTTCTCGCAGCATGGGGGCAGTGCCAGTTCAGCACAGCCGAAGGACCAAGTGGGACTGACTCCTGCCTTACGTCATACTTGCCCCAGCCAGCAAGGGAGCTCCCCGTGCCAGCTCCTTGCAGCACTTCTACATGGGAGTCAGGACACTTCAGTTACTCCAGGGAGAGAGAGAGGGAGGCTGCAGAAACTCCGAGGTGCTACTGGCAGGGGTCTGCTTTCTAGAGAGTGAACCTGCAATCCCCTTTGCCAGCTGCATGCAGCCTTTAGCCAGGCGTGTCTGTAGTCCCCCAAAGCCCAGGGCTGCCCCTGCCTCCCTGTGCTGCTGTTCCGGGCTCTGTAGAGGCTGCGCTTGAGTCACATCTTCAAGCTTCTCTTCCCAGCCTGGGCCTGGCAGGATTTGAAGCCCAGTGAGGAGGGGAAAACAGGGAATGAGTAACTGTTGTTGTGTTTTCAACACTATCCAAAAAGGAATTTCATCCTTGTAAGCTTAGTGGCATGCCAGGACAAGCTGAGGAGACAGTGCATTTGTGTGCCTGGGGGCAGCAGTTTTGGACACAGGCTGGGAAGTGTGATCGGGGTAGCTGGGTGTGTTTTACCATTGCTCTGTTTCCTTTGCAGGGTCCTCTGCAAATTTGCCTTCAGCCTCTCTCAGGACTGGGAACTGCCAATAAAGAGGGAGGTAAGTAGGTGGCATCTCTCATCCTCTCACTCAGCCATGGGCTTTGCTTACTGCCTCCCTCTTCCCAGCCTCAGCCCCCCAGCTGGGGCAGAGGCAGGCCTCCCCTTCCCTGGTGCTCTCCAAACTGCAGGGCCTCTCCCTGCTTCAGCTGTGCAAAGGTGGGAAGTGCAGAAGGCTGCTCTGTCTGGGTGCTGGAGACCTCTGCGTGCTTGGGCTCCGCCTGCAGACATGACCTTCCCTTTTCTGGGTGTGGTGGCGCTGACCCAAGTCTCTCTCATCCTGCAGGAGAAGGAGAAGAAGCCACTGAAGGAAGGGGTGCAGGACATGCTTGTGAAGCACCATCTTTTCAGCTGGGACATAGATGGGTGACCCCTGCCCCACCCCATCACGGGAAACCTTCTTGATGGCACACACTCCTCTCCCCCACCCCCGTCATGTCTCACCCCCTGCCCTCCCCCACTCTACCCACGTGTATCTGTGACAAAATCCCCCTCAGGGGGGCTGCCGGGCCACCTGGGACAGATGGCAGCAGTGCCAAGAGGCTGAGCTGCAGACCCAAGAGAGGTGATGGTCGAGGGTGATGCTGCAAAGGGACAAGTGTGTTCTGGCTACAAAAACCAAGTGCCCTCTCCCAGCTTTCCACTTCTCTGCCACACCCATCTGCTGCTTGCCTAAGCCCTGCCTCCCCCCCAGTGCCCAGGCGAGTACCCTGGCTGGAGTGCCTTGTGCCCCATGGGCCAGCAGCTGCATGGGAGTGTGAGCGTGTCTGTGGCTCTGGGGAAGAGACAGCCCTTGCGGGGTGGCTTTGATCCGTGAGAGCTGGAGCCATTGGCAGCTGGCACAGCAGATGCACGTGGAGTTGGGCTAGTGAGAGACTCACTGCTGTACAGGAGCAGGGAGAGCACATCCCCTCCCCATGCCAGCCAAGGGCTCCCCTCTGCAGTGGGACACTTGGACAAGTTCCTTTGACCTGGAGCAGGGGCTGAGAAGCAGGAACTGGCATCAGCCTCATCCCACTTCCCTGGCACTGGTGTGTGGGGTGTTGACAAGAGTTGCCCGAGTTTACCAGCCTGTTACCACTGTAACAGCCTTAGGGGATGGTCCTTGTCTCCTCTGCGAGCAGACAAAAACCACCTCTCCCCTAAACAAGTGTTTCATTGCTGTCATTTTAGTCTCTAGGTGATTTTTACTGTTAACCAAAAAGCTGTAAATTTACTCCAGGAACATATATATATTTTGGCACTGTTGTAGCTCAGGACAAAGTTTAGGTTGGAGCTGGCTCAGGGAGACTTAACTCATCCTCCTCGCCCTGCAGTGGCAGCGGGGACATGGGTCAGAAGTGGAGAATTGCTGCTTTGTGGTGGTGGCTCTGGATATGGAGTCTGTGACTTTCTACTGAAAGCGCTTGTCTGTGAGCACAAACTGATGGGGTGACACTAGATTCTTACTTTCCTTTATTTGGTGGGTTTGTAAATAAAAACTGCATCTTGGGAGAGTGCTGGGCTTGTCTTATTTTTTGACAGGGCCAGGACTCAGATTTTTCATTTCTGCCATTTGACAAAGGTGACCCCATTTCTGCACTGGCTCCTGCCAGTGTCAAGCTGAGGTCTCTGCTCAACCTGCACTGGCCCCGAGGGAGCTCCTTGGGTCAGAGCAGCCGCAAGGCCGGGCAGCAGCCAGGGCAGAGGCAGCTCTGCTGCCAGCAGCAGCAGCAGCCCTGCTTCATGCCTGTGCCACCACCCCTTCCTGAAGTGCAGCTCTACAGCAGAGCCCCAGAAAAGCAAGAAATACTGAAAACTAGGTGTTGTAGGGACACTGCAGGAGGAGGGCCCTTAGGAAAGGGAGTGGGGCTGGCAGAAGGCAGGGCTGGGTAGAGGGTACGGCAGTGTTGTCTGTACAAGTGTGTCCAGAAAAAGCAGTTGTAGTCTTATCTGCGAAGTGGGACAATAAAAAGGCACAGGCTTTTGGGAAAACTGTGTTTAGAAGCCCAAGCTTTTGGGAAGGTTGAATTTCCAGCATCTGTACTGATGTGAAAGTGAGTGTTTTCAAAGTAAGTCCAGTTTGGCATGTGGCTGTTGAAGGGGCAGTGTCACCTCACTGCCAGCTGGGGTGCAGACCAGCCTGCTGGGCTGGAGGGGACTAAAAGCCGCCCCTGCTTCTACTTGTGGTTGCAGGGTGGGTAATTTCCATACACTGAGGGAATCTCCCTGCAGCTGAGAAAGAGGAGGCACCACCACTTCTTTCAGGTTTGAGAAAGACCCAGAGGGATCACCCACCCTTAGCTGGAAAAGGCAGAGTGGCCCCAAGCCCTCCCACCAGCATAGCAGAGAAGTTTTTGAGCACGTGGCTGTTTGAAATTTTTTTAATAAAATGGATTTTTTTTTCAAATATTTGTAACTGAAAAAATAATTCAATTTAAAGATCGATTCTCTCCCCCATTAACTTGTCACTTGTATCCTTTTCCAGTTGAATACTCGCTCTGGATCTGATGCCCCAACACCATCCAGTTCTGATGGTGCTGATCACCCCTCGCTGTTTGCTGCATAGTGGAAGAGGGAGAGTGCGTGCTAGTCAAATACACATTACAAACAAGTAGTGGTTACAGCAGAAAGATTCAGGATTACATTCAAGGTAGAGGCAGAACATCAGACTTCGTTTATCCCAATGGGTGCAAAAATGTATGTCCAGGGGAATACTTCTTCTGACAAAGAACTATTGAACTATTATTCAAACAAATAATAGTAAGAAAGCAGAGGACTGGGCAAGCCTGCTCTGGGCACTGTTCGGGGACAAGACTTTCTAACATTTCCTGGGCTGAGGCACCGTCTTCCCCTCTGCCCACAGGCACAGGGTTATCCTGCTCTCCTGGCAGAAGCCCCTTGTGCAGAGGGGCTCTGCCACGTCAGCTGGGTTCCTCCAGAGATGACGCTCATGGTTCTGTATCATCTGGGCTCCTTGAGGCTCTTTAGCCCATCAGCAAATGCAAGTGTGTTGGGCAAAGTCAGGGTCACTAAATTCCTACAGTTTCACACCTGATGGTGGATGGGTAAAGGAGAAGGAGCACCCGTGAGCTCAGCCTTTCACCAGGAACCCCAGGGAAGAGGTAAATTTGTAACAGGCAGTGGCATCTCTGCCAATGACGGGTACCTGGCCCAGGGCTGGGTCAGGCCAGGACTGCAGCTGGAGCGCTCCCACCTTCCTCTGGCATCTCATTGCACTTTGATACTTTCATTCTTTATTCACTGGTTGCAGCTTTTAATTACTTGTATGAAAGAAATCACAGAGCAGGTTTCTGTGGGGGCTACTGCAACTGTGGGCTAAAAGAACCTGATTTTGCTTGAGAGTTCAATAAACAGGCAGCCTCACTTTTTTCCTTTAACATTTCAGTGATCCTCCCACCTCCGCCATACTTTCCTCCTAAGAAACCCCTTGCCTCCTAAGAAACCTGGTCCCATGGCTGGGCAGCTGCCCTGCGGGAGCTGGTGGGAGCTCTGTAAGGCAATTGCTCCCAGCAAGCACCAGGGCTGCACCAGGAGAGAATTTAGGGGGCTTGGAGTGAAGGGGGCATCCACCCATCTGTTATTCTGATTTTTTGGATGTGACGCTATAGCTTGAGCAATAGAAAGCCTGTGGGAAGGGGGGAGGGCAGGGCAGTGTTGTCCCCAACCCAGACACTGAGGGAGGCAGATAAGAGGCTCTGACTTGCTTACATCTCAGGGGGAAAAGGAGGGAGAAGCGGACAGAAAGGAAGGAAGCTGCCAGCAGGCTCCCCCTGCAAATGATTAAGAAAGTGGCTCTCCATGCAGTTAACAAGCAAATAGGGCTCAGGAAAGCAGGAGTTGCTCCCAGCTGCAAACAGGGATGACTCCAGCCAGCTGCCAGTTTAGTGGCTGAGGGAGAGGACATTGTGCAGGGCTGGCATTCACCTGCTCCACCATGGAGCAGAGGTACCAGCGCTCCTGTGGCATGGCCGCCCCTGAGAAGAGAGCCAGGTACCAAAGGTGCAGGGGAGCAGCGAGTGGCTGCTCACAGCTACCCCTCCCCAGCAGGCAGCACTGCAGCCCAGCACAGGGGAAAGGTGGGACAGCATCCTCAAGGAGATACTGAGAAGGATAGCAAGTTATCCTTTCATTGCCTGAGCGGGGTCAGTACCTCGGTCCATAAGATTTCAGAAGCCATGGCTTCCCAGGCCTTATTCAGCCAGAGCAGCCTGGACCCAGCTTAGGGCCAAAGCAGGGGTAGCAGTTCAGTGAGGTGGGCGCGTGGGGCCCACCCAAGCCATATCCCACCTGCGCAGTATGGCTGTGAGTTACTACCAACACAGGAATTTAGAAGCAACAGGAGTAACAGCACAAGAGTGAGCCACAGACCTGTGTTTCCAACACATCATCACGGCTCTGGGGGCTTGGGGTGCTTGTCCAATCAGCTGTTACCTCGAGGCACCGGCCTGGGGCCCTACAGGGACACGGGGCACCAGCTCACAGTAAGCAGCCATTTACTTTCACCTTTTACCCCACGGGACAGGAGGAAAGGAAAGCAGAGGTCAGCTGCTTAGTACTTGTTTTCAGGCTTGTGCTTCTACCCAAAAAGGGGCCCGCACAGTTGTAGTACTGAGCCAGGAGCTGTGCTATGCCATACAACACCCCTTTTGCAGTGCTACTTCCCCTTCCTTGCCTGCTGGGTCTGACTATCCATCCCCCGTTGCTTCTTTCCCCTGGGGCACCTGCTACAGAGAGGCACCAGCACAGCAAAGGCAGGAGACAGATTGCACATGGCCCCCAATGATATGTTGCTTATTGCCAGTCATGCCCCTTACCCGCTCCCCAGGGCACACAGGTGCTGTCTTGTCCCCTGTCAGCCCCTGCTGACTGCCCTGCTCACCTGGGGATGTCACAACTGCCATGGAAGCTGGGGGCAACGGGGTGTGACTGACAGCAGTTTTAACATATAAGGACCTGATTTTAGCACCTTAAAAATCTGTTTTGCAGCCCAAAGTGAGTGAAGCAAGCAAGGAGGCAGGCAGGCAGGCCTCTGCCAAGCTCAGCAATATTTGGGAAACCAGCTTAGACATTACCAGGTTGGTGGGGAACCCTGGTTCCCTTTGGCTACATTTAGAAAAGGTGCCTGTTCTGCCCAGCTCCTCCCAGCCCTGTGGCAGATCAGACCCTCCCCTGACAGATGGCAGGTGGTGCAGAGGGCAGCCACTCCAGGCCCCCAGCCAGCCCTCCCGCCTTTGTGTCCAGCTCCAGAGGTAGAATCCCCTTCCACAACCCTTAAGACCAACTGTGCTGGGGCAGCACGACCCCCTCGATCTGCCAATCCCAGAAAGGCACCAAGTGCTGCTTCTGGAAACAGCTCAGGCCCAGTCATGCTCTGTGCCACGTGAGGGAACTCGTTCCTGGCAGCAGCGCACTGCCATCGCTGCTCCTGCCTGGAGGAAGAGGGGCTGCTGGCTCTGCTCTCACCCTGGCTGGGTCAGGCTGCATGGAATGGGCAGGAGGCCGCCAGCCCCACGGCTCCAGCAGCCTCCTCTCTCCCCGCCAGCAGCCCTTCCCCCTGCCCTGGACTGGCCCACTGCCAGCTTCGTGCAGGAAGGACACTGTTAGGGGAGGAGTACAAATACTAGGAGCTCTTTTCTTTTTTCTTTTTTTTTGGTTGACTGGCCTCTTCCCCCTGCATGCCTGTGCCCTCCCACTCCCATTCCCTTCAGTCTCTGCTCACAGAATTACAAGCAAGAATCCCAGTGCAGCTGCAGATCGTGTCCATCAAGGAAGTCTGTGGAAAAGAGGCTGGGAGCCGCAGTGCTCAGGGGAGCCAGGCTCATGACAGGCCCCCCCGGCAGCTCCAGCCAGTCCATGCTGTCCAAGTTAGCCTCAGCCAGATCCAGGGTTATGCCCCCAGATGGCTCGTGCGCAAAGTGCAATTCCGAGGTGTCCATAGGTGAAGGCGGGTGGTCCAGGATGGCTGAGCTGCTCAGCATCTCACTGTGGAGGTCATCAATGAGGGACAGCGGCTCCGGCCCGTCATGGCCTGCTGTCAGCAGGGGGAGGCCGGTGCTGCTCTCCAGGAAGTCCTCCAGCCGGCCCACGGGCACCGGCTGCCCCAAAGACACTGGCACCGCCAGCTCTGAGGAATGGTTGCTGCTGGGCGGTGGGGAGCAGGCTGGGGCCACGGGTGGTTCTTTCCCAGCTGGGGACGACTGATCCTTGAAGTCAGCAGAAATCTCTGTAGAAGGACAGGCACGCCAGGTGAGGAAAAGCCTGGCTGAACACCAGAAGGATCCCTCCCACTCACCAGGGTCACAGGGACCTCCCCACACTGAGCCAGCACTGACCACCAGCTGGGATAAGGAAACTCATCCCGTGCTTTCCTTGCTAAGGGGAGTTTTCAGCCCGCCTCTGGGGAATTCAGTCTCTGTGCGGTATGTCAGAAGCCATGTGCCCAGGTCTGATGCAGCAGGGCCACTGTGAATCACACAATCATACTAATGCCCGGCTGGCATCTCCCCCGGTGCCGTAATGACTACGGCCCATACAAAAAGCACTGCAAGGGACAGCGGAGAAAAGACTGAGGCCGTGACAGACTCTCCCCTCAGTGCTCTACAACCCTCAGACTCAGACCCAGAGACTATGTGAAATGCTGGCTTGGTCTCCTTACCTCCACTTTCAATGAGGATATCAAACAGGTCATCCATCTGCTGGCTGGAACAGCCATTCTCCTGGGGAGAGTGAGTGCAGGATTAGCTTCCTATTTACCAGGGGAGTTTCCACTAACAAGAATGAGCACACACAGGCATGGCACTAGAGTCCCCCCAGGTTTTACTGGCTGGGAAACTACAGTCAGCAATGGCAGTGAGTGGCTTGGGATTTTTATCTGTGGTTTAGTCTGCCCTAAACCCTCCAGAAGGAACTCAACTAGGAAGCTGCAGTTGTGTCTCCATTCTCTATCACTGGCCCACATCACGAAACTAAGCAGATGGCAGCTTTTCATGCGCTCTCCAAGGAAACCAGGGAGAACCAACTGCTCTCACCTGGGCCTTTGGCTGTTGCTTCATGGCCTCTTCATAGCCTGGTGGTGGCTCTTTCACTGGGACCGAGGGAACAGGAAGAGCAGGTGGAGGAGTTCCAAAAAGCGGCGTGTGCTGTTGCTGCTCCAGGTCCATCTGGGAGGGGGAAGGGGCAGCAGGAGAGCCGGGCTGTGATGAGGGCTGTTTAGAATGAAGGCAAGAGTGATCAGGGAAAAGTCCACATCAACTCCTGTCTCACAGCTATCACCCCTCCCTTGGTGAGTGCTGCACAGAGCTCTGCACTGCTCTACTCCCAGCAGTCTGCCTTCTTCCCTGGAGTCTCTGCACTATGCCCTGCCTGCAGGGGAGGAAGACAGAGTTCCCCTTCAACTCACAGCTGGAAATCTTTTGCTGGTTTTTCTGATGCTAAAGTTGCCACACCACAAACCACCACCTCACTGCTCCTGGAGGGGGAGAGCCTCATCTGTCCAAGTGGGGGATTCCTATAGCACTTTGGAGAGAGAGGGCACTTCCCTCGTGTGTTCAGCCTACTCTGCACAACATCTCCAGGGCCTGTCTTTACCCACATCCCCCTGCAGTGCCTGCTTTGGGGACACCGTCCAGCCTCACTAGCAGCAAGTTTCTCAGCCCAGTGGTGGGTGGAGAGCACCGCAGCACTCAGCAGCACCAGAGCTCCAAAGGAAACCCCAAGTGTTGCAGGAAGTGGTGCTCATGACTCAGCTTTACCAGATGAATCAGCACACAACTGCCCACAAGAAAAATTAAAATGAGGATCAGGCTTTTGCCTCTATAGCAGCTATGCATGACCCACACTGAAACTTGTTCCCCTGGAGCAGTGATCCTTGGGCAGCAGCTGAATGCCACTTCCAACACGCTTAAGTGTTGATGCCCTTCCTCATCCTGTTTTCCCTGGAAAGCTGTTCATCTGTTCTGTGATCCACAGGTAGAAGAGCAACCCCAAGCCCCAGCCAGCAGAGCTGGTCTGAGGTCCACTCTCTTTCTGAGAGGGGCTGAAAAACATCACTGTGATGTGCTGGAAGGGTACCTTTTTTGACACAATGGGTGGGCCAGTCTTGCCAAAAGCATCAATTTTTAGGAATTGTTTATAGAAACCACTGGGGAAGAAAGGCTGCAGGTTTGGAAGTGCTGAGAAAGACAATATGGTGCAGGGCAGCTGCCCTGTGACCACCTGCAGACCCGGCTTCTGACTTTGCAGGGAGGCAAAAGGGACTCGGAGAGTCCCACAGGTATCTCTGCACCACACAGGCTAAGGGACTCTGAGGAAGAAAGGGTGCCTTCATTTACCTTCTGCACTTCCTCAAAGGTCTCAAAGCAAACCAAGGCACCGACCCTTTCTAAAGTAGGTATCTCGGTCTGATTACACTAAAAATTACTCCCATCTTCAAGTCCTTTCCAGGAACTGACTCAGAAGTGATCCTCCAAGCTCTAAAAACTCTTCATAATCTTTCTGTATCTTATCTTAATTACACACTAGAGAGACAGCTGAGCAGGCTGGAAAGGGAGGAGATGCACAACAGATCCTCTTCCCAGCCCTCACCTGGAGAAAGAGTAAAGCCAGAGGTGCTCTCTTTCCTGAGGCAGTACTGCACAAAGAGGTGACTAACAGGCACACTCAAGGCACGGGAATGGAAATGACAGTATGCTCAGCAGTATCAGAGGGTAAAAGGTCACATCCCTTTTACCCCTGAGCTTGTACAGCACCTTCAGCGGCAGACACACTGCCCACAGCACCCTCTCTCCACACAGCAGCCACCTTTACAGCTCAGCCGCACTCCTTCAGGCATAAGGGACATCTCTGTACACCCCAGCTGCCCACTCTGGTCTCCCATAGATTTTAATCCACAGACGATGCTTGTTTAAAACACCCACTGGTATCTGCCCCCGTGTTACAAAGCCGGGCAGCAGGCAAACAAAGCCAAGGGAGAGAAGGTGAGCAGGCACGGAGCTACCTTAGACTGGTTGAGTGCCCTGGGCTGCGGCGCGGGCTGCTGGGGGGTGCTGGCAGGCGGCTGACACGGCGGCTGGCCGGGAGTCTTAGCGGGCGATGATTGTACTCTCTGGAAAGGAAAGGGTATCTGTAACAGCTTATTCCCCAGGCATGGAGCAGGGCTTGTGTTTCTTAAAGGATTTATGGAGTTTGTTTTGCCTCACTCTTTATTCTTTAGGAAATTCAGGGAAGCGTTCTGTCTCACTGAGCAGAGAAATCAGATTGGGGTGCAATTCACTGTCCTAAAAGAAGAACAGTACCAGTCTAAATCCCTGGGCTACCCATGGCATGCCTCGAGGGCTGACAGACCGGACACCAGACCTGTGCCCTTCTGGAGCAGCAGCTGGAGTTCAGGTGAGACACCCTGGGGTATAAAGGGTGACAGTGGATGCTGATATTTAGACATCTGCCTGGCACCTCACCTGCAAGCAGCAAACATAGCCTGCTCAGTGACTGTCCCTGATGGCAGACACTGCCACTTGCACTGCAGAAAGTGCAAGAAACGTACCAGCAGAGAATGAAAATCTTCTCTGATGTCATGGAAGATGCTGGGGTTTGACTTATGTTATAAAACCTGGGCATATTTATCCCTTCCTGGAAGAAACACTCGGAACACTTCTGTTAAGTGCTGAGCTCATGCCAGCAGGGGCATAGTAAATCATCTCTGATGAAAGACTCTGTTAACACTGAAATACTGACATGCATTAAAACAAAGAGCAGCCAAAAGCAAAACTGTCAGCTCCAAGGGTCTGATTTCAGCTCTTGGTAGATAAGGTGACCCATCTATCACTCCAACTACAATCTCTACTGTAAAGGACAAGAAGTGAAATACACTCTGCTTATTTTACTACCATGGGCATAGTTGTTCTTTCAAAAACTAGTGAACTATGGCAGCAACCCCCGTCATCCAAGCCTGAGATCCTGCCTGACAAAAGGCAGAACCATGTGTTTGGAAGAATGCTGAACAGCCTGTGATGCACACAGCCGATCGTGCATTACTGTACACAGCTCATTGTCAAATTCTACTCTTTTTGCTGAAGATCTGCTTACACTGCTCTGTTTGACAAAGCCATGATCTACCAAGCCACCACAGTGAGTAACTCAGCCCTTTCAGTATTTACTGCACTGAATTTTCGCCCCATTAAGTCATCCTATGGTAACCTGAGCCACAGGCATGGGAAGAGCAAAGAGGAACCCAACCACCTGCAGGAGTGATGAGATCTGATCCCTGTGTACCTGCAAGGCCGGGCAGCTACTCCCTGCCTTCCCGTGGGGCGAGAGGCCCTGCCTCTCTGCGCTCTGCTTGGTCACGGTGAGGACGATGTGGGTCCCTGTGGAGTCGGTGATGAGGGTGGGGGGTGGGGTGCCCTTGATGAGGTCGCTCAGGGCGCTCCCTTGCTGGCCAAGGAAAAGCCGCGGGCTGTGGAACTGGCACGACGGCTCCGTCTCTGCGGCTGGCACCTCCTGCTTCACCGTCACGGCTTTCTTTGGCACTGGGCTTGGATCTGAAGTGTCCATTTGGCTAGCGGTTGGTGCAGGGCTGAATTGGTCTGTTTGGCCACTGGATTGTTTTGCAGACTGGCAACTCAGGAAATCGTTTTCACTCTTGACCTGGATGCCAAGTGCTCCTGGCTTGGAGGTGAGGGCTGTTCCTTCTCCTGCAGCCGCTGGGGCCGGTTGTGACTGCTGAGAGCGCTTCTCCTGCTCCAGCTGTAGCCTGAGCATCTCAACCAGCTGCTGCTTCTGTTTCAGCATGCGGGTGAGTTCCTCGATCTGCTTGTCCTTCTCCTGCAGCATCTGGTCTTTGTCCCTAACTTCTGCATCTCTGCTGTTACTCGTGCTACACCGCTCTGACCTGGGTGCTGTATTTATGGTGCAGGAGGCAAACTTGGTGCTTTCTTCCTTCACCAGGAACTGCACTGGAGATGTCTGCAAGGTGAGCTGGGTCAGGGGTGAAGTCACCATCTCTCCAAAGGTATCTCCGGTGCCCGAGTTCTCATCTCCTGTACTCACTTGTGAGCGCTCAGAAGGAGTTGGAGAAACAGGAGGAGTCGAGCCTGTGCTGCCAAACTTCATCACGCCACCCCCTGTGACGGTGGCCACAACTACTTCTGCTGGTGCAATGCCAGTGGTGACGAGGGCTGGCCCTGTGCTCAGCCTGGCAGCTGGGAAGGCTACCACCACTTCGGCAGCTTTTGTGAGGACGGCTGCTGTGCTGGACTTGGGAGCGGGGGTTGTTTGGCCGCCTGCACCGTTCTGCTCCTGGTAAGCTCTGAGACGCTCAATCAGGTCCGTCTTCGTGCCTGAGACAGGCAAGGCCCTCAACTTCAGCTCTTGCTTCAGCTCTGCTACCTGATATGCGGGGAAAAAAGAGGGCAACATTAAGTGAACACAGACACTCCTAACTGAAGAACTATCAACAGCTACCGGAGCCACAAGACAAAGGACTAAACTGAACCTCCTGCCAACAAACCTGCTCCTCAGGTAGAGACTGCAGGGTAGCAATCCCAGCTGCTATCACTAACTCCTGCCAGTCCAGCTCAGCCCTGCTCCGGGGCAGCAACATCTACTGAGTATCGCCTGCTGACAAAAGCGAAAAAGGGGCTGTGCAGCCTCACAGGGCATTTACCTTCATCTCATCCAGGTTGGCAGGGAGAGGGCCAGGCTTGCCCACTGCAGCATTACTGTTTTGTCTCATCAGCCCACCGGAACCAGAGGATCCTGAGGATGCATTGCTGACTGTGGCAGAGAGATTGCGCACGGCAGGGGCACTGGCACCGCTCTGCTGCTCTCCTGGAGGCCTGCAGGCAAAAAAGAGACACGGACATCAACACCAAGGTGGAAAGGCACTGCAGACCCTCAGTTCAGAAACATCTGGGTCACTACTGCTGCCCTAGGCATTAAAGCACACCAGTGCCTTCACCTATACTGGTCCCTTGCTGTGCCACCCAACTCACTTCAGCTACTTTTGTCAGATTCATTTGGCAGTGGCCCTTTTTAGGCTGTAACCTACAAGACTGAGTGTGTTACACCCAGTGGCCACACCTCACACCCAGAACATCACATCTCTGGCAACAGCACTGGGGAACCAAGTGCTTCCTAAGAGAGCTGCCACTGCAGACCCGTACTTTGGTGGGGCTGGCAGGATGGTCTGATAGTTGTAGTGCTGCTGCTGCTGGTTGAGGATCTGAAGCTGGAGAAAGAGCTGTTGCTGCTGCAGTATTTTGGCATAGGATGAATCCATAGGAGGAGCTCCCTTGTCCTGCTTTTGGTCCGGGGGAATATACTGATGATATTTAAGCTTCTTGACTTTCGGCTTCAACTCCTTGGCTTTTTTACTGCGCTGAGACTTCTCACTAGCAGACTTGGGCTGGCTTTGCTATTTAGAAGAAAAGGAGGAAGCAAGTAAGAATGGAAACACTGATATAACATAACACCCCATGTAAACCAGAACATACACTGGGATTTTCATTTTCAAATTCTCCAGTTTGTTGACCTGACGGTCTTCCTGTGCTTCTCTAACTCAGGCAACATTACAGACACAGCACCGGCAGCAGCTTACAGTGCACCATAATGCAGGTCACCCTTCCCAGCACACCACATCATTTACTCATCCAGTGAAGACTCATTGACTCTAATTAGAGATAACACTGACTGATTCAAAACATTTTGTATTCGACACCCACTTTATAGATGATGAATACACTATGGAGAAGAAAACCCTATTAAATATGTTACAACTAGTGTCAGAGGAAGACACTAGTGAGAAACAAATTTCCTTCCTTTGCATCTGTCAATCCAATACTTCCAACTCCAAACCTACCTCAAAGTAACCATCTCATTCCCCTTCAGACTACAACAAAGAAGAAATCAGCCAAAATAGTACCTTAATGAGGGTTGGTGGGGGCTTGGCAGCAGTAAGAGCCACTCCATTGGTAAGACCAGGGGGCAGAAGAGGTGGAGGTGGCAGAGGCGGGGGCGGCTGCTCAGGTAGGAAAAGAGTTTCACTAGAGTCTGCACTAATCTGCAACTGGGATGAACCCTGCAAGGACAGAAAAAAGCATAATGAATATACCTATGAGGAGGGAAATAATAAAGTGCAGGAAGTGTCCGCTTAGAGCGAAGGAGAACTGGATTCAAATTTTTAATCAGACTCCTTTGACCCATTGCTTCAGTTGTCCCTGAGAACCAGCACAACTTCCTAGGGCAGAAAAGGAACTCCACACTTGGATCTCCCAGCTTTGCCTGCCAGAATTAGTTACACACAGACTGTATCACCAAGCAATGATCACTCCCTTCCCCATCTGACACCACTACAAGAACTTCTGAATAGCCAGAGGATGTCACTAACACCACACGGAGCTAAGACCCTGTGTGAAATCTCACAGACTGTACCTTTTAAGGATCCCTCAGTCTCACTTTTTAGGATCCTCAGCAGTGAAGCTCCAGGGCACTGCAGGAAGCCTCCACATTCTCACCTGAGCTAGTGATGTGCCAGTGGTGCTAGGGAGAGGCTCACAAATCCGGGAGTCCATCGGCGATGGGACAGACCCTTGGGACTCATGGCTGGCTGGCTGTTCTGGGCTGAGGGCATCACTGCTGTCCTCATCAAAGGAGGAGTTGTCTGCAACCTTTGGGTAGTTCACCTGTCCAACTGAAAACACAAACACCAACTGTGGTCAAAACTGTGGAACAAAAAATTACTTCACTTGACAACAGATGTTTCGCAAAGACAATGAAGGCATGGAGAGAGTTGTGCTTAGGGCACCACCTGAACATGAGAGAACAGAGCCCAAACTGGATCAGGATTGAGTGTTTACATTCATCTCTGCTATCAGTAGACTAAAATGATGCAGATTGAGGGGAACCATTTCCCTTCCTTCTTAGCCAGACAAGATCAGTAAGTATGAGACACTTAACTGCGCCCAAACCCAGCCCTGTGGCATGGCTTATTTCATTATCAACTGGCACCAAAGAAGAAGAAGGTTAGACAGTGTAAGACTGACTCGTGGTTTCTTTGGTGTTCATCCTGTGTGGGGGAATCCCAAACTGTCCTCTAGTCTTACAAGCAACAAGGGCTATGGATTAAGTGGTGGCCCTGCCTGTTATTAACATTTCTGTCTATCTACATGCCCAGTAGATAAATTCACGAGTGTACATTTGTAATGTACCAACGTTTTTTAGACTACATTTTCTCAAATTAATCCTGTTAAGAAGGAAAATACTGTCATTTGCACCTCACCTAAAAGCAACAGAAATCCAGAGATGTTCTTTGCTCAGTCAGAAGGAAGCCACATCTCTTATGCTCCAGTTCACATGCTCACCTTTCCTAAACTACTTCTTCTTCAGGATTGAAGCCAGGCTCTCTCACGACACTGTTCTTTCCCTTTTTTATGAGAAGTATTCCATCTTGCTACCAGTTGTGTCCCATTTGTCTTTAAAGTAGCTGTGCATGTTTGAGGGGATGAATAACCACAGACACACAAACTGCTCAGTCTGGGGAGATGGGAAAGAGCACTGCTGAGGCAGTGGGAAGGCTACTCCTCAGCATTCCTTTCAGCCCTTGGAATGGCACTGACATGATTTACATCTGTTCTGGTTTATTTTTAAAGGGTTTGAATCCTCTGAAGTTTTTAAGTTCACAGACATCTTTTGTTTCATCACACCTGTTTATATTCTGTCTCCTCTCCCTGAATAAGTCAGTGGGTTCTCCCTGGCCAAGGTTGTTGGCATGTTATATTGAGAGAGGGATTTTTAAGGAGAGAATCTAAGGCATTCAGTCTTCAACATTCTTTCAACTCTTTAGGTATACATTTGCTTTCACATTATTCTGGGGTGTCCACACTCCCTTATAATGTAATGTTTCTGTAGCATTACCTGGACCAGAGGGAGATCTGCTTTTCAGAATCCCTGGGGCTGAAAGTCTGTGATTCTGAGACTGGAAAACAAGACCAGCTATGGGATTGCACTCTCTTAAGAGAGGCAGGTGAATTGGTAGTTAATCACAGCCACCTGCAGGAAATGCCCTCAACACAGACCCTCCTCTGGCCTTACCAATAATAGCTTCCTTCAGGCTTGATTCCACAGGCAAGATGTTCTTCTCCACCAGCTCCATGGGGCCTGGCCTCTGCGCTATCTTCTCATTAAGGTCATCTGCCAGTCTGGCTCTCTTCAGCTTCAGCTGCTTAGCCTGCAAGGAGGGTTCAGCTGAGGTCTCTGTTTGGGGGAAAGTAAATAAAATGGCATAAATCCAGCAACCTTCGTGCACTTCAACAGTGTTTTAATTCTATTCAGAAAGGTAACTCTAGATAACAGCAGGTAACTAGAAATAGCTGCAGATAGTAGGTAACTATGCACTATGAAGATATGTCAGATACTATGTATATTTAAGTTATAAGGATAACTACAGTAGCCCTTGTGACCCTCAAATAAGACAAATTTATGTTCTCAAACGGATGTCACCCAATTGTCATTTATCTTTTTCTTCTCGTCTGTGCCAAGGATGTGGTGCTCAGCGGCAGCAAAGCACTCCCTCTCTGAAAATGGGGTGCTCACTAATTAGATCGAATCTGCCTCACTCCCTCTTGGATATTTCACAGTGCCTTCCCTTAGCAGAAGAGCAGACTGTGGTCATTCTACTTCACTGTTGCTCAGCTACACAAAACTGCACAATTTGAATTCACACACAGATTTTTCTGAGAATAATGTCCAAGCAAGCAGAGTTGAATCCCTCCCAAGGAATGCAACAGGCATGATCTTCTGCCCACTCTCAAGTGAAAAGAAGGGTTGGGAGTCACAGGCCAAATAGAAAGCTGTTAAGTAAGTAATTACAATACAGTTTACTGTCAACATTTTCATGTTCAGCACGTGCCGTACCTTCCAGAATGTGCATCCTAACCAGCTCCGATCTCTCTGGCCGGGATCGGATTTTCCGTTTCAGATAGTCCTCTGTCTGTAGCAAAAACAGACAAGCAAGAACCAATTTCAGCTGATCAGACACAGGAGTGAGGTAATCTTGAACAGCACAAAGGAGAGAAACCACCATCTTTAGCTGTTACTGAGATCTAAATACACACAGAACAGAGAAGGGGCCAATCTCCTGTCCCAGAGCACCGAGAGAACAAGTTTACTCTAAAGAGGACCTGCTACTGCAATCACCTCAGCCTAATTGTGCAACGCTGCCCCACTGAACAGGAACTGGAAAGGACTTCCTCAAGAGCTGATGTCCTCTTTTCCCCTTTTATGCACCACCACTAACTTGTGTCAGGGTGAAATTCATGACATTTCTTTCTACATTAAAGATAAATGCACTGCTTTCATTGTTCACAGCAAATACTTTCATGTACCTCTGGCATTCAGGGTTGACTTGTGGTTTGGACATACTCTAGTTGTTTAAAGGTATGTTATTTATTAAGCTAAAGACCCCATGCAGTCCCTTGGTGGGCAGAATTTAAATGCTATGACAAGACCCATTTCACTTCCAGAGCTGCTTTTAGCTCTGTCTTTGGAGCATGCACTACAGAGCAATGTAAGAGATGACCCTGACAGGCTGCACATGTTACCCTTTACACAGCCCACGAAAGGGAATTGGAAGCAGTGGGTAACAGACAGGTAAGTACTGGCCATCAGGATGGGCCTTCAGAGAAAATAAATATTAAAGTCAATCAGAAATCTGCACCATAATTGCTCAATTGCCTACACCAAAATATTAACTTAATAAGAAGGTTTTAGGAAAAAAGAGGAGAAATAAGCAAAAGCCTCTGGGTCACTGGTCTTAATGCAAAGTCCCCTGTTTCAATCTTTCCACAGTTTAAAGGGCTAATACTCCCTTACAAGTCTTAATCACAGCTGTTATTTTCTTAAATTATGTTGCTTTCACTTTCAAAACAAAACTTAGCCCTGCAGTCACAACAAGTTTCATTCTGCTGTAGGCTAATCAGAAAAAATATCCCCAGAGGCCTTTTGAGGAACAGAAATCATCAAGAAACTCCCTTGTTGGCAAAGGTGCTGTATGAAGTGTGACGCCTGGCTTCCTCTTTCCACAGAGCCAGAAGTCTGTGTAATTTCAGTGCCACAACATTTTGGGGGGATCCTCTCTGTTAAATTTTCAATTTCTAATGTCCAGGATACACAATTGCATGTGCAGGTAACAGAGAAACTTTCCTCAAAGGTAGGACTAAGTTCTACATGATAGGAGAATTTAAGGGCACAACAGACATCATAAAAATAGAAATGTAAAGAGTAAGGACAGTGGGGAAGAAGAGTATCAGAATCCAGGGAAAATCCAGGTGCCACATTCAAAGGGTTTTAGGCACAACTAGTTCACTCAGGGTTAACCACCACCACATGCAAGTTACAGAACATCCCATCCAAGACACCTCTGACTGTGTAGTGCCAGAATATGAACAATTCCCTTCTGTATCTCATTAACAGCTACAGGATGCCCCAAACATAAGACATACTATTCCTGACTTTCCCAAAACACTGAAGACTATATTGCATCTTACCCTGGCCCGCTCCAAACTCCTTCTTTGTTCATGAAATGCAGCTGGACTTTTCAGAGCTGTTGAGAGGAAAAACATTTAGAAAATTAGGGTGATGGAAGTTCTCTCACTGCACAACCCTTCAGGCCAACTAAGTTAACAAATACACCACAGCAACTGCCTCCTGCATCTTCCAACACACTGACCAGATTTCCAGCTGGTACAAAGCAATGGGAATTAACATACTCTGTTTAACAGCACAGGAGATACAGGAACTGACCTGAAATCTTTGAGGGCAGGTGGAGAGTCTAACACAGGTACACTTCTAGTTGAACTAACCATTGTTTACAAAGTTGAGCCCAAGAACATGAGTAAAAACCAGCCCCCGAACAAAAGCCTTTTACAAGCTTCAGCAGAGAGAAGAGTACCTAGAAACCTTAAGGGAATGGCTCTGAAACACTGAAGAGACACATGAAATGGTTGGAAGGATGGGGGACAATCCTAATGAACTATAAATCCTCTTTACCATCTTCTGAAGTCAAAGGAAGCTCCAAGTCTTCCCTTAATCTGCACCTGTGTTTTGCATACATGGAAGGGCTGGCTGCAAATCCTGCAGGTCCACAGGACATATATATTGTTCCATGTAAGAGAAACTATCATGAGAACAGAAATACTTGGACAGGAAAGCACGTCTGTCTGCTGACAGAAAACCACACCTCAAGGAATTAACAGCAGCTCTCCATATAACAGACCTTCTCGCCCCCTCGGGCCCTGCATAAAGCCAGAGCCAAAATGGATCATGTTCTAAGAAACTGATCCTCTGCTGTCCAGGACCTCACTAACCCTGGAGGAATCTCTCACTCTGCCTGGCTCCTCTGGAGCACACAAAGCTCACATCCCACAGTAAAGCCAGAGAAAGAGGGTGACAATGATAAGTGTCACTAGCTCCTTACAATTTCCCCAACACTGCAAGTAGCTTGCTTTTTTTAAAACAATCACACTGTGGCTTGTATTGAGAACTAGCTGAAGGGAGCATAATAACTTCTCTTCATATTTCTGAAATACTCATATTTTAAACTGCCAGAATTGCCATCAAGCTAAACAGAAATGTTAAAGAACTTCAGCTTTAAAGATAAGTTGCAAGTCTTTTGAAGACAGAAAACTAATCTTGTGTGGTCAGCAACTTCAAAGTATTGTATCTAGGTCCTATGAAATATTGTCTCCATATTATTTTTCACTTAAGACCAATAATTAAATATTTCTCAAATGTAACTTCATAATGAAATCTCAAAAAACTATTCAAAAATAAAAGCCCTTGCATAAATGCAATGTAAGAAACTACTAATGCATGTGTAGCCTTCCAAACTCTTTCCTACAGAAAGAAATGGATTAGCCACAGACAAGGTGATAAGACACACACGTTCTGTGAAATATAGACAGAGTCCCTCTAGGTTCACATCAGTGGGCTAAAAAGTAGAATTTAGTCCCAAGGGCAGGAATTCTGAACACACCACAGCATCACAGATGGGATTCGGACGACAGAAGTGAATGAAGAATAATCTGTAGAATAAATTAACAATAACCAAAAACTAACCATAGTGAGTACACAGACCCCTACAACAATGGGGCAAATGGTTCCTGTTCAGATTAGCTTCTCCATAACCAGATTGTAGGTTATGGATAGGAATCACCAGAGAAAATTACACAAGCTGTGAAATGCACTTTGAGATAAACCAAAGAGAGATGGCAGAGATATGGTTTTGCAATAACAACAAAAATAACGCAAAAGGCTCCACTGGCCAGCTGAGGCATCAACTAGACCTCAGGCACAGCTGATCCCTGCAGCAAGGCCTCCTGGGCAGTCTGGCCATCCCACTTTGATGAAGAGCAAGAAACAAATAATGCTCTTTTCCAGTCGCACAAACTGCTCGTGCATACACACGTGCTTGAACTTAAACACACTTTTCTTCCATTGTATGCAAATCACAGGAGAGAGAGATAAAAGCTCAGGTACACTTGGGCAAAGATAGCATGCAAAATACATAAATCTGCATAAACATCTACCCTGGAGACAAGCAAAGCAAGTCTCATCTCGAGTCTTCAAAAGCTCTGTACCACCAGAACGTGCAAGCATGGCAGTAATTCTTTACTGTCACGCTCCTGCCTACCTCTGCTGTCAGAATGAGACAGCAGATGAACTTTAAGTGACATTTCCCTGACCATAGCTAATGGTCAGGAAAGTCAGCTGCAGGAGTTCAGCTGGTGTCACAGGTAGCCCAGGAAAATTCTTGCATACAGACGAACAAAACAAGAAAAGAATTCCTGAGCAGGCAAAAAGAAAAACTCTCCCCCAAAACACATGCACGTTAAATAGTAAGTCAGGCAGAGCTGCTACAGGAATAGTCTTGGAAAAACAATTTCAATCTGCTGTGAGTACTCCTCTGGAAACGTGCACTGGGATGTAGTTCTCTGGGCTGGCACCATGACAGAGGACTTCATATTCGACCTCTGAAAATGTCAAGAGGGCACAAATCCTTCACTGCTTCCCTCAGCAATCTAGGATGGGGCAGACATGTCAGAAGAGGGTGCCTACTGTAAAATCATGCTCCATTTGAAGTTAACTAAGCCTTGCACGTTTTCCTGGCTTTGAAATGACTACTTATACCAGAGCTGCGGAGCAACTCAGTTAACTCTAGCACATGAAAAAAAAGAGGAAAAATATAATCCTATGAAGAAGTCTGAAGCAGTAAGGCCTGTAAGCTCTACAGGAAATTCAGATATGCCCCTTTTCCAGCTCCTACCACTGCCCTTCCTGGCCACTTAGCACTGATCCCTGCAAAACTATTCCTGTCTCCCATAGCCTGCCTGACTTGCTCACCGGAGTCCTGCTTTATCCATTCCACCCAAAATTACCCACACTGAAAAAGCTCTGCTGTTCTCAGCCATAGCAGTTCCTCTGGCTCATTCTGGCAGTGTACATAAGCGAGTGGCTGAGCTGGTGGAGCAGAAGCTTTGCTAACCAGGTGGGCACAGGGTAGTGTTCCATCACACAGGACCCATGTCCACAGCCCTTGGTACCTGAAGCAGCAGATACAAGCACAGATGATTGGGGATGAGGAAACTCCAATCAGCTTATGTTTTTTGACTGCTCAGAATAACATATACTAAACTATTCCTTACAGTGGTTTGTCTAACTTGTTCTTGTAGGCCTCTCACGAACAAATGTAATATTATTGCAGAGAAATTATCCCAGTGCATAGATGTCCTTTCTGAACATGTAACTTACATTTCCTTTCCTACAGTTTATATTCTTGATTCCCTGTCTCACCTGCAATCATTACAGAGAACGATTTATTCTCCTCCTCCTTGCATCTATCCCCAGATATTTGAAAACTTCGGTTCTCCTACAATCTTCTATTACATAAAATGACCAAAACCAGTTGATTCAACCTTCCCTTACAGATAACACTATCCAGACCTTTCCTGATTTACTCTCTTTTGGACTTCCATTTAATCTGCAGTTTTCTTGAAGTATAATGTCCAAAACTAGGTACATATGCCAGCCTAGGCTTTATCAGCTTTTATAGTTAGATAATTCTCATTTATGTTATATGTCCCAGCCAGTTTGCCTTTTTTTTTGTACATAAAATGCTTAGTGCTCACTTGTGCTTGTTTCACACACTATGAAAGGTCTCCCCCTCTGCAGAGCTGCTACCTAGCGAGCCATTCTCCATCCTCAACTCATGCCACTGACTAGGCACTACAAAAAGTACACACTGCCTTTTTTGCTGGTTTTATCCCATACTTTTCAGCTTCTCCGAATATTGTGAGCCCCAATCCTGTCTTCCTCCCACCCTACTAACCTGTAAGCTTAATAAGCATGCAGACTGTTCCCTTGTTTACATCCAATTACTGGAAATACTGCACTGTGCTAACACTGATCTCCTTCCCACTCCACCCAAAAGCCCTGTTCCCTCACCAGTTGCATAGGCAGCTTCAAGTAGTCCCACCTTGCTTCCAAGAACATCAGGCAAACCTGTCTCAGGTACTTTATTAAACCCAAGAAGTGCAAAAACATATTTAATACCCTGACTTCTCTGGGAGGCAGTTCAACAAACATTTAGTCTGCTGGTAGGTAATGATCTCTTTTTTCCCCCCTTTCCCACATCCCATGTGTTTCTGCCTTGACTTTGATGCTCCAACTGTACTTGTACTGCACGGGCAGCTCCACTATGGAACTGCTGCCATAAAGTAACTCCAGCACCTCCCCATGGCACTTGCCTGATGCCTGAGAATTTTTATGTATTTTTATGTATTTTTAGTGTGGATTTTAGAGCTGTAAAGTAAGGGATTTCTTGCTCACATATTAACTGTTGTTTAGAGTTCCTGAGGCAAGTTTCTCACATAGTCTCAGGCCTTCCGAAGGCCACGGTGTCCCTCAGAGGCGCCTGCAAGATACCTGGTAGCC
>JAWWEW010000041.1:49845971-50010628 GCA_035583185.1 Anabacerthia variegaticeps | reverse complement strand
TTTACGGGGCTCTGGGTCCTTCGTGCCTGGAGGACCAGCAGGGGACCCCATCAATAAAGGTATTTTCTTTCTTATCTCTAATAACTTTGTGCAGGTTGTCTGTTTTACAGGGTTTTTCAGGCATCAGAAGTGGTGCATTGGCCGGGAACCCCTGGGGATCGGACTCCTGCTCCTTCTTCGGATGCCTTTTTCAGGCATCATGCCCCTCCCCAGAGTTAACTCAGTTTGAATCCTTGATCTAACTAACCAGCTAATTTGGAGTGACCCCCTGATCAGAAGAGAGTGCTGCCAGAGGAAATAAAAAACCCACCAAACTTGCCAAACTAGAATAGTATTAGCTGCTGAGTTTTTGTATCCCACTGTACAGAGAAAAGAGTTGAGAATGCCTAAGTAACTTCTGCAATGCCCAACTTCAGTTTAGTGAACCTCCTGGCTGACTTTCTGATTTTGTTTCTACATGATATGGACGTGGTGTTTTCATCAGCAGCAAACTGCAGCTACACTTTCTGCCGTCGTTCCTGTACCTAGGCCTGGGACAAAGCATGTTAGCCCTCGGTTATGCTGACAAAACCGTTTGTGGACTCAGATCACAGTTGTTTTGAAAGAGTTATTTTAACCTGGATTGGTATGCTGGCCTACAGCACGGCTCCACAAATAATAGTGTCAGCAAAGCTGAGCACAACTGCCCTGCCAGACACAGTCAGAAATGAGAGGCTGGGTTTAAGACCAGTGCTGCAGCAGGAGCCACCACACAGCTGAACCACAGCCCCCCGTGTCTTCAAATCGCCCCATCCAGAACACGAAAACAGCCTGGTGTTACTAGAGACTGAACAAGCACTAAAAATGGCTCAGTGACAGCAGGGACAATGGCATCACCAACGGGGTTTGGGAGAGCACAGTCCAGCAGGTGCCCTTCACTGAGTTGTACATACCTTTGTCCCACTTGGACAACTGTCTGGCAGTTTGCAACTTCTGCTATTAGGAGGATGCGTTTTATCCCTCACCTTTAGATGACTGTGACAACAGGACATGACTGTCCTGCACAGACAGGCTGGCTAGCAAGAATCCCATGAAATTCCTACCACATTCATCTTATTTTTTCAGTGTCTCTGCTGCTTGTTGTGGAGCATTTTGATGCTTCATCTCCAGGATTCCTGAAGCATTAGTATCTTTGTGGTCACACCCTTAGCTGCCATGAGGAATCTCCCTGCAGATCAATGATGCAACTGTTTTGTGCCTCCACCCTGCTTCGAAAATATTGCAGCTATATATTGCAACTGCTGTCCTTCCATCTGATCCCCCCAAAGTTAAGCAGCAGCACACAAGACCATCTACACCGATGCACACCTTTCCATACAAAGCACAGAGATGAAAGTTGCTAATCTTTGCTTCAAAACAATGTATTAATTCCTATGAAATGGGGTCCAAAACTGCAACACATGATTTCAGTGTTCCCTCGCTCCAAGCCACATTTTGAAGATGGCAAAGTGTGAGCGGATCATAGAATGGTTTGGACTGAAAGGGACCTTGGAGATCATCTCATTCCAAACCCCCTGCCATGGGCAGGGACACTTTCTACTACACCAGGTAGTAGAAATGGTGGGGCTCAGAGCCCCATCCAGCCTGGCCTTGAGATGCTGCTGCAAAGCATTAAACTGGTGCTGCTATAAACAGACTGAATCAAGGCCCAGGAATCAAACCCAAATCTCCAATATAACAGCAGAGACAAAAGCTGGGCCAAATGGCTCAAAACATTTCTGTTCAAGGTTTACCCTGCAGTGTACAAAAGCAGATTTTAGCTCTGCAAAGATTTCAAATATATTCATATGCAGATCTTCAAGTTCCTGTTATCTCGTGTGAGAAATAAGTGGAATCAGAACTAGATTGACTCTAAGAATGAAACTCAGCAGGGGAAGGGGACTGACCCAACTGCTGAGAAAAAGAGGTCAAAATATCCATACACCCTGCATTTGCTCATGCAGACGACAGAAGCGGTTTTCAAGGAACTAAATACAGGGAAGAAAGAAAGGCAAAAGGATCTGCACAGATCCCACAGCTCAAGTGTCTTGGGGGGAAGAGAGGCTGCAAAGCCTCCTGCAATCAGTAAGATCACCACTTGAGGCTATCAGGCAGTCAGGAGAGGCAGCACATGAGCTTTCCTTGGCCATAGTATCCAGCTCATCATAGACAACAAGGTGAAATTTGAACTGCAAATCAATTGGTAAGACAACATGCAATGTTTGTAGAAAGGCTGCAGCTAAATTCAGAATTCTGAATCAAATACTTCACTCTTCAGTTAGATCCATTTCCTGAGGGAAAGGAAAAACCTTCCCTTCACTATGACAAAGAGAAGCCTGTGTCAGATCCAAACCCAACCTCGGACACACCGATTTAATTCAGAACAGCAGAAGGCCGCCTGCTGCAGCTATTCACCCCTGCTCTCAACCAGATTCTGGCTTCTCTCTCTTGTTTACTATGCTTTCGTAAAAAGATGAGATAAAGTGCTGCAAATAGGCTCGATGACTTCCTCTGTCGGTTCAGGGTGGGGCTCCCAACCCATAGCATTTGCTAAGAGACACAAAACTTGAACCACAGAGCAAGACAGTTATCACTTTCTTCCTCCCTTCATCTTCACCCCACCTCCAAAAAGCATTTTTCATAACATGGAAGAAAAAGGTATTTAAAAACTGGGTCATGGACACAGAAGGGGCTGTCATCTTGTCAGTGGGGCAGTATCAAAGAGCAGTATGCTGCAGAAATATGAAAAGGGGGTGGGGAATACACAGCTGAGAGAAAAGAGATCCATCAGCATCCCTTTCTCCATTAGCAGCTCTGGAGAATTTGACATCCAGTACAAGATCTGGACACACTTAGGAATTCTTGCTGATATCAGACCCTGACACTGGTAAGTGACCTTGGATTAAGGCTAAACTATGAATATCAAGTTAAGGATAGGAAAAGAAGCCACAACTGGTAAATTGTGATTATTCAAATCCCAAAATACATAAACTCGGAAAACTAAAAATTAAGATTGACCCAAAAAGGCCAATCCAAATATATTATGAAGGTAAGAAACACATCTCTGGACCTCAAACAAATGCAGCTTTGCCCTTCAATGACACCGTTTGATAACAAAGGTATTGTGATTAAAGAATTATGAATATTCCTAGTCCCAAACAGAAGGAGGGCTGGAGAAAGGTTCTTTCCCACACTGTTACTGTTGCCAGCACTGCCAAAGCATGGCATTAGTTACAGTACTACAGCTTTATCAAGTCTTCCCTCCTGCTAAGCTATTCCAAACAACAGAGACTTCAGGCTGTTTTGGAAGCCAGAACTGAAGTGCTGCCTCCCTGACACTCCACCATAGAGCCACCCCTTTTCATGATCAACACTCCTGAGCCTGCACAGCGTAGTGGCTCACGGAGCTGTTTTTCCCCCAAAAAGCCATTTTCCAGGTCCCTTAACTGGGCTTGCCCTGGCTGCACAGGCACACACACAGGTGGAACTGTGGTACCCTGCCTCAGCACAGCTCACCATGGACACACACACCAGCTGATCGCTTCAGTGCCTGGACAGGCACCTCGGAGCCCACATTAGGCAAAACTGGCAGTAGCTGCACCAAGAATTATCTCCCTTATAATGCAGCTGAAGTTTAAGATTTTCTTTAACTGTGTGAAAAGCCTGAGGTAGAGATTTGTCACAGTAAACATGAAATTATTGACAGAAATGACCAAGATTTTTTGAGGCCCAACACTGAGTTAATTTAAAATCTAACAGATATGTGCACTGTCTCAGAAAATTCATCTCCTTTAGGAGGAAGATGTAAATTGTCAGCCATGGTAACAGTTATCAGATCTGTGCGTGACTGTGGCTATGCCTTTGTGTCAAAAAACATTTCCAGCAAATACAGATAATGTATAACCTGCTCTAACCCTTGCCAGTAACTCTTGGCATTCAGAGGACATTACCTAAATGCTAAAATGAAAAAGAAAAAAGGTAAAGTTTCATTCCAATTGGGATTATACCACCTTCAAACTGAAGGGGAAAAGGGAGACAGGGAACTTCTACCAGAAACCCTTTGATCCATGCACTCCTAGACCAATTTTCATTCCTGTTTCTTGGAAGGATAATCAGCCTTTGCAAATCTTCTGACAACTTTCTGAAGTGCTCAGGGTGGGGAAGGTGTGAGGACAGAAAAAGAAAAAGGAGCGACCATTTCCAACCAGTAAGTAAGAATGACCCTAAGATGACTGTGGGAACATGAGAGGAAAAAAACTGTATTACATACCAGACTTCACTCCCCTGAATTACTGTGTTTCTCTTGCAACTGGCAGAGTTAAATCTTTTATCATGGCAGGGATCAAGGACTAAACGCAGCCACTAAAAACCTGAGCATGGCCTTTTCTTTCTACGACTTCAGAAAGGGCAAACAGCACATTTCCATTACTGACACAATGCACTGTATTACTCCAATCATGTTGTATTAATCACAGATGATATAAACACATGGAAAACACACACAGACAGATACCTAAAAACACAAACAAACCAGATGAAGTTATTAGGCCTCTGGCAATGAGACTCTCAGCTTAAAACTACAGACTCCTTTTCCACACAAAGCTTGAAGGCTTTGAAACCGTGCTTCAAGAAAAGAGATCAAAATCCAATCACCAGCAAATAATTCCTGGGAGAAAAGTTATAGGTAGATGATCAGACTAAAATAAAACCAGTTACAGATTTCTGTGCAACATGCCAGAAACAAATACAGCTGCAAGTGTCCTCTAGGCCTTTTTCGTTGTTTTACAATACCTGCTTAGTGTTGCAGTCTTATTTTTAGAGCACGATATTGAATATAGTAAGACTCTAGCTGCAGTTTCTGTAATTGAGGCCCCATCCTATACACTATGAACCACGAAACAGCAAGGATTCAGAGGTTAAAGAGAGTATTAAAGTAATTTGTTATTATTTTTAGATCTTAAATACTTCACAGATTTAGATATTTTAATTAACAGCCCTGGGAGTAATGATATTTACAGTCCATACATTTTTTTTAACTCCTCCTAAATGTTCCAGCTTATAAAGCATGAAAGTGAAGTGGCTGCCAATGGGCAGAACAGCAGACACTAGATGGCAGGGAAGTAAAAATTTTTATTTTTGCTTTGTTACTATAAGTAAGATTCCATATAACTATAAGGAATGTCACCAGCAGTGAGAGAATGACAGGGACACATTACGTAGCAGGAAGAGCTATTTCAGGGTGTTAAAGCAATTGGTTTAGCTGCAGTTCAAATATAACACAAAACAACCTTGAAATGTCGACTGTCTAGCCACACTGCAACAGTTCTGAACCAGCAAGACTCCACCCAGGCACGGCAGTTCATCTATGCCAGCCTTCGTGTGCAAGTCAAAATACAGCTGAGGCATTAAGCAGTGCACCTGAAGTCATCAGCACGATGGCAGAGCAGTTTGTGCCACAAAAGCACTGCACACTGGATAACTGTGCATGTTCCAACATCTTATTGCCTCTGCTTTCTTTGACACACATAAAACGATGCTCCTCCTTCACAATTAACAGTTAAACAATTTATTAAACTAGTCGTCTTCTTTTGTTTTGTGTCTGACACTTAATATGTTCTACTGTAGCTGTTGTGTGTAATGGGAGCCAAAAGCTGACTACATCCTCAATTGATAGGTCTCCTTCAACTGCCATAAATAAACTGAATTGACAATCTTCATAATCAGAAATAAGAAAATATGAACATAAATATTAAATATAGAGCCATACAATAAAGTTGGAAGTGCCTAATTTTCATTAGTATTTAAAAAAAAAATTAAAGTGAGAAGTGGTTTGACTATCAGGTAAAGGCTAAAGCAGAAATAGCATTTTTACTACACAAACACAGGTGCGTATGTACTGCCAAATTTTGGGGTTGAGATGTTAAAGTCTAAAACTATGATTTAACTTTAGAGACTCACAAGTGGCAAGCATTTTGCATCCTGAAATTGGTACCTCAAAGATCCTTGTTTTTTGGGATTGTAGCTGTGCTGGATGCAAAAGACCAAATACAAGTCTTATCTAGATGATGAACAACACTGATATGCCAAAGCATAACCTGTGTTCTGTACCCTTAAATTACCAAGCATTCCCAGTAAATGGCAATTTCTTTATAGTTCCTTCTCAGCAATGTTTCAAAGATGCCAAAAAAGCAAATACAGCATTTTAATTTCATAACAAATATTGTATTTTCTCTACTAACCTTACGGCCACAAAAAGAAGTGCAGCTAGTGATATGAGAGGCCTAATGAGATTATAATCATTAGACTGCCTGCTGTATTACAATCATTTCTAATCACATGACATGTTGCAATTGCACCATGGCATGCTCCCCTCATGTAATCTGAAGATAAAACACACTGTCCTTAGCAGAGTCTGAAACTCAGCAGCACAGGATTCACAACTGTTGTACTCTGAAATACGCTCAAACATCTGCAAGGCTGAATGTCCAAGCGGAAAACTGCATCAGAGTGTTGGTAGCAGACTTATGGTATGGAAACACCTCAGCACCTGTAAAAGCATTAGAAAACCAGCACAAACTCCATCCTTTTTGGATCTACAAACAGTCGTGAAGTTTGCATCCCAGAACACAAACATACAGTCAGAGGAGCTGGATGTGGGCACAAAAACTGGCAAACATCAGACACACTGAAGTGAAAAAATGGAAATTCTCGGCCCGTACAGGAGCCACCTTCCCTGGAGCTCTCGGTCCAGACGATGCCCTTTTCAAAGGCTGCCTGTGTCATCTTTCAGATACTCACAAAGCAGTGCTACAGAGCCACACAAGGCACGTCCCCAGAAATGATCTACTTCTGCTTCATCTGCTCAGATAAATCTGATGGTCAAAACAGCTTTCCTGCAGGATTGTGCCACATGACAACCTTGCATGCTTGCCTACATTTTGTGTTTGCAGCCAGAAGCCAAAAATCACAATCCTGATGGATAAAACAAAGGCCATGTGAAGTTTTAAATCTTGCAAAAGAGAAAAGAGCCACATATTTTGCATAGCAGAGTATTGCTACACTTGCCAAATGTCTTTCTCCTAAAAATTTTTGCTGTTTTAGTTGAAGATGTTTTCCACATATCTTTCCACTCAACTGTACATTAAATGTTTTAAACATTCTTTCCAAGGGTGGAAAACAGGGTGTTTAATACTCCCCCAAAAAACCTTACAATAGCTGTAACCTTTAAATTCAACACTGTAAAAAATGACAGCATCTGACTCTTCTTCTACAGCATGGCAGAGTTCAAAGAGTTGAGCACAGACAGAAGATTTTAACTAGCATTTTGTGAGGATGAGAAGATGAAAATCATCTCTGCATAGCTACAAAAAAATGCAAATAGCAAAAAAAGTTGTCTATTTGCACTGTCAGAAAATAGGCCAAAACCTGAATAAACATGAAAACTCAGCTCTCCTTTTTTCAAGATACAGTCGTTCTAGCTCTAATCACAGGTATGTCAGATGCAGGTGAAGACTTGCTTCTCACCTCTTTTCTGTGGGCAATTGAGAATTTTCATCTTCAACTAATGAATCCTGCTGCTAGTAAAAGGTTACAAAGTGGTAACAGAAAAGCAAGATGAATTAATGAATCATAAAACCAAATTATTTTGAATCCTCTGTCATGGCCTACAAATGTTTTATTTCTTAGTATAATACACTAATCTTTTAGTGAAGAATAGCCCTACGGTAGGTGGCTGGTGGGTTGGGAAGGTTATTCAAGCAAGATTAAGTGTACTTGGTAAAAAAATGTTGAAACATTTGCCTTTCCACTCTGTCATATAAACAAAATTCCACATGGGAACAAAGTAAGTAATTCCCAGTTCTGTTATGAACAAGCAAAGCAGAGTAGCATGACTCTCACACTCATTTTAAGGTGACACAAATGTGTCTTCTCCCACTCCTCACATTTACAGCGTCCAAAATCATTGTGTTGACGGAAGCCTGAAATGAAATTTCTCTTTTAGGGCACCAAGTTGAATCTAAATACCATGTGGGATTTATACTGCAGTCAGGAGAACCAAAGGTACCAAAGTGAGTTTGCATACTAGATAGCTTTTAATGTATAACAAAACCTTTTCGTTCTCCCATACTTGACTCATGGATTTTTCCACGTCTGTTTGTCTCAAGATACAGGAACTGATCTGTTTTAAAGGCTAATCTAAATGAACATGTAGGATAGCACAGGAGGACCAAATGTACCAAATGTAAAGAGAAACAAGGTCAACGCTGAGGAACTGACAACTACACTCTACGTGAAGGTGAGAGGGAGGTGTGGTGCTAGACAAGTTGTAGTCTAGTCCCATGGACTGAATGCTTATTAGCTCTAGGCAGAATATTTTCCACTTTACTTTCATCCCAATTTAATCCAACACTCAAGCTTCATTTCATGGTGCAAAGCAAGGCACAGGAGGCAAGTGCAACCAGAAGCTTCACTTCAAAAGCACATTCCTGACACAAGCTGCAATGTAGATACAAATACAACCATCACAGTTCCTTCAAGAGTCTTGACTCTCCAAATGGAAAATAAAGGCTAGAAGCCAACCAGCATCTGACATGGAAAGAGTGCTCCAGCTCATTTAATTCAGCACCACACCATCCTCTGGATTCCAACTTTCATATTTTTGTTGAATCATCTTAAAGGGCTGTGTGGGGCTTGGTTCCAGACTAACAAACTCAAGAGGGAGACATGGAGTCCAGGATAGCCATGGTCAGTAGTAGATGACAGGGGAACCAGATTAAGGACCTAAATGTTTTCACAGACAAGGGGTACAGGCCAGAGAGATGAGAGAATACAGGATACTTGCACATTCCCAGCAGTAGTAAAACTGTCTATTCGGGACTCAGGAAAGCAGAAGCAAAGCTGTTGTGGCTCTGAAACACTTTCAGGAGGAATAATATCTGTAGTCATCCCTCTGTACTTTTCAGGTTAAAAATGGGATTTTTTCTTTAAGTATCACAATTTATCTCCCATCTGATCTTCTCATTAAAAATGGCTCGGGCAACTCTGTGTGGTTATTTCCAGTTGACAGGTATGGGTAAATAATACCTTTACTGGGGAGGAAATAACTTCAAATCATGTTTAGAACAGATGTGCTAAAGTGGTTTTTCTCCACTGCAGAAAGGACCTTTTCATGTGTCGCCAATATTTTCACAATGATATTCCACTGAGCATTCTTCTTTGGTCCATCACAAAACTCACATGTAAGAAGTATAAATGAAGCAATGAAGGGCACAAATCTGCAAAGACTAGTAATTTAGGCTATATTTTAAGCAAATTTAAGACTCACTAATTATTCTGGATGCCTGACTTGAATTACTTGCAAGGGCCTAATTTTCAAAAGGTCTGTAAAACAGACCCCTCTCAGGAATCACAAGTTTGGCCAGCCACACTTTAAAGAAAGCCAGTACTGAAAATAAGTTAATACAGTATTTGCATACATATCCACCTAAAGCAGGAGACCACAAAGAAGTCAGGAACATTTTCTTCTGGGAAGCATTAGTCAAAAGGCACAGTAACTGGGACACTAGTCTTTCATCCAAAAGCAAGTAAGTGTATTCTGTAGAAGCACATATACAGGCTCCCCAGGTAAAAATAAGGCAACAGGCATGATGAGGTACTATATCCAGACAGGACAATCTTTCCTTTTTGCTTTGGTAACAGAATTTTAAGTAGGGGTGCCAGAAACATCTTGAGAACATCACTGCCTTCCAGCAAACCACTTCAGCTGACAGAGTGCTGTGACAGGTTCTCTTCATTCAGAAAGAGAGCTGACAGTCTAACCTTGTGCCTCCAGCAAAGTCTAACTCAGACCGCTGTGTCATATTACAGTGTGCACCCCAAAAATAGTAGGAACAAGAAACTACACTGTGTTCAAGTAAAGACTGTGAAACAGGGAAGTGGGAAAGTTTTTGAAAGAAGAAAATACATACCTGAGCCATTGCCTTTTACTAAAGCTGATGAGTGAAACTGAGAGGACCTCAAAAATAAAACATTTGCTCTTTGGTCTTGCTTCAAGCTATTAGCTATAAGTCATCTAGTTCAGGGGTACAAAAAGATGACAAAATTACCTGTCGATATATTTTTGCATTTTGGGGAGAAGGAGTGGAACAAAACAGAAAAATACCTTCTCCAACACTAACCTCACAGTAAGATTATCAAAGCTTGGCTTTATGGTAGATCCTATGTGTTCAACCAGGAAAGTAAATGTTCTCTGGCTCCACAGATTTTGCCTTTCCCTACAGGAAAGGGAATGGCTGATGCCCATAGGGTTCTTTGTTTTCTAGCTGCAAACATGAAACTGGATCCCTTGTTGGTTAACGTCTTGTATACACTGCCTGTTGTCAGTCAGTTTATGGAATATGTACATACCAAGTTACAAGTGCCTCAGAGCTCCGAGGAGCTGACAAACTGTAAGAACAGAAACTGCAGAGGCAGGAAGCCTGTAAAAGAGTGATTACCAGCATGTGTCAAATATATAAGGCACTTCTAACATAGTATGTTCTCCTGAAGAGCGTGCAGTGTGATCAAATGCAAGCATTATTTTGGAGGACACTTACACCTGCAGTCATTACTCTCTTCCTCACTATGGGAGGTGGCTCTGTACCAGCACATCAAACCTTCAGGGCCAGGTTGGGTGGGACAGGGTGGGGCTCTTATATTTGATGGTTTTCATGCAGAAACAGAGAATCTGGTCCTTTGAATCAATATGGGAGACCATTCTCCACCAAAAAGCATGCACAAGAACACGAAGACAAAGAATCTCAGCGGTACTTACGCGGCATGATCCCTTGGCTCACCAGCTCCTCCCGGGTGCGCCGCTGCTGGAGCTTCAACTGCAGCACTGCACGACAGCAGGGAGAGGGGAGAGAAGGAAACCCGTCAGTGCAAGAAACAACCGAAGAGACATGTTCAAATGCATCTTGTTTTCTCCTTTGGATGGCAAGACACTAGCGAGCAGCAGGAGCAAAAGACCTCCCTCCCACCCTGCTCCCCTGCCCTGCTGCAATTGCAGAAGTGGCCTCCAGCAGTCAGGTTTCCGTAGGCTGCTGCGGGCAGAGGGAGAGGAAGTTGCGCAGGGTCTTGGCAGGGTGGTAAAAATCCACAAAACCAGGCCTGTTTCTCAATTCTTTCTAGAGCACCAACTGCTTTCCAAACCATTAATATTAAAAAACAAACAAAGAGAAACACCAGCTGACAGTCCTCCAATAAACACAGAGTGACACCCCAGCTGCTAATGAGTCCTGAAAACTCTAATTACATGTGCAGATTAAACGATATGACAAAATTGTTGGTCGTTACTCCAAATTACAAGGCTGATTTCCTTCCTCAGCTCAGAAATTCACCTTCTGAAACAACTTGTGAAAGTGAAATACCATGGATATGTCTAGAAACGTCCTTGTTCCACAGGAAAAGAAATCCCTTATCACTACAATTTTTCCTCTCTATTTTAGCATAATAGAACATATTTATGGTCTGTGTGAAATTCAATTAGCTGGGGTTTTTTTCCTAATGCAAATCTTTGGAATAGTCATAATTTCCACATTTAGATTATAAAAGCAGTTTCTCTTTAAACTGTACAATTAAAGCAACATTCTAGATAGTTCATACAGTCAAGGACATCTTCCATACGAAAGCAACCTTTCAAAACTGAAGAAAAAATTCACATGCATGTGTAGACACATTCATACCTGAGTATCAATAGATAATGAATCCCATTTGCAGTCAAGTCCAAACTCCTAAGTATATTCAACATAACATATTATAAATGAATGGCAAGGGATCTCCCCTCTTTTCATTTTAATTTCTCTGTCAAGCTTATGTCTGTTGTATAGTCCACATAAGAAAAGTCCACACAAATGTAGTGAAACCACTAGAGCAAAACTGCTCTACAGTCTAACTATATAATCTCATTATAAACCTTATGCTTCCTTTTTTAAGCACTTTGTCCAGTACTTCAGTTTCACACATTAAACCCAAATTTGTACTGCACACTCCCTAAAGTAGGGATCAAAAAATTTAAGAAGATGCCCCTTCGTCTACTTACAGATGTCATCACATTTTACCTGTTTCTTTCAACCTCCTATTTGCAGTTTGCATTTGACTAAGATACCTCTTCCAGTAAGGGTTCTGGTCTTCATATGTATTAAACAAGAGATCCAGCTCTTCCTTGGTTGTTTGCACAGCAGCCAATCATCCAATCATTTTCTTCTTGGATATGTCTAGCTTCCACTTCCATTGCCTCTTGATGTACCTTTCTTTGCAAGGTTTATGGCAGTCAGAGGAGTACCTCCTACCAGTGGAGGTACCTCTGCGTGCACAGTGTGCAAACAAGTTACCTCTCTTCTATTTCTTAAGACAAACTATGGTTTCTTAATATATGCATCTTGGGCACAAAATTACTTTCTTTAGTACGTGGAAGTGAGAAAGGGAGGGAGGGTGTACAGAGCACCATGGTAATTCTGTGTGGGATCAGCCAAGAGCCACAATGAGGAGGAGGGAACACAGAGGGGAAGGAACAGGCTCTTCGCTTGGCTGTGAAACTGCAAACAGAAGTGGTAGTTCCAGACTCTTCCTCCCAACCCAGCGTGAGATCACACTCCTACTCCTGTGCTAGCTGAGGGCTAGCACAGCTCACGGCTGGCCTCTTCACAGAGCTTGTTGGATGTGTCTTGAGGTTATCAAAACCCAAACCTACACGAGCACTTGATCTAACAGCTTACTGCCAACAGTGTCAAATCTCTCACTCCCCCCACCACCTCCCATGTTCCCCTGACTGGTGGCTGGACCCACTGACACGACAGAGACCACAGCCCAGTCAAAACAGGGAATAAATTTCTCATTAGTGAGTTGAAGAGCATGACCAGATAGTCAGGAGTTGTGGTTTAACAAACAGGACTCCAGGTATTTGCCAGCACTACCATAAGGTGGGAGTTAAGACTTCCCACTTCCAACAGCAGATTGCCGCTAGGTGATTTCTGCCCTATTAGGTAGCAGCCCATTAAGTCTCTCACTGCACAGCAGTATTTCCACTAGTGAGCCATTTCAGGGACTCATATCCATCCCCTAAATTGGCACATCTGACTAAATGCACACAGACAAGGTGCAGACATGTAGCATCAGGTTCATCTCCCCAGCTTTAAGTGCAGATAATCTTATTATTACTCATGTCTTCCCGTTTACACATCTAGTAACATGTTAGCCTTTTTTGCCACTTGCTACGACCACCTACTTTTCCTCCCGTTTCTAACTACACCTACTCTTTACCTTTCACCTCTGAGATCAGGGATTTTCAGCGAAAAGCTCCCACACACAGGTGTTTGCTCCTTAGTGCATACTCTGCCCTCGCCTGTAGTGATCTACATTTTTTTCAACTGTCTCAGTTTGTCTAAATTATCTAAACCATTTTTTAACATCATTATTTATGCCTCCACTAGTATTTGTTCTGTCCACAATTACATATCTTGCATTTGTTTCCAGATTGCACAGGGCTGATCCCGATCAAAAACACTTTTCTGTTTTCTATGATTACTGTCAGTTCTTAATCCAATTAAGCAGTACTTCATTAAATTCAAATGCACTTTTTAAAAACAAAGTATACCACACTACTAAGTTAGAGGTGTTATAAAAGTCTATTGCAAACAGACAAAACCCCTAGCAACCAAATTTCACACATCCAAATGACAAAATAATACTTGAGGAGACCTGTTTTCACAAGCTGAAAAGCTGAACAGTGTGATTATGCTGCTATTCTTATACTATCTAAATTCTTTATAAAATTTTCCATAGTTTTCTTCCTGGAACCGATAGCAGATGAGCCACTCTTTACTCACTCATCCTCTTTCTGTAGTGATGCAAAATGTTACTGGTCTTTCGCTCTTCTGAAGTCTCCCTGCTGTTCCCAGATTTGTTAGAAATCAGTCTCAGCCAGACAGCCATAGACTTCATCAAATGACTGAAAATTCCCTTTGTGACTTCAGCTTCTCTTATGAATTTCCTAAATATATCTTATTTCTTTATCAGTTACCATCTACTACCCTTTTTTCTCCACCCATGATACACACCTTTTATTTTTAAACCCCGTGTCCCTTCACAGTAAGAAACTAGCAATTATCAAGAGAACTGAACAGGAGAATAGAAAAAAAGGTCATTTTCAGCATACTTTTAATAAGCAGCAAGCAATTCCTGGAACTTATGAATGTATACACATGCATATTAAGCACAAGTTATAATCAGTACATAAAGCACTGTTTTTCCCAGGACAGCTTACTTTTGTGGCAGGGAGGAAGGCAAAAAGGATTATTTCAGTTCGCTTCTGATTACATTTTGGCTTAAATAAGTACTTGGAGTTCCCAATGCCATTTCATATATTTAGGAGATCACCTGTTTACATGTGCAAGTGTGTGAATCCTATATATAGATTAACAGATGTCCCAAGCACCAAGCCAAGGCTGTTGTACATGGAGCTCAGCCAAAGGTCTGTAATGACAGAGAAATTCAAAGCTACTCTAAGACAGACTGAAGTGTAAGCCTTTCAATCACAAATTAACAATCTTCTGTTTTCTTTATCCCTGTACTTAACCTTTAAATTAATTTTCAAATTAAGAATAAATCAGGTCATATAAAGGGGAGTATATAGCTGCTGGCCAGAAAATAAGTTCCAAACTGGTACCCTTCTACTCACCTCTTTCACTGAACTTGTGACACAGTCTGTGCAACACTTTGTGGGCTTTGTATGCTTGTCTGAATTTCCCAGTTGAAACTGGCCATAATTTATTTATTTCAGAAGTATGAAAAGTTCTGAATTAATGTCTGAACAAGGTTTCTGTATCACTAATTGACTGTTCCAAGAGTTAGTAAAACATTCCAGAGAAATCTGGGAGCTAGTATAAAGGACTACTGCCAGCAGTTTAAGAGAAGGAGTAGAGAACTGAGGTGGTGGGGGATGTATTAAATGACAAATAATATTGCAATACAACTACTATTAATGGAGTTACTCTGTTAGTAAAATAGAACAAGTCATGATTACTTTTTGTTCATCTTAGCACAAAACTTTCTCAACGGGGAACCCACAGGGATATTCCAAGACCAGCTACAAATGGCTGGTGGCAGCAGAGATTCAGCAGTACGTGCTTAATATAGAGAGGCTGTGTCCATACGGACACATTCAGGACACTCATAACTCTAGCTGTAGTACAGACAAGCAGAAGCAAAAACAAAATATCTACAATGAGCTAAGTTGTTTTTTGCAGCTCATTGTCTAAATCTGCAGCAGTGTGCCTGCCCTTACACACATGAGTCTGAAGGCCCTTCTATTTCTAAACCACACTTCGTATTTAGTACTGTGACTGGAACTACTACAGGAACTAGATTGCAGATTCTGCATCTCAGCATTTCAAGATGGAAAAAAAATAAATATCTCAGTTTATAGACTATGTCCCACACCAGGACAAGTTTTGTGACAACAAATTAAAAAAAATATTCTGCATTTCCTATTTTTTGAAAACCAGTGAAGGGAAGCACACTGCTGTGAACTGCATCTTGTGGTGAGGCTTGGTGCACGTCATCCTGAATAGAGTCTTACTGCCCAAAGGAGCCTGGGTTCACATTTCTGCAAAACCCTCTCTTCTAAGGAATCCCAAGTGATACCCAAGGTCGCCCAGCCAAGGTAATGATTAAGCACAGCCATATGGTGGATTACAACAGAGACAGCTCAATTAGTAGTGCAGAACAGGAAGGAAGGAAGGAAGGCTGCTACAGACAAATGAAACCCTACAGAGGGGATGAGAGAGGCAGAACTCCCTGGAATTCGGGCTGGGATGCCCATGCAAAATGGGAGAGTGCAAAACATAAATTACATATTAACAAGAAAGGCTGAATGCTCACAGATGTGACTTATCAATTTCGTAAATTCAGTGAGAGCAGTCTGCCTGATAGAAAAATTCATCCTTGCAACTCAACCAATAAACCATGTGATTAGGAAGAGAAACTACTGAAGAACAAGTGAAATTAGCCTAACTTCATTATCTAAGCTGAGGAAAGTGCAAGCGTAAGTAAAAGCAGTAAAAAAGCAATTTAATGCTCATAAGGGCTCAGGGTCACTTATTTGTAGGCTGCTCAGCATCTCTGCATGCCCCACTTTGAATGCACCACACTACAGCATCCTCTTAGCTCACAAGAAAGAATCAATACAGCAGGAGCTGGGATGGAAACTCACCAGTTAGTTCAACACCTCTACCTTTCAGTTGCAGCAAAGGTATTTTAGGAGAATTTTCACTGGCCTAGCACTGAGTAAGTCTGATTAAGTTTACTTCGTGAAGGTCAGAGACCAGAGCCTAAGGAAATGTGGCACTAAGCCCACACATACTTTTCCATTTTTCTGTCCAGTGTGTATCACAGTGTCACATTGAGCCAACAGCCTGTATGAAGTTTCCCAGTTGAAACTGGGCATAATCTATTTATTTCAGAAGCATGAACTTAATTATAACATGCAACAACAAAAGACAACTTTGACGACATGGGATATTTGCTGAACAAAACTATCACAGCTGTTTGTGCAGAACTGAGGCCTCTACCTCAGGAATCACAGGGGATGAAGGATGAAGCCACCTTTCCACTTACTGCTCAGCCACTAGCCCTTCTAATTACATTGAGAAGAGAACTTTGTTCCTAATTTCTGATTAAATAGTCACATTTGAGCAGTAGTCAATGCCCAATTCAGCTTTCAAATAGGCAGGGCACCAGCTTTTCAGTGGAGGCTGTATCCTACATTTATGACTGAATTCAGTTCCCTGGAACCATAGTAAGAAAACCTTTCCCTCACACTGAGATATGGTCTCTCAGCCTTTTTCAGCTGTGCCAGCCTACAAAACCAATGTTGACTTGCGTTAGCCTTTTCCTGCTTCAAAAAGAAGCCAGATCAGATTCTTGCTCATACATCAGCAAGGGCAGCATCTGGTAAACTCCAGCTGCAACACCTTTCTGTACAGAAGCTGCTAAACAGTTAGTAAATCAAAGTTTTGTGCAGTGTCCACAAGAAGCTGTAAGAAAAATTCAGCTATGATAATTTGTGATCAATGAGTGAGTATACAATGGTCAAAATTAACTTTGACTAACTTAAATTGCCGAGGTGGATTACTTTTTTTGTTTAAGATCTGCATTTTTCTGAACCTGTTGACAACACACCCCACAGCACACAGAATGTGCTAGAATGGGGGTTACCAACAAAGCAAAGTTAACTTTTGGGGCCTTTTTTAAAGGCCATTTTCTGAGCCTAACAGCATTTTAATCCACTAACTGCTGATGGGGAATACATGCTGGCTTTGCATTTAAGCAGACTGTGCAGTTAACAGAGAAGCATTTAAGTGAAGCAGACTGTAAATGACACCCAAACTGCAGGGATTATATGACAGCTTGCTACCCTGGGAAGGGGATGCCAAAAATTCATGTCCCTCAGTGGGGTGAAGGAGAAGCAGCAGATACACTGTTGACCCTCACAATTTGCAAGCATCCACTGTTGGGAATAGGTAACAGCCATACAGTTCTATTCATCTCAATGCAATTTAAAGAATAGCTTGGAGCAAACCTGGGCAAAGGGACAGTAAAGCAGAAGTTTATTTCTTTACTATATGAGACTATCTCTCATTCCACTACCTCTTTTCTGTACTGAGGCAACAATGGCTGCTATTAAAATGCAGACAGCTTCCTCAGCTCCTCCTTAGCAACCATGCTACAGAAAAAATGGAGTTGGGGAGGGTAAAGATTAGAAAGAAAATTTGTTTTGGTGTCTTCAACTGTTACAGGAACCTTTGACAGTAGAGGCAAAAGCCACTTATTTATACCCATGCTGTGGTCTTCTCTTTGTGAGAAACAGGATTGGGATCACTCTCCCCACAGCCAAAGAGGCAGTCTGTGAAGCAGATACTGAACGGGAAACAAAACCAGGATCAGGAGTGGTTCCCTACTGCAGGTCATATGAATTATGAAAGCAGATTTCTTAGCAGCGCCGCAGAAATCAGCATGTCCTGCTGCAATATGCTGAGATGGAAAGGTGTCTCCTATCAGTTTGGGGGACACTGATGAACTCCTTACCCAGCTGTGCTTGTCCAACACAGAGGACTGTAGGAACAAAGCCAGCGAGGGGGTTTAATCAAGAAAGCCCTCCAGCTGCACCAAAGGCATCTAGTATAGAGAACTTGAAACCTTTTTCATGACAACCTTTTCTTTCTTATACTCTTAGGAAGTTCATCAGAGCATTAAAAATTTGTACAGATGAGAACAGGAATAAAATTCTGCCTGATATAAACCTAAGCCCTCTATCAAGTGATTCTTAAAAAACAGAACAAATCCTTCACATCCAAAGCAACGATCTCCAAAATATTTCAAAGTAGATGTGCTAGTAATAATGCAAGGATGTAATGTGGGTCACATAATCCTAGAGCTGGCTTTTTCCATCCAGCACTTCTAAAAGTCTTCAGGCTCTGAAACGCTCAGAAGCTTTTAAAAGCAGCCGAAAAGTACAGAAAAAGGAGTGACTGGTCAATTAAGAACATAAAAAGAGAAGGAAGAGAGAAAATTAACCGACTCTCATCATCAGGACAAGAAGGGCTTGTTTCCTGATGAAATCACACTCTTTAAAGCTTCTACTGCCTGAAATGTTCTTGGGTCATATGAAATCATTGACATGACATGCAGCTTACACATGCCTGCTGATATATTAGATGCATTGTTTATATGACCATGTTCCAGAAGACGCGTTTTGGCTACCAGAAAAAAACAACACAGGTAGAGAGCAATAGTCCCTACTTGTTGGGAGGATGCCACTGGAAGAGAAATATGAAACAGGAAAAGATTAAAAAAATATTTTCAAAGGATGATGGAACACTTGCATGTATTATCTTTTAATGAGTGAATTTTATGAGGCATTAAATAACTCTCTTAGTGAAAACAGATAAAAACAGATTCTTTGATACAGTTAATTTAGCAGAATCAAAAATCCCGACCTACAGAGAATAGTGGTTCCCAAATAGAATCAGAAGCACATACACAGTAATAAGTAAAAAGATCTCTTTCCATCCTCACATATTACCACAAGGTAGCTGGCTCACATTGTGAGCATAGAACAAGTTACCCCAGCAGGTATTTTTTTAGGCTTCATACCAAATTAGATACATGTGGAAATCACAGTTAATTAAAAACTGCATTTAGAAGATAAAACGAGTGTTTACAGCAATATTAGTTTTGTTAGGACACAGCATTACAAAACAAAATCAGTAGCACCATCCAAGTACCAAGACACAAATATGATCCAAGCTCCAGGCAGGACAGAACAGTGTCTCCTGTTAGTGGTTCTCAAAGGCTCAAGTCAGCACTGGCATTCTGGGGTGGTAAAACGTGCAGGTATCAAAGGAAGAATCTTGGTAAACCTAATAGTCCATTTCAGCGCTTGCTGAAACTGTTAAAATACACCTTTCAGAAATTAACCTGAAATATGTGTAAGGTGGTATATTTAGTAAAACATGCAACATGCAAAAATATTCAACAAGCCTGCCAACAGGAAAAGTTGGTTTGCTTTCTGCACAGGGTACTGATTCTCACAAAATCATTTTGTCTCAGTAATACTGGTTAAGTGAAAACTAAGCATGTGAATAGCTAGGCACATATCCATATCTATGGAATCTGGCTGCCATGCAAGATCCAACAGGATGATCTGTAACAAAATACCTAAGTGGAAAGGTCTACCTAAAATTGACCCACTGGTATCATAATACGGTAAATATTATCTGTAATCAGTGCTTGTTGATTCCATCTATATATCCATTGTTACTATCTATAGCTGGAAGAGAAGTCTTGAGGGGGGAAAAACAGAGAGAATTTCCCAATTCCCTATGTAAACTTGAGTCACATACATAGTGATTTATGTATTTCCATGAAACAATGAACAAGGAGGAACTAACATTGCCCTTAACCACCTTGCAAAGACAACTCTAGACAGAAATTCTCCTGGATAATTTCATATGACATGGCTGATGGGGACAAATGAAGAAAAAAAGAAGGAATAGGTAGATATATCCTGACAATTAGATCTACAGCTGCCTACTAACATGACAGTACAAAAGGCAAGATGTACATGGGGAAAAACAAGTTTGAACCCTTTTCATTTTTACTCTTACAGAGGTATCTCTGCTTATAAGAAGAAAGAGCTCCGAGCTTTTTGTTTCCCATAAAGATGGCACATAAGAGTTGTTTATACCTCTTCTCAATTATACAGAATTAAAAAGCAAAAACATGTTTGGAGATACAACAGAATCTCAACAATTTTTCATTGTATCTAAAACTCTGGCCTCAAGGGATGTGGTTTTTTTTAGTTTCTAACAAGCATAAAAAAAAATAAAGTATTGAGACAGTGCCAAGACACATCCATAAAACACATGATTGATTAGACATGTTTATAACACTAAAATTGATGATGAAGTCCTTCCACGCCTCTTGCAGCAATAAGAGACAAGGTCTAATATTTTTCCTTCATAGTTTACCTCCCAGACTTCAATTTCTGCTACAGCTGAGTGCTCCTCTGTACTAACAGCCTCACAGCTCAAGGTCGAAAACTTCCTCAAACATTTCTGAGAGACTGTGTTGCCGGCCCAATGATTCAGCCTTCCTTCTGCCACAGGGCACCCTCTACAGATAGAGGTTAAAAGTTCCCTTCACAGGAATCATCTCATGGTCAGGATACCGCAGAATTTCTGTGGTAACAGCTGGGACACCTCGACATATGAGCTGTGTTTTTGGGTTTTCCACTAAAACATGGAATAATTCTGTATTTTCAAGACCATTCAGATTCCTAACCACCTAAAGATGTTTGGTTGACTGAAACCAAATGCAAATGAGAGCAAATGTGTCTTTCCACAAGTAGCAGAAAAAAAAGACTTAGAAGTATGCAAATTTAAATACAAACACAGCAGTTCTTTAGAAGTCATTAACTAGCTATATATGGAACTCAGAAAGCTGGCCCTTATAATTTTAAATTAGCTAATTTGAACATCTTCCAGCTTCAGTTGGTTCATTGTGCTGACAGTTATTTCATGGGACATGAAACAAAAGTGGTTTTGTCCAATGTGCATATTACATGCAAAATAAAGACTCAGAGCATTTCCTATCTAGTTAGCATTCCTGTCACCAGCTTCTGTCCGAGCCCCAGCATCCCCTATTACCAAGAATTTCAAGTGGATACTACAAGGAATTAACATATTTCTTCAATTCAAGGTAATGAGAAACATCCTTGTTGCTTTCTCAAATGCTGCAAAGAACACGTGCCACAATCATGTCATTTGAGGTTCAAATAAAGATCTTGGCCTCTGTACTGCAATGGTTTGGCATCTCTTTACAGAAAAGTTAAGGAAAAAAGTTACAAGATTCAGTTGTGGCCTTTATCACTTTACATTAGATGCCAGTTCCTCCATAGCAGCCCAATACGGAAGGGGATCCCCAGAATTTGCATTACACACAAAAAAATCACACCAAAGTCCCTCAAAAATCTTGGAACTGATCATACAACATCTATCTACTGCTTTTTACTTCCTTTCTCTTTGGATATTTACTTTCTTTCCAAACTCTGGATTACAGATCTCCAGGACAGACTTTCCTGGGTTTTTCCACAAGGGAAGATCCACACCATTGCAAACAAATCCAGCTATGAGGCTTAATGTAGTTCTTAAGTGTTACCATAGCTATAAATATTTAAATAATATAACTCTGTGTAACAGGTCAACCAGCATACTAAAAAAAACCAGCAGTCCAGAATGGCTTGCATGACCACTGACTTCAAACTGGTGGACAAATTCTGCAGATGCTTAAAATGCTCCTGCTGGCTCAGTCCTGGACTGAAGGGCACAGCGGGCACTGCCAGCAGCAGTCAGGTACTCCCACACTGATTACACACACTGCAAGATTCTCTCCAACCACCAGAAGAGATGGGCTTTCACTAAGAGACTGACCAAAAACAAGTGAAGGGCAGACACATTCCCTCCAGCAATGAGGCAGGAGATGGCTACGTGGGGACAGCGTTTGCAACTGCTGTACTTAGATCCGCTGTCACATGTCAGCCCTGAAGATACAATCCTCGCTCTAAACTGCCTGCAGTCAATGTGACAGATATTATTAGCAGCAGTAAAATGGTCTCTCAGAGAGACACAAAGGTACTAGCAGTTTAGCATCTACTCCTAAAATGCTGTCTCCCACTTCTGAAAAGGGAGAATTTGACACAGGAGCATGGAAGAGGGAGTGAGCTGGAACCAGGCCTTAGAAGGATCTTCACACTTAAGTGTAACACAGAAAGAGGCAGAAAACACAGCTACAGTCTCCATGCACGGAATACTAAGGAAACATGGAGCAGCATGAAGCTAGGGGAACTCCACACAGAGAACATCAAAACAGGATCTCCTCCTTCTGTCACCCAGAGAGCATCACCCAGCTCTGCTCCCAGCAATCCAGCTGAGTAGCACAATGTCTGTGCCGACCACAGAATGAGGTCTTTATAAGCATGATTGCAACAGATGATCCCTGTCCCTATCATGGGCAAAATCCATCAAAGGCACTTCCATTGAAAACCTTCAAAAAGCTACTTTATCTTTTTTTACAAAACATTTTTTTTATAGCTGTTTATTTCTGAAAGCCAGTATTAAAATGAGATTGTCCAGAACGCCCAGATTTCACCAATTTTCACTGTCAATTTTGCAAAGAATCCATGTTCCAAAGCAATAAATCCTCTTCCTTATTACTGACCTTTCACATTTCTTGTTAGTTGCATCAGGCCAAGTCTAACTTTAGATGGCAGAACCACAGGCTGGTAAGTTCAAATCCTTGTTTACTTGGAAGAATGTTGACTACATCATGCACAATAAACTCTGACAGAAGGTCACCTGCACACTTCTACACATCTCATGGAGCACCAGGAAACATCCTGAATACACTGATGAGCAAAAAAACCGTTTTTTAGTTCATCTTAGTAATCACCATATTGCAATGTATTTCACCTGCTGCAGGTCTGCTCTTAGTTTGGAGAAATTCCAGGTTAGTAAATTTTACATAATGCCAGGGAAAACTGGGGAAAACATAGTATCTACTTTTACTAGCCCAAGCGAAAGAAAGAAAACTATCAATTCTGCTCCACATTAATGCCCTTCTGCAGATTATACATCCACTCACAGGCCTCCTGCAAGAAAAAGGTACACAATCTGTCCCACAGGCTCACTACATGTTTTAATTTGATAAACCTAAGCTACATTAGGATTCATAACCCATCTTCTACCACAGGCTGCAGAGATTCTTGCCAAGAAATGTGCTGCTTTTACATTTTGAATTAAAATTTATTGATGCAGCAGGTGACAAAATCAGTAATTCAATGCTCAGAAAAGACTGGAGATATGGGAGTTGAGGCACGAAACGAAAGATCTAAGCAGGCACTTATTTTTGGTATAGATATTCACTAAGTTGATCAATGACTTGCAGGTGTGACAGCATGATGAAAAATCTGGGGTGACTACCAGCAGATCTTATAGATGCTAAAAGCACCGAGACAAGATTTACACAGGCAGCCTGAAGTGGATCCAAAAACAGAAGGAAAAACCAGTGTCACTGACCCTCATCTTTGGGCGAGAGAGTCACGGTGACATCTGCCTGGCAAGGACTCCAAACAAGCATGGTAACTGCAGAAGTTGCTCCTGGATGGAAAGCAGGCAATTTGAGTTCAAAAATCATAGTTCTGTTTCAAAAAACCATTTGCTTTTCAACAGTTCCCAGGCAGCCTAAGCATCAGCCATTTGCTGATGTTTGATTAGAAACATAAATACAGATATTCTCTTCAAAAAAGAAACAACAGATAATTATAAAAAAATCAATAGTTCGAAAGCCACACAAGTGTTTTCAAGCTTTATTACTAATATGTTTCCCAGTTGCTGGAATTATCAGTACCTCAGCATCACTGCCACTGAACATGAAGCTCAGTTCAATTGTGAAGAAAATTCAGTTGACAGGGCAGGAAAGTACTCACTGCAAATTTTACTTGGTATCATTGCTAGTTCAAAGCATTGTCTGCATAAATGCTACTGACAGCTGTGCTCATTGCACCACACCCAGTTTCTATTCTTTTTTGGTTTCTGCATATGTTCAGTCCTTATATCTTACTCTTGCAGGTCCAAATCTGCAACTCTTTCCTTTCAGTATTACTTTGCACTAGAGAAAGCACTGGAGTAGCCTTTTTAAAAACAAATTAAGTAGATCACAGTGTGGTAAACAAGTCAGCCTCTGTTCCTCTCCTCCTCCTCCTCTTCCCATTCCCAGCTTGAAAATAGCTAGGGCTAAAGCAACAGCTGGGGATCATTACACTGACAGGAATAGTTCAGTAAACTGCAAGAGGGGAAAACATGTCATATCCAAAAAAACCAAAAACACATTAGGGCATCGGGACCAAAAAAATATGTGAATTCAACTCCAGGGATAATGCTATGACTCTCCTTCCACTGATAACAACTGACTTATAAAAACCCTGGCCATACAGTGTTAACTCTTTCCCTAAGCTTCCTGCTCATGTCATAAAGTTAACATGTACCCTGAAACACCTCTAGTCCTCAAAATCAAACAAGACACACTGGCAATTAAGAAAAAATAGATTTAAATTGCCAGCCAACTTCAAGCCACTTCATATAAATCTGTCATTATCTTACCTTCACTGCACCTCTTACTTTTAAGCATAGTCACAATCTATGATTGCAATGAGAGGCTACAGGGAGTCTGCATATGCCTGGTGTGCCTCTGGATTTGCCCCAAGAAATGCCAGCTGATTAGCTCCCCGTATGTTCAACACATTTTCTGTTTTAATGTGTCAGAGCACTATTTGCATCAGTAATTCCAAAGAGTGGGATGCATGAGGCCATAATTCTGAAAGGTGTCTGTGTGTTTTGTGACTGCTTTCTGACAGCTTACCCCTGCATTTGCATGAAGCATCACTTTGACACCTCCCATGACATCTTCAGGTCCCCTCTGAAGTAGGAAGACACAGATCACCCTTTGGAGAAAAATGTCCCTCTGCATTTCTGTGAGATGCCTCAGGTACAGGGGCTGCCCTCTTCCTGGGCATCTCCTTGGGACTGAGAGCTTCCAAATCTACACATGCAGGTTCTTCCGACCCCCACTGATTGAGGCAAGACCATGGGCCTTCAGGTGCCCACAGGTGTAATGCCAACAAGGTCTAGATCACTCCTGAAGAAAGCCATATGTTAACAAGCACTTGCATGACTCCTGATCTCTTCAAAGTACTGAACAGATATTAATAGTTTAATCAAAGGCTAAGCTAACTCAAATTACCTCCCATTTGCTGTGGACTAAGAATGTGCACACAGTTAGTGCAGATCAGATGGCATGCAGGAACTTGTTCCTGTGTCTGGGCCCTGAGATACAAATCTTGGAAAAAGACAGGTGAGTTGCACTGTCAGCCCCCGAGTCACACTGAACATTTTTGAAGGAAGGACTTGTCAAAAAAAGAGTGTTTAGTTTAAGAGCAATGACTTAAAGCGGTAGTACAGAGATGGAAAAGCTGGAATTTAATTTTGGAAGTACTTAATTCTAAGCTAGGCTCAAATGAGCACTAACTTGATTTTGAGCAGCTTTCTGCAATTCCCTCTTCATACCGTTCATGAGGGGCTACCATACTGTTGTGTTAACTGGTCTAGGAACTGCAGATTGGGCTCTGGTATTTGAAAACTAAATCATTCCAAGGCATTCTTGAGTAGAAAACATGTTTATGGATTCCTGAATTCTAGGAATGTTATAAATAACTGCCCTAACACATATTTCGAAAAATACAAAAGTACTTTGACTTCCCCATGTCAAATCCACTTCTGTGTGGAAGGGATCACCAGTTCCCAAACTTCAATGTCAAGTCCCAGTTCAAAAAAGGAAATAAATCAGATGTAGAAGACCATTTGTTTTCCAGAGGCAAGGAAACAAGACAGAGTCTATTCCACATATCCACTGCTCATGAGAATCACTAAGAGGTATGAGCACTGTGAGCATCAATACACACAGCCCTTACTTGCCCAGTTTCATTAAGAGATGGTAAAGACTGAGGGAGAGAAATGCATGGATTTTCTATTCCAGGTGACAATAAAACTAAGCCATCCCATTTTCAGAGGGACCAAAAACTAAGGTACAACAGTCCTTACAGTTTCAGCTCAATGACTCAATGGACTTCAGGGCTTCCATAAGGGTTTACAAGTGGGGGCATTTGCTTCTCCACTACCCGTAAGATTTGGCTCTGTAAAAGACAGTGCACGCTACAGCATAAATACAACAGGTATCCCAAGATTGCAGGAGACTTGAACAGAGCAGCAGCAAAGCTAAAGGGTTATTGTTTTCCTCATCTGACATGAAAGAAGCTGGCAGCATCTATTTCTCTTCATTTGGTAGCTGGTGGAAAGCAGCTTTCCCCATCATATATGATATTAGAGTATCAGGAATCAGCAATGGGGTAGGCTGACGGTGGACATTACTGGACTGTGCAGAGTCAACACAGCTTTTTCAATAATCACAACTGTACAAGATTTCAATGGCCTTAATTAACGTCTACTTGAGACAGAAACAAACCTTTTCATATTGTTTAAAGTAAGACAGAATTGTTTTTTCCTCATTCTACATTTTATCCCACCGTACAGCTTGCAATATTCAGTGACTGGATGAAAGATGTACCCTGGCACATCCAAGTGCTCACCTGTGAAAATCAACGCCTTGCAAATACAAGACAGATGCAAGTTCTGGTTTGTTTTAAAATGGGGTTGTTTTTTTCCTCCCAAGATTGATGTGCTACAGCTCTTGGCCTCCAGAGCAGATAAAGTAATCTGGGAACACTGCCTACACTAATGGATTTATAACTCTTGAACTTGAATTTGAGGACTGTGACTTCAGTTGTCTTTTTCTTTTCCGTATTTTTTCAGCAAAGAATATTCCAATGAAAACATGCAACAAAAGCCAGCAATGTTTTTAAAAAGCTAATAACAAGCTAACTCTTGATAGATGTTAAAGAGGTTTGATAAGGGGGAGTGACAACTGGGGACAGAAACTTAGCAGTTTTATTTGGCAGTCTCAGCAGGCCTAGAGCTACATATGAGAGAAAAATCCTCTAAATGCAACTGCTAAAACCCCTTTTCACACACTGGCCATCTTTATGCAGCAAATATGGCCTCATTCTATTTGGACTCTTGTCCTCAACTCCTATCCCCCGTTACTTTACCTTGCTCTCCAAAATGTCACTGAAAGTTATTTTCCCCTCCTCTCAGATGACATTACTCCCTCTTGAAATCAGTCACTGCTTTATTTCTGAGGCCACTGCACTCCAGATTATTGTTCACTCCTGCAAGTTCCCAGTAAAATTTCACTTGTAGCCAGACAGATTCAGTATTTCTGATAAAACCCAAATATTACTATGTTTGCTATTGGCATTTTGTGATGTTCTGCATTCTTCCCTGCAATCTTTTTCCCAGTTCCTGTTTGTTGCTATTCATTATGCTCCACACTATAAATGGATCATTGCCTTTTTTCATCTTTTCAATCTTTTTCAAACCCTCCAGATCCTCGTCTTTCCTTCTAGATATCACTCCCCGAAATCTGACCTATACCTGTATACCTAATCTTTCAGAATTTTCAAACCCTCCTTAAAAAAATCACACATATTTGCAGAATACTGTTATCTAAAAATCACAATTAGAGATATATATATACACACCACACTCCCTGCACACTCTTGAAACAACATAATGAAAACTTCAAACATGATACTCTATCTCCTTGAAGGCAGAGCTGCCATTGCAGAACAAGCCTTTACACCTTTAATGAAACAGCCTTAAAACATTGCTCATAAGAGCCCCACAGACGCAGGGGAAAGGAAGAAATTTAAAACTGGAAATTAAAACTTCCAAATGCAAGTGAAATTTTCTCAAGGTTCAGCCCTGCAAGTCACAGTGTTCCAGGCTTGTCCACTGACATGCTTGAGCGCCCTCAGGGACAACAGGTCACAGGAGTCAGTGGGAAACCCAAAGTCTGGACTACTGCCCAGAAAAGAAAAAGCAGGCAGATTCAATACGCAAGAGGGGGGGGAAATCCCAACAAAAACCAAAACAAAAACAAACTCACGAATTATACAGTGCCTACAATAAAGAAATCAGAGCCTGCTAACCTTCTCGTAAGCTGTGGTATGAATCCTGATATGTGCCTGAACAGCTCTTCCCTTGCTTTGATACAGTCTCTGCAAGCGGCACAATCCCGACATAGGCAGGCTGGAGTGTCTTGGCTTTATCCAACATATTAGAGGAAATCCCTGGACCTGAAGGCAGGTTCTGTAACACAGGAAGCGTCCCAGGCAAGTGGAAGGGGTGCTTAATCCTCACAAGAGACCCAATTGCAATCCCTCTCTACCAGGCTTCGGTCACTGCACCGAGCAGTAGAGTGGAAAAAAAAAATCAGTTTACTGCTAGATTCCAAGGCAGTGCTTGCATAGGAACAGACAGGTTCTGGAGCCACAGACAAATCCTGACAGCCAACATCTAAAGCTTAAAATCAGCAAGTCTCTTGGCAAAATTTTTCTTCCTACTATCTTTAAGCTCAGACAGAAACTTCACTGTTTCAGCAGGCAGCTATAAGCATTCAGGATCCCAGTATGCAGAGCACTGCTTATCAACAGATGCATGGACTTCTTTGTGGGGCCACTTGCAGTAACAGCCAACCTCATTCACCCAAAATAGTGAACAGTTGGTTTCTCTACTCACACTACAGACACCTGCTAGACAGGCAATATCATGTGATTGAGCAGTATCCTCTCTCTCCCTGCACCTCCCGACTGCAAGCACGCTGTGCACACAGCCAGGAGAACACCACTGCTCTGAGAGCAGAAGCCTTTTCTCCCTTCTTGCTTAACCTCTTAGAGAGCAGAGTTTTAGTTGTGGAGGAAGTTAAACTGATAATACAGGAAACAGTTTTCTTCTGCATTTGCTCTGAGACCACATACAGATAATAGCAGGCTACTTCTGTACAAGCACATTTTCTCACCTCTTCTTCCTTAAATCCTTCCTTCCAGCCTAGTAGAAACACCTACCTGAAGATAATCTGCAGCCCCCAAATCAATAACCCTCTACTGCAAGCACTAGAACTTCAGAATCTATCTTTGTACGGAGGCAGTTACCTCATCTGGAGCTTATTTCATGTGCATCACAAACAGATGCCATATGGTTGATAAGTTTTGGTTATACACACTGCCCAACATGGCACTGGAATTGAAAGTGGCCAGGGAAAAACACACTCCATCAAAGCAAGGAGGTACTCTCACCGGTACAGCTGGTGGCCTTGTTGGGTTTTAATCTTGCTAAAAATGAAACACAAAAGGTGCAATGAAATTTGAGGTGAAAAGAAAAAAAAAAGAGAGAGTTGTCTGATGATTACACATATCTAAAAAAAGTATTCTTGTATCTTTCCAGGAAAAAAAAAGATGAAGAATAATCGGTGTCATTCTACAAGCCTGAAGCAAAGATAACCACAGGCACATCACAAAAATAAAGAGCTGAATGCTCTAAACACTATAGGAACAGTCTCTAACTCATAGTCTGCTCCCATCCCAACCAAAACAAAAATCTCTCATCTCCAAATAATTTGAGAGGCATTCAAGCAATTTTACAAAGCAAGGCTGAAATTACAAGCGTAGAGAAAAAACTGTCTCTAATATTGAAGCCAGTATCTAAGAAAAGTGGTATTCGACCAAATGCTAGATGGCTTCAGTGAAGTTTCCGAGTACTTTCAACAGTACTCTTTCAAAGTACTTACTTTGAAATGTTCAACTTTCATCCAGGAAAAAATCCAAACTCTAATGTTCCTGTGGGTAAAAAAAATACCTTTGATGACAACACAAGGCTCTGTAATTGCATTACACCTAAATTACCAACATATACTCAACAGAAATTTTCATCTTAAATTTAGGATTTGTAAAAGTCAGGTAAAGGTTCCGTTTCAGAGTGAACTTTAGCCAATAAGATCAAATTACTGCACAAATAGATGAGCCTGCTTTTATGTGAGCATTAGCAGTCACGACACTGTGGAGAGCAGCCCTGGGACACTGACCCGGCACACCACAAGAGTGCTACAGCCAGGACGAAGCAGAAGATGAAGAAACACATTGTCCAGATCTCCCCTTTCAGCAGCAACACAAAACTGCACATTGAGTCAGGCCTGATACTCTGAGCAGAGGGGTCCCATAATTACTGTAATAACTAAAGAACAACTACCCTGTGCTAGACCAAGTTCTACTTTTTCTGACAACCAATAGACCATCTGGATGGTAAAAGTTACAAGATTCAGCTACAGAGGTCACACACCTGCTGTTATTTTGCCAACCAGAGCCTCTGAGTTAGCAGGTCACTACAGCATACAAAACCTGGGAAACATGAGCCAGATACTCTATCCAGCAAACCTGTCTACACCAGGTACTGCCAACACAACTCGAAGATGTTGTCCAGGTTCTGATGAAGAAAAGTCTAAGAACTGATGAAGATCTGATCCTCTCAATGTGTTATTGCAGAGCTGCAGATACACACACACAGACACACTTTTCTTTCTTCCTATGTAGAAAACAGCTGTGAAAGAAAAACACCTGATTGGCTCAATGGCAGCTAGACAAATCTTTTATTTCCTGAGCAAGATATTCTAAAAGTCTATCCTATAGCATCAAATTTGCCCCACAGCATTATTTAGTGTTCTGAAGGGAGGAGCAATTATCTAAATTATCTCAGCCACAGCACTCCAAAAAGGACTTGGTAATGTCCTCCATGCTGTAGGAAGACGAGCTCCAAGGGGCCAAGTGGGAAGATATCTTCAACACATGAGCAAGCACTTGTGGAGTATCTCCTTGCAAAACACAGACTCTGATAGATAAATAAAGACCAAGCGCAATCTGTCTTGTATGAAACACTGACACTATTTTCACATTTATGAGCATGAAAAAGTTAAACAAAAGTTTGATTTGTTTTGTTGGATCCTGATGTACTGATAAAAGATCTGCAAGTCTAATCAATGATCACACGGACAGAAACACCAATGCATTGTAAGAACAAGTAAAGGTGCTAAGGAGTTCTGACAGTTACTCTGGAAATCAGCAGCATAAACAGGCAAGTCCACCTCACGGCAGAGGTAGGATTGCCAAGAACAGTTTCAGTTGCTTAACCCCTACAGAAAAGTAGGATCGGTCCTCACTAATGCATGCCCAACATTCAGTGTCTTACACAACCTTTGCCCTGCTGCTGGCAGAACGACCTCCTTTACCAAGGGGACCTACATATTTGCCACAGATTTCTCATTTGAAAAACATCAGGCCCAAATTTCATAATCTATCCATGAGGTATCAGTTGAATCTTATATCTTTGACTTTCAAGTGTGAAATGAGATACACAATGTGGGAATGTATTCTTCTTCAAGATGCTGCATCAGGTGTACACACAGCTTGAACAGATACTGCTGCTCATCCTGAGGCCGGGTGGGCAAGGAAAGCAACATTTGTATTTGAATGTCTGGTGCCACTACCTACTCACTACTTGGAATGATTTTTAATAAACTAATTAAATTTCTCTTCTTTTATTTTTCTATCCTTGAAAGCCAAGGGAAGGGAGAAAGGGGTCACACCAATCTTGACACAGGTAGACTCTGTATGAGCTCAGCTATTACACAAAACTGCATCATTAGTTCCCTCACCACAAACTAATGTATTATTTAAATTTAAATTAATAAACAGATAGAAAATGTGCTTACAATCCCCAACACCATCTTAAAGTGTGCATTTTTTCCTCCTTTTACCTCCAGTCCTCCCTGCAGCTAACTGTGGGTTCTGTGTCTTTCTTCCCCCAGTAATAATGTTCTCAGACAAAACAATGCATGCAATGATCTGCATGCACACAATTTAGTGATGAAATATAAACAATGTGCTGCTAAAAACTGGCAAAGAGCTGAAAAAAATGCTCACTCAGACAACATGAGAAAGATCTCAGTCAAGGTCTAAACCAGGTGAATCCTTAGAAAGGAGTGTGAACCCACTATATTTGAAGATCTATTTCTGGTATTTCTAGCAAGAAGAAAAAAAGCTGGAAAAATAATAGAATGCTGCACCTATATCACCATAAAGCTTTGATGTCTTATGACTCAATTCATTTTATACTTCAAAATAAATACAGACTGCACAGTGACACTTATGTTGCTTACTTCTCAGCTAGGGATCACATTTATGTAATGTGAGTTCACTGTGGATATTCCCAGGATCCTGCCTCCTACCAACAGTGACCTTTAGGAAGAGGAAGAAAAGCCAGACTGGGAGCACTGTGTATTTTTTGCTTCTCCAGTTCTCAGGAAGAGCCTGAAGTTCACCTATTCTTACCTTTTCAACTAGGGGGTGACAGCCAGTGCTGCCAGTCAGCATTCAGAAACCTCCTACATGTGACAGATAGCCAAAGGTAAACCCCCATGCAGATGTGAAAAAAAGGCCACAGCAGCAGGAGCCATGCCTGGGAACCTGGACCTTTGTCGCAGCTTTTGAGCAGCTCTTCAGTTCCCCAACCCACTCTGGGATATACCACCACCCCCGCTCTTGGCAAGTTGGCTGTCATTGAGCTGTAATTACTGTGAGTTGAAAGCATAAAAATAGCAGCTGCACAGGGTGGAAAACCTATCAGATGATGTCAAGTCGAGTTTTGAGCCCTCCCGCCCCCCACCACCTCCCCCCACCCCACTTCCTTTCCTCTGTCACTTTCTCATTACCTCACTGTCTCTAATTCTGAAAGTGCTTCTCTCTGCATCTTTCAGCTGTCAAAGTGAACTCTACACAGCAGCTAGAGCCAAGTCAACCCCCCGCACATATATAAACTCTGCCACCCACCCCATTCCTTGGGATTCAGCCAAGATGTCAGTTTGCCTTTCCCTGAAAACACGCACATGAAATCCATGAACCCTGTCTGCAAAACACTGGGCTGAGAAGAATCAGTTCAGCCCAAGGAATGCAGTGCTGATCTGCATTTGATTAACTCCACAGATAAGCAGTGTCCAACTAGCAAGGCAAGTCACCATGGTAAGTGAGGTGTGGAAAGACAGCAGCAGCGATCCCATCCCCCTCCACCAACACTGAGTGCCTCAGCCCTGCCTCTCTGCCAGGCTCTGCAGACCTGAGGAGCAAAGAGAGGCAGAACAAAGGCAAAACTTTTGATTTTCCCACCTTGCCCCTCCCCAAACTAAGAAATCAGTTGGACAGTGTTGCCGCCCAAAGTTCATCTGCAAAGAGACTTCAGCAATATTGCTACAGGAGTTGAAAAGAGGGGAAGGAGAGAGGAAGGGAAGCAGAGATGTTGGTTCACTTATGGACCATGAAGGCCCTTCCTGCCCCCAGGACCTGCTGCACTGAGAGGCTGGGTGTGATAAAGAGAAAGGAGTGCTCCAGAAGTTTATTCTACTTTAGATCTGCCCAAACAAAAGCATTAGGCAGCACATCCTCCTGACAGTACTACATGGGAGTTCTACACCTGCTCAGAACGTGTCACCTACCAAAGAAAACAGTGCAACTTTTAAAGACAAGTCGGGTACATTCACTTTTTTGTTGCTGTTGCTGGATTTTCTTTGTAAATCCCCTGGCAGCAGTTCTGTCAATGCTGTGCTCCAGAAAGCTGCATATGCACTGCTTGCCTACAAAAAGGTGTTGCCCATGTAGAGATTTGTAGTCAAGAGAAGAATTGCAACTACCAGGTGGATTTCTCTAACTAAAGCAGTGGAAGGACTCTATCCATGACAGAAAACTTCACAGTAGAGGGTAAGAGGAAGGCAGAGGGATTAAGAGAAAGAAGTTTTATAACTAGTTCCCAAACAACTGCAGCCCACTGTGCATATGAGACCAACAAAAACAAGCAAGTAAATTAAAAACACATATCCAAACACATTTTATTTGCTATTTTTACCTTTATGTTTGATAAATTCTGGTTAGATGCAAACACTGTAGCATACCTCTTTACAGTTCAAAGTTACTAGCCCTTCTTCAAGTTACCACCCCGTGGTGAGCCCCCAGAACTCGTTGCATGAATGCTCTCACTCTGTTCCAGTGCAAAGTTAGAAAGATTAGCTCAAATTACCTTGGCTAAGCCAACGTGCTTCACAGTAAGAGCTCACACATCAAGTACCACATCTCAAATGTGGGGTGGGTATCTCCAAGGGAGGGGCTTAACTGAGACCTGCTCCAGCTGGAATCGCAACAAAATTCCCATATATTCCTTTTCAGCTATTACCCATCTTGCTCTAAAGTAACCACTTAGAGCAAAGGAAGTAAGAGTTACAGTCCCCTGCTCTTACCTAAGAGCAACAGTTTACTTGTTGTAAGAGTCAAAGTTACTCAAGGTTCAAGTTTAAATTGTTCTTATCAGCCTTCCTGCCTCCAGTTGGTCTGCTAATTCACCCACATGCACCTCAAGTAACTTTGACCTCTCCAGGGGCAGACAGATGTGCTCACACACATGCAGGTGTGCATTTCCCCACTCCCACCACTGCACACAGGCAGAGGTTGCAGGAATCACAAAAAATATTCTCAGTTGGAAGGGGCCCACAAAGATCATCGAGTCCAACTGTTAAGTGAATGGCACTGACATGTGAGTATATACTGTGCCTACTGAAGAACAATGAGCACAAGACTTTTCAAAACATTTCCTCTTACAGATATTCCAGGCTTTAATTTAAACCACTGTGAACAAGTGAAAACAGCAAAGCCCAAAACATTTGGTTTTGTTTTCAAGAGCAGAAAAAAGAGGAAGCTCTGGCTGCCAGACCAAGGGGGTTAGTGAGCAGGATAGAGTGGAAAAGGAGGCAATTTGAATCTGTCTTAAAACAGCAATTTCTTTTTAGGAGGGAGTAACTGGAAAAGGACAGTAGAAAGAAAGACACCCTTCATCTCATGTTAAGGCATGTCTAAGAGTTTGAGAAGTTATGTCATTAATTTCTGTGGTTGTTGAGCAAAAAGTATCCTGCAGTTCTCCCTCCCACATCCTTTCAGCTTCTGGCAATAAAAAGGTTTCTTCTCTATCAAACTCTCTTGCTGCACAAAGGGTCGCCTGCAAACACTTGGAAAATGCAGTCTATTTTTAAACTACCTAAGCAAGAGAGGAAACAACCAGGCTGCACTCGATGTTCATGCACTGCTTGTGAAAGGATTAGCAAACCCTTCATCTACTTCTCCGTTCATACTACCAGAATTGCTGCTAGGTAAATCTTCACTGCAGGATTGTGACTTTTGTCCAGAAAGGTACTGTTCCTTCTCTAAACACATCAGTTACATGTGTAATAACAACATTGTTGAGGCTTAATGATAATTATCCTTGGTTAATCTGATACAGAATTGCAATCCCAGAATCCAGATCTTTATTAAAAGGTCTATCTATGGTTGCAAAGGACTCCTCCACAACTTGGAAAAGCTATGCACTGTGGAGGTATAATTCTAAAAAGACCACAAGCCACTCCATTCATTTAATAAGTTAGTAGCCAATGCTAATAATTTTAACATTAAGATGTGAGGATTTTTACTGTTAACTTTTTCCCTAGAAGTGGTTCGAGTGCTTTGTCACAATCAAGTAGTAGAGGAGGCTTTATTGAGGTAAAGTAGGAGAGGAAGTTTTATGATACTTCTAAGCCAATTCAGTGTTAGCTGCCACCGAAAGTGATCTCCTTTTCCATTGTCATGGATGCTCATCTCACTCCACAGTGAAGAACAGCTACTGTCAGGATTATTTGAGATGAGAAATAAATTTCTCTTTAGAATGTAAAATTCACTTCTTGCATTGTCAAAGATCTATAAATCACCTCCAATGTCAAATGCTCAAACTCCTCCTTTACTGCTGAAATTCAACTATTCCCTGCATAGATGCCAATCTCAAGCTTTCATGGCAGCTTCAACATCTGAATTTGTTTTCAATATAAAAATGTATATAGCATGTTTGAGTTTTGATCTATAGCTACAACATAAAATAGGCCTGAGACAATGTCAAGGCACAAAACCATTCAAGCTCATAATGGACACACCGATCCTGGAAAGAACTTCTAGGATCTTGTATGGATTCATCCCTCCTTCACACATGCAGACATTTCAGACCATAAGTGCACCATAAAGCATGAATCTCAACAGGGAGAGAATTTGAGACTGGATTTGGGACAGCTTTTACTTTCATGCCACTAAATTATTCAGTTTCTGATGAGCAAGAAAAGTATTCTGGTTATGCTTTGGTGGAAGTCCTTTAATGCTTTCATGGCATTCAGTTGCCTCGTGGGACTCACCTGCCCATCACTTTAGGAAGATGCAGTTTTGACAGTACTACCATTCTTTCTCCATAGAATACATTTTTAAATTAATGATAAACTGCATCAACCAAACCAAAGGTTTATTTTCTTTTATCTCAAGATGTTCAAGGCTATAAAAGAAAACAGACTCTTGGTATGAAATGTCTAACTTCTCCCATTTCAGACATCATTTGTGCCTCTCCCCAGTGATTTGGTCACAATACTCACAGGTACCAGATCTGAACACAGCATTTTTCTCAGACAACCTCAATTACCTAAAACATTTGTGCAGTTCATGATAAATCTTATTTTCTGGTTTAAAGCAGAAAAGCATTGGAAGGCCTGTAGCCTAAGTGGTTATAACTGTAAAGATAAGTGTGCTTGGAACATTATGTTCTCAGACATCAGCTTTCTGTTCTACTTGCCTCCTCCTAAATCCATGAGCTCACCTGAAAGAATATGCAGAGAAGTCTCTTAGGTCACGTTCTTTCAGCAGCTGCCTCACACCCCTTGAAGATCTTCCTGATACAAGTTACCAGAACTCATCAGTCAGAATCTTGCATTTATGGATTCTAAACAATTCAATTCTATTAAAAAATCCTTTGGTTAGATAAACAGGGTTAAAATAAGTAGAAATATTTACATGTAACACCTAGTCTGTGTGTCATAACTGGAATTAGAAATCCTTGCATCTTTCCTTCACTACTGAAACTATTTTATGAATCCAGCCAGAAGAGAAGGACCATTAAAATGGGACCACATAAAAGTGAACAAGTTGACAATCTAACTGAATAGACAAAAACGCAAAGGAAAGAGATCTGGTTTTTATACGGCTGCCAGTTCTCATGATCTGACAAGACTTGGCTGCTCACTCCCAATACATCTAACAGCCCATTTAACAGAAGTCACTTATGAACTAACTCTTTAGCATAAAAACAATTTTGACAGTACAGACATTGCCATATGCTTACTTTTAGCAACTATGCTATAGTAAGTCCAGAATTTACTATAAACTCACAATTCTCTCCTATCAGAAAATAATTCTGCCTGAGCACAACAAGCAGTTGGGCAAAACTGTCTTTAGGTTTCAGCTACAGTAACAGAGGAGAGCAGTGGGTATTGTCTGCCCTGACTTAGGCTTTTGACACTGCCCCCTGTAAGATCCTCACAGAGAAGCTGATGGAAGTAGATGACAATGAGGAGACAGTGAGGCAGCTGAGAACTGAATGAATGATCAGCCCAACGGGTGCATGAGCACCTGTGAGGGTGCTGAGGAGTTATAAAGCAGTTTGGCAGAAAAGGGCCTGAGGATCCTGCTGGACACCAAGTCGAATGTGACACAGTGAGATGTGCCCTTGGGACAAAGAAGGCTAAGGAAGCTATCCTCAGCTGCACCAGGAGGAATGTTCCCAGCAGATCAAGGGAGGTGATCCTTCTCCTCTACTCAACACTGATGAGGCTACACCTGGAATGCTGGCTCGACCTCCCAGACCCCCGGTACAAGAGAGACATGGACATACTGGAGATCTTACTCAGGAGGTCTTATCCACAGCATAAAAACCTGACGGGAAGATACAAAGAAGGCAGAGCCAGGACCTTCTCAATTGTGCCCAATGACAGGACCAGAGTCAACAGGCACAAACTAAAGCACAGAAGGTTCTGTCTGAACATCAGGAAACACTTCTTTTACTGTGAGTGCAACTGAGCACTGGCACAGATCGCCCCGAGAGGTTGTGGAGTCTCCATCCTTGGAGATATTCAAAAGTTATCTGAACACAGTACTGGGCAACTGGCTCTAGGTAGCCCTGCTTGAGCAGGGGGGCTGGGGAAGATGACTTCCAGACTGTCATTCCAACCTCAACCGTTCCATGACAGATGTGCAACTACCCTTTTTCTTATCCATTCATAGATATGTAGCAACCCCAGAGTAAAAACAAAGTAAATTCTAACATGACAAACCTCATACTGGATAAAAGTTCAAATTATTAATATTCTCCTAAAAATCACTCCTTTCTAATTTAATATATTTCTTAATTATTTGAGTCTATCATGCACTGTATATTTTCCTTTGTTGCCTGATCTTTTCTGTACCCTAGACTTATTGCCCAACCACTGCCACCATTTACTGGTTCCATGACCTAGATTTAAGCTGTTTTCTCATCCTACTGCTGACTCAGAGTTGAAATTGTTTATCTGCTTCCTCAGTTTTACTATTCAGTACAGACAGTTTCAGTGATGTTACCAAGCCAAATGAAAAAATCTAGCACTTTGCTTCACTTCTCACCATTCCTTCTTTTTGATGGCTCTAGGTTTTATAAGAAAGTTCAGTGAGTTAATTCAGCTCAGTGATCCACCGCAAAAGTGGGGGCTTTTTAATGGCTTTGTTTTCAAAAGTGAATTAGACTTCTCACAAAAGAAGTCCAATTATCCAAGCTAGCTGGGGCTAAGCAGCAGGTGCACTGAGCTGCTGCTCAAAACAGAGTGAAGGAAAGTACAACCCCTTCCCCTGCCTTCCATTGGTCATGATAAATCACTGGGTCAGTTAAAACCGTTTCCTGTTATTTCACCCTTGAGTCAAGCTTCTTCATTTTAGTTTCAGTCTCTTCACCATAAAGAGATTGGCCCTGAGAGACAGAGCTGCCACGTTTCTCTTCAGAATATCTTGAAGATAAACATACAAATATGTGCTGTATAGACTGCCAGAGCATGTGAAATAAATTGAGCACTCTGGGGGCACATCAGCATTACTCTTTGTACTACCAGCACACTATACATTTAATTAGCAAAAGCACAACATTTTCATGATATGTCAGATTTATTGTGGTTTTGCCGCAGAAATGTCTGGGATTTCTGAATGTCTTCTTTCCTCTCAGTTAATGGAGTGCAGTTCCAGCTGGGCAGCCAGACATCTGGAAATTCTGCACAAATGTTAGAAGAACCCCCCATGGTGCAGTTGGGGGAGGAGGAGAGGGGAAAAAGTGGACAGTCTGGGAAAATCAGACAGATACAAGAAGCAGTATCTGTTATTAGATCAAACCTCTGGAAATAAGATTCCCATCACAATTTAGGCCCCTGGCTCTCTCCACAACCAACTCACATTTCAAATTTAGTCTGAAAATGCCTTCTCCACGATGCTTTTTGAGGATGCCCTTCTGCTACCAGCATCTTGAAAACACCATGTTATAGGAATAAAATTATGCACAGCCAGCCTCCTTACACAAATTAGAAAGAACTACTTAAGTATTTGACAACACCAGAATGATGATCCTAGGACACTTTTCCCCACACAGTCCTCCCACACTTTTCCATTTTCTGCCCCCAATTCTTCCCTCCTTCTCCCCTAAATCAGTTACTCACCATTCTTCACTAAAGAAATTATTTTTCCCCCCTGCTAACTCTCCAAATTACTTGCTACTCAAAAGTCTAAATGAAGCTCTGCAATCTCCTGTCCCAATTAAATCAAAGGAAAGAGTAGTTCACATAAATAACATTTTCAAGATCTAGTTTTAGCTTCTAGATTTTGCAGCAAAGTTTCCAGTACTGCTTCAGGGCCAGAAGGTTAACCATTTCTCAATGACGCAGGCTCCCTTAGCAAGAGAGCAATGAGGAAGGGATCCAAAAAAACCTCATTCTTCCCAGGCACTAAATCAACAACCACAGCAAACAGTGAGTGCCTCTCTCCAAGGAAAACTGGGAGGAGTGGAGCAGTCTCTTATTATAAGCTGCCAACTTAGTCTGCCACCGTAACACAAAAGCCCAGCACAAGGAGGAGAAGAAAACAAAGCATGAGAAAAGAACAAGAGAAATTTTTTAAAAAAACACATAATTGAGATTGTGTATTGTACACTTAAAAGTTATATAGAAAGAAAAATAAATTTAAAAATAAACAAAGCAAACTTCAAATTCCATAGAATACTGCATGTCTGTTTAAAATTACTATTTTTTTCTGGTCTGTTTAAGGTTAACAGCAATTTTCTAGCTTAAACTTAAAGATGCTTTGACTTTTAAATAGACTGAAGTTTTCCTGCCTGAGAGACCACTTTTCACTACATATTCCAGACACTCAAGTTAGTCCCTGGATTTTCAAGATAAGATTAGCAATAGAGGTTTTTCCAGAAGGAGCCTACCAATCTGGATCTTGTTCTTGCTTAGTTAGAGGTAACATGAAGTCAGCAAAGGTGTCCTGCAAAGTGTTTTCTTTTTGGGTCAGGTTTCAGTGAAAGAAAATTGAAAGCTCTAAGCCTTGGGAGTGTTCTGCAGTAAGTCAAGCTCAAGGTACTTTCTGAACCAAAAGTTTTGGGAGTTGTAATTTTTAATTGGTGGTACCTCAGTGTCAGATAGTAACTTTAATAAATCAAATCAATTTACTTTTAAAAGGCATGTATTTGAGTTGACATCAGTAAACATAAAATCCAAATCTCAAATACTGAAAAACATAGACAAGGAACAACAGCTTCAATTAGAGTATCCCAGCAGAATTACAAAAAAAAAGAAAAAGGCAAGAAATCTCATCAAGGTCACTCATCATTACAGGCTGATCAAGCCTGCTTGTGCTGCACTGAAAGCTGCAACTTCTTTATTTGGGATACACTCATTTTTGAGGAAAAACAATCAGGGCAAAGAAAATGGAAGGCTACAAAGAACCATAAATACATTTCTCAACCTACTTTTCACATTGGATAATTAAGTAGGTTCCTAACCTGCTGGGAATACAATGCTGTGCATAATGCCTGAGAAGCATCATGAACATTACTTAGAGAATGTGTTTTAAAATAAGCATCACTACAGAAAGATACAAAAAAAGCACTGAGCAAGTCATATTAGCAGATACTATTTTAGCACTTGCCTACTTAAGGATCTTTTAAGTAGACGACGCTTCTAGTGAAAACATTTTGCCTGCATTAAAGACTTGCATCAGTTTAACTACAAGAAGTTATTTGCACTGAAAGCCACTGACACACAGGCTCATTTGATATTGAAAACTAGAAGATTTCTAACCAAAGAGAGAAATTCTAGGACAACTTTCCAGTATGAGTGAGAAACCTAACACTTTTCTTAAAATGGTGCTTGATAAAATGACAAAGGGCAGTATATGACCTGATGACTTGCAGCGGCAGGGGAGTGGGCTCTGTGACCCTGAAGAATAATTCCAGTTCTGTTTCTTCATGACTCTTTACCTATTTAAACTATTGCTAAATTATAGAGCATCCTTAAACCACGCTAAGGTTAATAATAAAAGGGAACCATGACAACGTAATTAAACTAGTTTCCTGTATTGATGCTGTTAGTAAAATGCTCTTGGCAAAGAAATTGCTGGGTGGGGGGCAATATTTCTTCCATTAAGATAAAGATCCTAGTTTCACCTCCATAAAGCAGCTCTTGTGTTTCCTTAGTCACAAATGAAAAATCAGACCACCTCAAGATAAGCAGCTGATGTTTCTCCATTTGAAAAGACGATTTGGAACAAGTGCCAGTCTCTCCTTGGAAGAACCCAAAGGTCAGAACAGCAGAGGGTGCTGTAAGTCTGAAGTGAGCTTGCAGCAGCTCAGCAGCAAGAAGAATCCAAATGCAACACCAAGCTGTAGGTTACTTCAGATTTTGGGGTTGATTTTTTTGTTTATTTTTTCTCTGGTTTTGGGGTGGAGTTTTTTGTGTTGCAGGAGTCATCTGAGACTGGTAAAAGCAGACAAAACAGTTAAATATTAAAACTTACTTACATTGGCTTCCACATGACATCAAACAATAACATCAGAGACATTCCCAAAACATCAACAGTTACCTATAAACCCTATCACTGACCCATACAGCTCTGGGCACACATTACAGCATCAGAGACTGATTCACACAGATGCTTAGACATAAAAAAATTAATATTTTAATGCTACAACCAAAATGTAGACTGGCATGAATCCCACTGTTAAAAAACAATCCTGATTCTAAACACTTACATATATGTCTGCTATCACACAGGACTGGAAACTTGACTACTTTGTTAAACATTAGTCATCTCTTACATCTGGCAAACAGTGGATAGCAAGGAGTTACCAGGTAACTGGAAGACAGAACGGATGTGTGTCTGCACTGCATCCCTTCAGGCAAAGTACACATGGTGCAATCATCATTCCAGTTTAGAGAGACTCAGCATAGCACACACTCAGATATTAATCCAGACCCTACATTAGTGGCATGCCACAAAGGTGACTATGATCCACCTGAGCTACAAAGATAAAAATGATCAGTCCAAGCCTACACACATAATCATTAAGTAATTTCTACACAATCGTGCCAAGGGCCCCAAACAAGGACCTGATTTAAGTAATTCTTTTTTACTTCATTTTTCTCATGCACTTGGATGATGTTCCTAAAGAAAGGTCGATTCCTATTCCTCATGTAAATGAGTAGGCAACTTAGTATGATGACAAAAATTAAACGGCCCATTATACATAATGCATTAGTTTCACAGCAAGGAGGACTGCTTTGATTACAGTTACAACATACAAAACCTGACACGACTTTATAAGCATTTTAAACTTTCATTTAGTTTTTAATAGCAATTGGTGAATGATACAAAAAATGCAGTATGATGATGAGGATCTTACTCTGTACACTGGAAACTGGTTAAAACCCACACACTTAAATGTAACACCCTAAAGTTATTTCTCAGTAGGTACATGTTAAAGTACCTTCCTATAGCTGGAGCTATAAGAAGAGTCAGGAAACAAAGCAGTCAGTGAATAATTGTTTTGTGTCTACCACATCTCTGCTGTTTTAGAAGAAGTGCAACCTGTGTGTGCCCCCTTACAAGTTCATCCTCGTTTACAGAATGGGTAAGGACAAAAAGCTCCCTGAATGGCTTTTTTCCTACTCCCTCTTTCTCAACCTATAACACTCACTGTATAAAACAAATAAACAGAGTATTTTCAAAGCAGATGGAGGAAAAAAATATTATTTTTAAAAGATGATGTAGCACTTCAACTAACACTTCCTCCAGGTTTTAGTAGCTTTCCAGGAGTTTCTTATTTAAATTTAAGGCTGTCAATAGAAATAGGTACTGCTCAACTAAGGGATTCTAATGAGTAGTCTTTATTGTAGGCTGTCATCTTTGAGGGGGAAAAAAAAAAAAGGCATCCTTTATATATTTAGTTTCAGCACAATCCTTTAACTCTAGTTTGGCTAACATAACAACACACTGATTTGCTTAATCAATAGTTAATTAAAGGGATAAAAGGTAGCAAAAGATTATGTTGAAACCTCTCATGAATGGAGTAACTCAGTAATGTGCAGCTTGTAGTTGTGCACTCCTCACTCCATGTCTTATAACCGCCAACCCAGAACTTTGTGCAGTTAGTAGTTCTGGCATAAAAATTTCCATATTTAAATCTGACTTCAGGAACATCCCATTTGCTGCTTCGGAAAGAATTCCCACTGCATGATGACGATGAAGCTCACATAGCTTCGTTCAGCCTTTGAATCACATGCAGGATTCTGGTTAAAAGCCAGTGAAGAGTCATTTTATCTCTACTCAGAATATACACACTCAGAGAACTGTACCAGCAACCAGGGAACTCTTTACACTCCCCAGGAACTTGCTACCTAGATACAAAAGGTTATATTTTCAAATGCCATAGATTCCAAACTGAAATCAAACATTCTATTTTTAAAGTAGTGATGATGCAAACTCTAAAGCTAGGAATGTTTCCCCCTCAGCTCCACCCTTCATCCAAACCAAAATCCCAATTGTGTTGATTCAAGAACTCACAGCAATCTTGAAATTCCAAGCTGTGTGGTGAGGGGGGGATGGAGAAGAAAGCAAAAGAAAAAAAAAATTTGGTATTTTAAGTTCTACTATTCAAAGAAAATGAAATGCTAAAAAACTAGAAAAACCTCTCACTAGCAAATGAAAACGAGTAATGAAAAAAATTCTAGTAACAGGTGCTTGAAAAAGACAAGATGAAGTTAAAAAGCATTTTACTGCATGAATGAGAGGTCATTCTTCGAGTACCAAAAGCCAATACTGAATTTAAACTTTATTTAAAACAGGAAAAGGAGAAAAACAACCACATAAACTACAGCTCTGACATTTATCACTCCTAAAAGAGCTGAAGAGGGGGACATCTCCCTTCCGTAACTACACAGATATGCTGTTTGTCCCCTTTCTTCCCATTAAAAGCAGTTTAGCAGCTAGCCCCCAAAGTGCTTCAACTTAAATCCTTCAAAGAAAGATGAGAAAGAGCCTGGGAGTTGTGTTCTGAAAGAAAAAATGAAGGGACCAACATTGTTTTTTTCCAAATTGAATTTAATAAATCCCTAATATCCTAAAGTGGCTCAAAAGTCCAACTTTTCCCTGGAAAATGAGAGAAGTTTTACATTTGATTCAAGACGATACTACTTTTCTGCTGAAACAATTGTTCTTTTTTCAGAACCAGCTGGATGCAAAGCAAATCAGACCACAGTAGTCAAGTTTTATCCACTGTAGAGAACTAAATTATTTCTATGCTCATTTCCAGTGCTGACTTCAAAAGCGCTCTTCTTTTGTTCCCTAAATATGCATGGGAAAAAAAAGCCCTTGTTGATCTAAACTGGACTTCTGACATTTAGAACAACATGCTTCTGGTCTGCATACCTGTCTGGATCTGTAATAGGTTCTAAGATTTTTTTTTTCAGCAGGTCAATAAAACAACCATATCAAAATGCAGAGATCTTATCTGATAGATCACTCTATGCTGAACAATCTTAGATTTTTTTCAGTATACTCACAGAAGGAAATTAAGATTAAACAGAGACCATTAAGTGCAACATATACCAAGACAGTGCAAACAAACAACAGTAAACAAAGGTTTTAAGCAGAGCAAAATCATAAGGAAATAGAATTAATTAACAGAAGCAGCCATGTGGCCAAGTGCTAACATCCATGAATTCTGGCAATGCACTATTAGACTCCACATGACCCTAACTGGCCATAACTCTTAACAATCCACGAAAAACTTATGGAAAAAATTATCTGAAATTTAGGGTTTATCTCTCTGGCTGATTGCACCTTTATATGTGTACTGGACACACATTTCTACCCAGCCACCTTGTGACAAAATCAACTACAATAAAAAAGAAAGTGAAATTATCTTTGAAAGTTTATATTTGCCATTTTAGCACAAAATTTGTATATAGAGACCAGCAGTACATCCAAGATTCCTGAGACTTCCCTGAGCTGCATGAGTCCCTCATATGGCTGTTCAAAAACATTTTTTAAGTTTCACTAAATTGCAGATTGTGAAAAAAAAAAAGTATGCTTCTAACACTCTTGCCTCCTCATTCGGGAAAAAAATGAAAAAGAAAGAAAATAATATTAATGACTTATTCATTCAGTGGCCAAACAGTCTATTACAAAGCTAGATCATATAAAAAACTATTCAGTCCACAACTTAGCTGAACAATTGACTGACAGCAAAGCAATTTGCGAGATCTCTATACAGAATAATTAGATAGTGACATGAATAACAAAAAGGTTTCAGGGGAACAAAAAAAGAAGCTACTTAAGTCGGAGCAGATAATGGGAAGGAAACAGCAAGCTTTTAATAAATATAAAGAAAACAAATGAGTCAGATGCTGAGATAGTCAAGGCAGTAAAAAAGACCAAGTGACTCTTGGAGAAAAACACTAATGAGGGAGCTGCCACTGCTAAGAGCTTAGTACAGAACTGCACATCAGCTTCACTTTCAACAGAATGAAAACACACAAACTGGCACCAGGCTGTTTCCAAAACTGTATTACTGAAAATGAATGTAGAACTTAGTCTCACTGTGTATGACCACTTTTGAACGAATGGATCAGTAATACCACAGTTCTTCAAGTAAGTTCAGTAGTCCAGTGAGATGTCAAACAGAGCAGTTGAGTTTTTGCTCTTATTTTGGCAACGTTTTTCTGGGTCTGCTGCCTTTTTGGAATGTCTTTTCAGCTTGATTTTCACTTTTACTTTTTCCTTCCCCAGCTGTTATCACTTGCATTGATTTTTTTACTCGTCCTTTTTTCAGTTTGATAGGTGTGTTTCATTTTTTCTGGTTAATAAAATATGCACCTCTCACTAGTCATATCGTTCTTGCTTCAGCTATCTTTTGTTCTGAAGAAACAGTCCCTTCCTGCTTAAGCTATTCTGCCCCCAGAATAGTAAAGTTGCAATCTCTCCTTCAGTTCTTTCTCCAAAACATCAAGAATGTTTTCTAATTTTTAGTATCAAAGGTGTTGCTTTTTATGTGCCCACCAACATGGAGTATAAACGCTATGTCCTAGGTCAACTACGGCTTCAGATACTGTTGCTTCTTGAGAGGACTCCCATTAATACCCAAGCATTAAATAAGCACAGCCTCACAATCTGCAGGCTTTAAGAACATTTAGTCTACAGAGTACAAGCTCTGTAAAGTCTACCAGGACAATTTATTCACACAGCTTAGGCAATAATTCTCCTATTTCTTCAATGGCTGTTCAGAAACATTGATAAGTTGACTGGGACAACTGCTTCCAGCTTCCATCTTTCCAGTAGGGTTTCTGGAGATGAACATCAGAACCCAGAAGACTTGAGAAGTTAAATCTTTCACCAGTTAAATCATTTGCCTCATTTCCTCTTTCTAGCGCTCAACAAAAAGGAGACCAAATTTCAGTCTCTAAAGTCTCAAACAGTTTGCCCAACAGACAACTACCTCACTAAGCCAAATAAGAGTATCCACCAAAAGCATCTGAAGTCTCTGAATATTACAACTGAACAATCTGGCCTCATCATCAAATAGCTGTTTTCCTTATCTAGAAGCTTGTCATACATCTCCATTATTCAAGACTGATCTTTCAAACTTACTATGCACATGGCTCCCATCCTGTTTTTCAACTGATTTCCCCACCGATTTTGTGAATCCATTTACATAAACATTTGCCTGCTTCTTGATTAATATTTTCCAGCAAGTGGTTGATCCAGGAGAAAAGAGAGCAGCCACTGATGGAAGAGGTGCAATAAATCTGTATCCCTCATTAGGTGAGCTAAGCTTGCCAGGAAATTGCCTCAACACTGCAGAACACCACTGCATAACCGAGGACTAGGGTTAGCGGACTGAAATGAAAGCTCCATACAAGTACTCTTTAGTGGGAGAAACTCTCACCCTAAGAATTAAAAGTGAGCCTCAAGAGTCCCCATAATTTGAAAAAAACAAAGGATCACAGCCAAAAACTTATGAGAAAAAGTAATACTAACATGAAGGCTGTTTCCCTAATTTTAACAAGAGTTACTTCATTATGCAAATTTCCTGAGAATATCATGCACAAATTCAGTTACAAGAACCTGAAATGTAAATTCCATGACTCTTCCTTGTTTTGGGAAAAAAAAGTTTAAAAACTTACTAGAAACAAAGCACATTAAGGTAATCTTTTTTTTTCAGGCCTTTAGGTAACAGCTTTCTTTGCAACAAAGACAGATTAGATACTCTCCTGCCATATGCATCCTGTTCAACACCAAACATCTTGTTAGTGTCTAAATCCTACCTCCAAAATTCACAAACTACAAGAGTACAACTAGAGGAATGATGTAATATGTCCAAACACCCTTCTGAATTGATACAAACACTACATACTCCACATAAGATGTAGGCCTGTCTTTCCTATCTACAACAGAAGGTTAAAAAATAACCACCATACTTTGGTTCTCTAAACAACAAAGAATACAGCCATATGTCAGGATTATAATACAAAGGTCAAATACAGACATGCAAAACTGTAACAGATATTTTACAAAATATATGATTAAGTTAGGGAAATTAGCACCACAAATTCAGAAAAAAACCCTGCAATTTTGGGGGAGAAAACCCCCAAAACTACATCAAACCATGAAGTTATTGTTTTAGTTGTCTCCTTCCAAGTCACTACTTAAGGAAAAGAAAAACATTTAACTTTCAGAAATAAGTACGTCTTGACACTTTTGGCATTACCTATGTGATTCTTTTCAGGTAATGCTGCACAAGAGATTAGGAGTACATAAATGCAAACCCAAACTCCTAGGCTACCACTAGTTTGTGGTTGAATCTTACCAAGGTTACAGCATCTGCTCCCATACACAGAGCAAAGGTCATTCCTATCCATATACATTTGTTAAGTTTCATGACTATACAATGTTCCAAAGCCTCAGATAAAAATGCCCTACAGAAGTACATCATATTGCCATTAACAGATAATTCTCACTCTAGCATGTCTGACATGTCGGAATTGCGATGCTGTCGGTATCTGACAGGGCAGCACAGTACCACAGAAAGGCTCTACTACTTACAGCAACATCATGTAAGCAAAATATCCCTGTCATTCCCAAGGAAATAGTCTTTCAAGATGTAAAGAAAGTATTGGGAATTTTCAAAGGAGAAGTGTTTTTCCAAAAATAAGCAATTTAAAATCTCTCCAAATTAAATGAATATAAGAATATGTTTCATCAGAAAGTAATTAACAGTGAAACCACATAAAGCAGTCAAAAGCTAAATGGAGGAAATTTCTTTAGAACAAGAGCTAGGTTTGACTGGGATTTTCTAATCGTCTTAAGTCACTTAAATTTAACACTGGAGACCAACGAACAAAGAACAGAAAGATGATTTTTTTCTATCTCTGATGAAGCTCTAACACAAACAATATTTAACATCAAATTTCATCTGCAACCTGCACACGAAGTCACCACAGCTCTCTAATTTGTCTTTACTCAGTCAGACAGCACCCTGGCACTGCCTATATAGTTCAGCGACTATGATTCACCAGCAAAACTTAGCCATGGGATATGTTTGGGGTGATACCTGATTGGAGTGTTGTCATCTGCATTTCTGGTTCCAGCAGTGTCATGTTGATCCTTTTCTCAACAGCTACAAGCCCTTAAAGACCTTTCTTTTTATAGAGACAAATAGATGTAGATATGTTAAAAAAAAAAAATCCAAGAGGACCTCTCAACTTATAACTGCGTTCAAAACTTGCAAAAAATTCTCATCCTTATATATGAAAACTGTGCCTAGTGAGAAAACTCAAGTTTTTCAACATGCAGTTCTCTCCTTATTCACTACAGGCAAGTTGGAACAGCCCAGAATCAAATTACTGCTAGAAAAAAAATGAATACTCAAAGGAGAATGCAAGATGTGTAGTTTGCAGAAGTAAGGTCCGCCCCTTGATGTTCTGTAAGTAAAAGGGGGGAGGAAGGGGTCAGAGACACTAGAACTGGCAGTTTTCCCCCCTTTTATAAGAGGAGGATGACGTCTTGGGCAGACTTTCAACCCCCTGAGGGGCTCTGCTGATGAGGCAATTTCGTTCCAAGGACAAGGAGACCCAGTGTTAACATAAACATGCAGACATCCTCAGCTTTGAAACAACACGGCCAAAAACATATACATCCTGCTGACAGATCAGTCCCTTTCCTTCGGTCTTTACCAGTCCTTTTTCTTAAGAATTAAACTATTCCCCTAATCAACTCCCCTTGCTAATCACTAAAGCTGAGTTACCCTAACAGATGGTAGTGTCTGTTTCTTAAAAACAACAAAAAAATCTACCCTTTCTCATTCAGACTTTTCCCACTGTGGATCACATTCTCCATCCCACCAGTCTAGGGCTTAAGGAAAAAAAAAAGTCATGTTTCCCACATTCAGACGAATAGTTTAAAATTATTTAGGATAGTGGACAAATCTTTTATAGTCAAATATTTCTTGAGTAAAAGATAAAAATAGAATTAAGTCTTTCTTCGCTAGATAATTCTAGCTCCCAACAGAAAAGAAATTCAATTTTGGTCTCTAAAGAGTCTCAAGTAATTTGCCCAACAGATAATTTAATTATCTTCACAAACTAATTCCAATGCTTCTGTCCCCAGAGCAGCTTTCCCTTATTCCCCATCTTGCCACAAGGCTCATCATCAGTTCTCATTAGGTCATCTCCGTAGGTAACTGCATATATTTGCACCAAGTCCAAAAACATATTGAGCTGTACATCTAAGATACAGACCCACTGACCAATTTTAGGTTCTAAATCCCTTTGTAGCAAGTCAGAATCCCTTTTGTGCCATCATAGTATTTATAAAAAAAGAGAAACTGGGTGTGCAAAACTGCTTAAGCACTGGTTTTTGACCCCTCCAATCTTAAATAATTCCAGGGCTTCTCCAGCACTCGGATGCAAGAGCTTCCCAACAGCTGCTTGACTGCTGAGAGAAGAGCATGTCAGGTTTTAGCCACATATCTTCCTTCCCACGCAGAAATGCCTCTGGGGCTTTAAAGGAGGTAGCAAAAACTCATTTATCAGCTTTAAACAATGCAGGGAAATTCCTCAAAGTGATGATATTGTAGTATTTATGTGATTTCCACACTCACTCCTTACATCACCAGTGTGTTGTAAAAGGACAAGAATCAGCTCATTTGGGATTCTCTCATACTCAAATGCTGCCTATGCAGTCTTGCATTTGCAGCCACACTAGGCAAAAATTCCAGGCCTAAAGGTTCATTCTCTCTGTGCAAACCTTATGGAAAGGAACTGCAGTGGCGCACTGTACCCCAAGAATTTAGACACTACTGACAGAAGTAAGTCACTTTCACACCTACCCTGAATATCCATATTCATCATAAATAAAGGAAACCATCCATTTTCAGCAGAATGTACACATATTTGCGTGGTGATACATGGAAATACAGGAGGAAGCAGTATGTGTGAAGTGGAAAGGAAATCTTTCCTACAGTGTCCAGGAGCATCACCGCTCCCTGAAGTATGTAGGTGTGCACAGCCAGCGACCACGAACAGAGATAGGAAATTTAAAGCATTAACCAGGATGCTGCTTATTTGACCAGCAAGGAAGATGAAGACTGCACTACCAAATGTCTTTGGACAGCACTTCTTTCATTATCCTTTGCGGCAATGTATTGATCGTGGCAGGGGGTGAGTTACAGCTGCAGAAGTGGCTGATAGCATCCCGATAAAAATGAGTTTTAGAAAACTTGACAGTTTCCTAAGGAAACGTTACAGAAGCAGCACACATCCCAAAGCTAGCATTCAGCTTGCTAAGTACTAGCGGCAATTGACTAGTGTGAAATTGTGCAATCTTGCCTTCGTGAAGGAGCCACTCTCTGTTAAGTAGAACAGATTGAGAATCCTGCTGAATGGCATTCTCCCGTTAAAGAGCCAGACTTCCTTTCCTCATTCCTACCTTTAAGACTTAAAACAGCAAAACCAGTAACAGACATCCTTACAGAGACAAAAGAGCTGCCCAGATTTGGGCCTGACCTGTTTCGCAAGCAGTTTAAATTCACAAAAAAGGAATGTTTTTCAAACTGCCATCAAATTACATGTCTGATGTCCATCCATCAGCTCTGAACCTTGAAACCTCAAAGGCAAACTGAAAAAAGAGGGAAACTGGAAAGGAAAGAGACAAGGGAGAGGGAATATTACAAATTATTGACTGGAGAAGGGCATTAGTCCTGTTAACTTGATCGGGAACAAACAAAAACTTTGTTGAGAGCTAACTTGTTGAAGTCAACAACATTAAAGCTGCCTTTGGCATTATCCTTTCCAGCTCAACTACTCCCCCATCACTATTCAAAAGTTTGTTTTAAATATTTCCAGGAGATTACCACTCCTCAGCTGTTTGGTAGCTCCCATCAGTAACAGGCCACTCATTTCTATCATGCTCTGAATCTCAGAGCTCTATCAGAAGTTTTCAGACAGCAAAGCTAAATTTATAGTCTCCTGGGACATAAAGTCTCTTAACACAAATCTATCCAAGACAGACTGGTTGTTTTTATTCTAGCAACCATTCCCCTTACTCTCACACAAGAGAAAACAGCAAGCCTCATTGGAATGTGTGTGAAGGACAGATCAGAAAAAGCTATATATTTCCTGTCTTGGTCTTTTTCTTACAATACAGACTTAATCTTCCTCATATGTAAGTACTGGATGAGGCAGTTACCACTGCTTTGTAATTAAATGTAACTGACTTACACTATTCCAGAAGGCAGATATATACTAGGAAAAAAACCCCAAACAACCAAACAAAAAAACTCCAAGAAAACAACCAAACAAACAGACAAACAAAAACACAAACAACAACAACAACAAAAACACACACACACACACACAAAACACCAAACAACCACAAAAACTGAGAAAATAATTTCAGAATACTCTCATCTCTTTAAAACCCTTTCTCAGCAATGAAATGTCATCCTTGTTGATAAGTAAACATATCAAACTTCTTAAATGAGTTCACAAGTCACATTATTCACTTTTTACAAGGACAGTTTATGACATGATTTTAAGAAAACATTATTAATGTTTCTAAAGTCACAGCAGCAAGGAGACACAAAATCTGCAAACCCCCTGTAAAAAGTTCTGTTTGAAATATTTGAAATTAACTGCGTTCAATGTAATGACAATTCAGGAGAGGAAAGGGAAAGAAGGAGAGGGAGATAGGAATGCCTAGCTTAATAAAAGCATTATAGGAGGAATCACCTACACAATTATTTAAAATAAAACAAGGTGCCCTAATACTCCTGTATTTTAACAATAAATGGACATAGGAACACAGGCACTAAATTAACTCTTTAGGAACATAAAAAAGTTCAGCTCTGCAATATGTGAGTATAAATACCAAGGGCTTATGCAGCAACTATTTATCCCATGCTTTCTACAGTGCTAACAAGAGTACCTTCTGATACCTAAGGCACATGCCTTTTATATGACTTGAGTCATGCTGAAATTTCACACATTCCAACTAGTCTCTCTTCCCCCAACACATATGGTACTTTGTAGAAGGCAAGCATTCCAGACCAAGTAAACCCGAAACACTAGCAAGCTGGTACAGGTTTCATCCAAACCTGTAATCATTAAATGCAACAGTTCATTCAAAAGAATGTTACCCATCTTAAACAAGCCTAAAGTGAGAAGAAACCAGGACCCGTCACAGGATTCTAACACAAGGTTTTTCATGACCTCTGGACAAAGAGAACTATGAATTCCTCTGGGGAAAATGTGTCAAGGGAGAGGCTGAATAAACTAATGGAGCAATTACCATCATTTCAAATGAAAGTTGAGTAGGAAGACGTTTTTTAAAAGAAATTACCAAACTGCATAGGACTTATATGTTCATCACCTGTTTTTTTTCTTTCTTTTGTAAGCACATTCATCAGTGCTCTAACCCTGCCCTAAGGGTTGGAAAAAGTTAACTTGGTACAGGTGACTGAGAAAAATCAAGATACACTGAAGAGCTTCAGATGACTCCATAATGACCTTTTTTTGGCTTGTGTGGCAACAAATGAGTCAGTCACAGGTAATCTCATATATTATAGAAAGTTGAGGCATTCTGGGTAGAAAAGGAGAAGGAATGTGCATTCTGGGTAGAAAAGGAGAAGGAATGTGTATTCTGGGTAGAAAAGGAGAAGGAACGTGCCTTTTGGGTAGAAAATTCACTGTGAAGCACAAATTAAATAACTACACCTTAACTGTCACATTAAGCTTGATATATGAATCAGAACCTAATGATTGTGTCAACATGGTTTATTAACACCTTATCACATAAGGCTTCCTTCCACTGAAGTGACAACAAATCGTTTCCTAGGTATCTCTTATGTTCAAATGCTTCATATTGGAAGTCAACCTCTTATTGCATTTTAATTTAGTGTAACTTAGTAACAACTATTCAGTCAAGATGTTCAAGGTCTTTACACTCACATATCTAGGTGTACCAATCCTAGGTACATTAACCTACAAGGATAAGGTGTAGCTGTGGGAAGGGAGAATATGAAGAAAAGTCTGGATCTGAAACAAACCAAAACCGACAAGAAAACCCCCAGAAACTGTGTCTCACTGCTCTTCAGTTCTAACAGAAGGAAAAAAATTAAAAAAGGCATCTGCTATCCTAGGGCACATGGCAGCATGTGTATACAGGACTGCACTCCCAGCTCTCCCATGGGATACATAATTCCATGATGCTTCACAGACCAAAGAAATTTCTATTTTAACTCTGCTAATAATTTCTGTTCCAGAACCACAGTCTGAAGTAACAAATTCAGTACAAATCCATGTAATACTTTTCTAAAGATATCTACAGATAAGCAAAGTCTCCTTAGCAAAAGTTACACAAAGAGTTAATCTGTTAGAAGCTCTCAGCATAAGAAGTTAGTTTAGCTGTGAGTCAGCAGTGCCTGTCTAGAACTGCAAACAGGAGCCCCTTTGACACAGATAGGCAGCTTCCAGCAAGTCTCCTACTTACCATCTCCTCCCCTCCCACTGCCACTCAGCTTGAATCTTCCTCATACCTTGAATCTGGCAGGTTGTCACAGAAGCAGTTTCACTGCACAAGATACGCTTCTACAACCACTTCGGATTGCTCAAATGTTTAAGCAGATTGCCATCTCAACTGGGAGATCATCTCTATAGGTTTTCTAACATGTTTGAAGCCACGGGCACAACAACAAAGATACACCATATTTAAAAAAGGAGCTTTAACAGGCTCAACAGCTTTCAACAGCTGTGCAACCTCCACCCCAAGATAACTGAGAAGTTCCCATTTGAAGGAAGATATTTATTAATTCAAAATGCATCAGTTATATTTCTCAACAGCTCACTAAGCCAAGTGTTCTGTGCTGTGACAGTTTGCAGACGACTGTATTTCAACAGCACTTCTCAGTCCCATTATACTTTAATGAATGTACACACAAGCAACACATTATATACTGCAGCCTAGGAGAAAAAAGTATTTATTGTGTACCTCCAAAGATAAGGAATATTCAGGTAATCTAGATCAGGGACCTTGGACTTTATGCCTTGTCTGAAAAGCTGCTCCTCCAGCAGTAAAATTTCCATTACTGTGCTGAGCCCTGATAAAGAATCAGCTGTGAAGAGACCCACCTAATGAGTCATTTCCGGGAATATCCCAATTTTCCTTGGCAAAAGGTATGGGCAGAGGTGTCCCTTTTCAAATACTTTTTAAACACAATTCTATTTCAAGAAAATTTGCAGCCCACAATGATATAGCTCCAAGGTTGAGTCCATAAAATAACATTATTCTGATAGAGGAAAACCATCTATTTCTGTAAAATATTCCCAAGATACCAATTTTGAAACTTATCCAAACAACTGAATCCTATAAAGACACTTTCATTCCTCTAACAGAATATCCTTTCCTCTGACCATAACAATACCATTCAAAGTGCTGCTACACGTTTCATTTTTATAAAAGGTACTCCTATCTGTTCCCAACACTAGTATCCCTTTCCTTGTGGCATGAAGAATTAACTGCTTCTTCTCAATTCAGGACCCTTGGTCATGCCTTATTCACTAAAAGAACTGCCTCTGGAAAAAGCACAATGTCACCTTCAGGTGGCCAGCTCTGAGGTGTTGGAAACAAAGGCTCGTATGCTTTTCCCATGTTGCCTTGAAGCTCTCTATCAGTTTCCATGCTATCTTAATTAAACTGTATTTGAAATGTCTTCTTGTATTCATAACTATAAAATGCCCAAGTGTAATACCAGTTGAGATGTGCTGAGATCACAGTCCACCATGCTAACATTCCAATTTTCTTCTCTTTTATTTACCATCACCACCCTTTATCTCCATCTGTTGTCTTTTATCTTAGATTTAGAAGACTGCAAATCTTTAAGGACTAGAAGATTTTTGTTCTGTTTTGCAGTTTCTGCTTTCTCCATTTTTAAGGCCTGTAAATGTAACTGTGATCACATAATGATAATATAATGTGTATGCATGAGGAAACTTTTTTTATCCTCTTAAAAAACAGCATTTGGGGTTTAGGTTAAGTAATTCTTCTAAACAGGAAAATATTGATCCACAGTTCAGAGAAGGGCATGCTTAGTTTCCGGAGATAAAAATCCAGGCATGTTAAGTGAGGTATGCCTCTGATCCAAATGACTGTCTTATGGTGCACATATTCTAAATCATTTTACCATAAGCATTATGTTTTGGTTATAAAGCCAATCCAAAGGTCCCCAGCATTTCCAATATGCTGCACCATGCAACTCTATAATGTCCAACACTATAAGGCACACAGGACTCAACCATGTTCAAATCCATAGCACCTTGCAGGTGATAGCATGAATTCAGACTACAGCAAGACCTTCATAATGCCAAGAGTCACCAACATACACCTGAGAGGACAGAGTGAAGGGAGATCACCAAAAGGAAGTCACATACGGAAGCCACCATTTATCAAATGGTTTCATCAGTCTGTCATAGGATGAGGCTGAACGTGCAAAGGCTTTCACAGCAGTCTGGTGATCCTGAGCTTCAGAGAGTTAACAAGTCTTTCAAAGCCAGGAATTCTGGTCACTGAGTGACCCTGTATTTTGCCACTAAACTGTCACACACTGAACAGTTGCCCATAAGATACCTGCAGATTGAGAAACATACACACGTCATTCTGGGATCAGAAGGCCTACCAGGATATTAAGTTTTTAACTCTAGGTCTTGTTTCTCCTTCCAAGAAGTCTGACAGAACCTTTCAGACACTTGCAGACAGTATGAAAGCTATTCACCCATGGTAAGCACAGACCAAGGATGCAAAGAAAAATCTACAGATGGCTACAGTCTGAAGATAAGCTAACACTTCCTTTGATTGACTGTCTCAGCTTTGCACAACATTTAGTCACTACAAAGTGCATGGTAGCCGTATTGACCTAAAATAATAATATAAAGCATTTATCACTGGAGTTCTATCAAACTTCCACAGTCAGTAACATCAGTCCTTCCAGTCAAACAATGTAAATCAGTTTTGTGAACTCTAGATTATTAGTTCTTCCTAAAAAAACCACTGTAAGAAGCAATAAAAAGCAGCCCTGTCACCAGAACAAATAACATGACACCCCCACAGTCGTTGGTGAGGACACACTACATGAGTGCACTGTGCCACTCACCATTCTTCCTTTCACTGAGTGGAGGCAGGTTGGGGTTTCGGCCATGATGGAGGCTGAGGGTCAGCTCGGGCTGCAGGGAGAGCTCCTGCAGCTCATTGGCAACAGCTTCGCTCTGGGGGCTGGGGGCCGCCGAAAGGGACACCAGCACCGGCTCATCATCATTTTCGCCAGCCCCTCCTCCGTCCAGCCCATTTCCAGCAATGACGGAAGGGGGCAGGCACACCACGCCGGAGAAATCCACTTTGGCTTTCGTGATGGCAACCTGCAAGACAAACCAGACAAAAATAAACCATAAATCTCACATGAGAGTCTTAGCCATATGTCCAATTCATCGCGGTGTCTTCTACGTTATAGAGAAACATGCTCAGTACAGTTTGTGTTATCATCACCAAGCCAAATCCAACCGGTGATCGAAACTTGCTAAACTCAGCAGTTAAAAAATTTACATAAACCTCCAACAGCATCACTGCAACTACTGATGAAACTAGAGATTATTATAATTTTCTTTAGAAGTATGAGAACATTCTCAACTTTTGGTACTTTAGGAACCCAGTCTTGAGAAGACACAGATAGGCTGTTTTCACTGGAATGACTCAGTCTAGAACCTTGCTGAACTCTTGACTGTTGTCCTTTTATATTAACAATAGTGTTTTAACAACTGCCTATTTGAAATCCAGTGAGGTAAAGTAAACCTTCATAATAAATCTGGAAGGACAGCTGAGTACAGTAAATGAGGATTTTCAGGTAAAATCAACTGCATTTCAAAAAACAGTTCTCTTGTTTTGTTCTCTCTTCCCCATTCAGGATCAGTGAAAATGAATAAAAGAAAAAATATTCCACATAAAGTAAACAAAAATCTTTCCTGTCTAAAACCTCAGCTACAGTAACCAAAATGTACAATATATAAAGGGCTTTAGTGAAATAAGCAATTCTAAAGTGTTCCATTATATTTCCATATTTTTTAAGTAAGTATTCAATGTTCAAATTAAAATTCTTTTCTGTTCAGTAATTTAAACAGAAACAAACCAGCTCTAAGTCTCCAGCGAAATGGTTACTGTGTCAACATTTAAACAGTAACAGACATTATACAAGGGCAATCATATTTGGTTTTGATTAATGAAGACGGAAGTTTCCTGCTTCTTAGTATGCTGCTGTTTCACCCAGTCTAAACTCGGAAGACTCTGCTGCACTAGTGTAATTTAGCAAGCAAAAGGTACTTCCAGAGGCTAACCTTCAGCTTCAAAAAGATGCAGGTAAAGCAACCTGCAAAGAAGCAAAGTAAAAACCATCAGAATAATCCTCCGGGAATCAGTCAGACAGCATAAATTTGGAACAACATTTTTAACAGTACAATTTTTTATTAAGTATTCCCCTCTTAACACTCATAATTAACCTGAATGAGCGTGACAGTGTCAACAAACTGATAGCTGACAAAGGAGTTCAAATAGTCATTTGCCCCACTTGCATTTCAGTTTCATGCTTCAGTTGATTAGTAACATTTGTTCTGTAATATCCAGAACAAAGTTATAAGTGGCAGTACATGTGCTTCAAACACTTGTTCAGTGTGTATTTAAGACAACAATAAGAATTTACGGGTAACAAATATACGTTATTTCATCCACGCTGTCACACACTCATTCCCAGGACCCTATGTCATGATCTGAAGGGAAGGAAAGAAAAGAAGGGTGGAGGAAAAAACCAGAAAACAACAAAAACCACCAACTGAAGCCGGTGCTTGTTAAAACAAAACAAATGCAACTAAGCCAAATCTTACTGCCATATGAAGCAATTGCTTTTACTTCAGTTAAAGCTTCGCTAGAAAGTGTCTGCTCCCTCCTTGATATTTTTCCTCTCCAAAATAAACACAGAATCGCATCCATTTGAAAGCAAATTGTAATGGTCATCAGAACAGAGAAAAAATTCAGACTGTGCCCTTCTCTTTACAATGGATAGAGAAAACCTGAAAACACACGCCCTTAAACCACAAAGAACAGTTTGGTAAGCTCTAACAATCTTTGCAGAGGCTGGAAACAGTTAAATCGTGACCAATATAGTTGGCCTCAAGCCCTGTCCCCGTAGGATGGGAGACCCATGGAAGGAGGCTAAAAGGAAGAGTAATTGCTCCGGTAGGAGGCTGGCTGGTAAGGACTGCTGTCACCATCTTGGAGGAGCCAAAACCAGTTTGCTTTATCACAGGAGAAATACTGGAGACATTGCACTTTGCCTAGCTCCACTCGATGCTCAGATCATGCGGAAGGACAAGTGCAGCCAGGCCTGAAATCATAAACAGGTGACAAACATATCTGACACCCACCATGCAGGGATTTGGAATGGCAAGAGACTCAACCTTCCCTCCTCAGTCTACCCTAAAAAAGCAAGATTTCCTTCCTCTTCCCAAGAGGGGGAAGAAAAAGCTTCATGTATCTCAAGTATGTAAGATCCGCTTCAGCTAGGTAAACAACAAATGTCCTTAGGAACTCCTGAGAAATGGTCTTAATTGGTACTGGGATTAAAAACCAGAGTTTCTCCAGCAAATTGTCCAATGAAACATCAGCACAGCAGTTAGATTATCTAGAGTTCTACCTGGACCTGCACATTTCCTAACCCATGCAGAAAACTACACAGATGGAAGGTATCTTAAACCTAGTTGGCATGTCATTCAGTGTTTGTCCTACATCAAAGGAACACAGCTTAAGCAAACCTTGACTTGACATTCATTCTTGCTCTTCCACTGCAACCTGCTGATTCAGCTGAAATGCAATTTTTTCTGGGTCATTTTTCATCTGGATCAATTCCTCCATACAAGGTACAGTTGAACCAGCACAGTACAGTGGAATATCGCCACAAAACACAAAAAAATCAGTCCGACTGTGCATCTCAAATAGTCTGGACAACAATTCTGTTACTCCAAGTAAGGCTGCAGCTCAAATGAAACTAAACTGGGATGAACCACTAAATGTATTAGGTAAACCTGCCTTCTCCTTCCTCCACATCACCCCATTTCAGGCCAGAACAAGAATCTGCAATGACACACGAAAAATCAATGAGAAACCTGACCCAAGTGTAAAAGCTGGTCTTCCGGTTCACATTGCTGCTAAATCAGGTTCCCGGTGCAGTTTGCCATGCAGCACCACCTAGACTTGTGCCAGCACTTCACAAGGGAGAGAACCAGCTCATACCATTAGCACATACAAACATCTAGCCTCTACCTAAGGGAAAGAGAACTCTTTTTCAGATCAGTATGTAACATATCCCCATATTGAAAAAAAAAAAAAGGCATCCAGTCCTCAGGACTACAATAAAAGCTATAATTGGATGAGTTTGGTTTTAATGTTTTCAATTAAAAGCCTGATGAGGGCATAGAGGGATTTGAAAGATGCTTTGAGGATTTACAATCATTCATGCTGCAATATTTTGAAGTCCTGTGAAAGACATGGAATCCTTTCCTGCAACCAACATAAGACTGTTTCTAGACTTCCCAGACAGTTATACCACTCTATAACTGTCATTGTAGAACGATCAATCAGTTAGTTACACACATTAATATTTAGAACCTAATTAAAATTTTACAATGTTTGCTTTCCTGCCATTTCTAAACAGACTAGAAACTTTCCCATAAAGAAATGTGCCATACCATGATCTTTAAGTGAGTCATCCAGAAGCTGATGGGACAGTATTAAGAGCACGTATTTCTTACCCTCAATAAGGACTTCAGGGTGAGTACCCTCAAAGATTTGTATCTGTTCCCTAAACAGGCAAGAGCTTTCTATCATGCCATTTTTCTACTTTTGGGCCAGTTGCTTCTGAGACAAGAGTGGCTGTGATACGACAGATGTTCTACAGCAGCAACACCAACTTAAGAAACCCTTAAGTCCTCCACTGTCCAGCTGCTCATTTCTGTCCCTACACTGACCCTTCTTCAACTGGGGAATCTATTTAGCTGAAAATCAGCCATTTTAACTTGGTATTCAGCAAGGTCAGTTCCCCAGTCCATTGTCAACTACACACCCAGCTGTGTCACCATAATGCATGTCCAAAAGAAACGTCGGATAGATTAAACCATCTAATATCATGTTCAGATGGCTGCTACCAAAAGTAACCATCCTGATTTCTATTTTACTTCCTTGTGCCTTACAGTCCCTCATGACAGCGAAGTTTTTGTGTGGCTGGGTGGCAATCCAGATCAGCAACAGATGCAAATTAAAACTAGTAGTTTGCGTGCGTGGCCAGGTCAAATTTAACACAAATCAGTTCCTTGATCTGGTTCAGCTTGTGCTGGCCAACACACGTTGAGGAATGAGCAGGCTGGACTGCTCCTTTTGTTGGCAACGCCAGTTTAGTGTCTAACCAGAGGATGTGGTTGTATGATACAGCTAAGTTGGTCTAAGCTCTTGCCAAAATCAGCAGTCTTGGATGTGTGCCTTTGTTGCTTCCCTGTGCCAACACTGGTGCTTGCCTGTCCTTATGAAGGGATGATTAAGAGAGCTAAAATGACAGGAAACTAATCCTAATCCCTTTGTCCCCTCCCAGTTTTCTTTTCACTAGCTTTCTGTTGGTCAGACAGGTCTCCACACTGCATGTGTCTATTTTGTTTCCCTTTCACCTCCCAGGGTCTGAGCTTTCCTTCATTGATCCTGGACAAGTAGCTTTAAGGGAAATTTCTTTCAGTAATTTTCTCATATGATAAATGGAAAGTAGAATACCTTTTTCACCAACGAGTAAACTGATCAGGTTTACTATGTGTTTACTGTGATATGGTGAGGCAATGGCAAGAGGATGCACTTAAAAAGCTGCCATGTAGAACAAGTTTCAGAGCAGCTTAGTCTTTGTAGTTTGCAGGTTTGATAAAGGTAATATTTTTCTAAAAAATCCTAATGGCTATGGTTCTTAATCTTGTACCTTGTGCAAAACTGACTCTGCCTTGTTTGTCTGTCTGAAACTGAAGTGTCTTGAATGCCTTCAGAAGTCAGAAATGGATAAGGAGTATTTATGTATTTAGGAGTAGTGTCTACTGTTTCTTTTGAGGAGTCCCATCTTCCCCTTAGTGTCATGGGTTGTGCTTGTGTTGTTGTGACAGTGGTTTTGTTCTTTACAGCAACATAATTTGAGCACTCCTGGCTCCTGAGAGCATGCTGTTGCCCCTGCATGATCTTGGCAATATTAATATGTCATGGCATAATCAAGATCTTGACAGTCAGTATTTTAATGAACCAAAGAACAGTACCACCTTCCCTAACAGGAAATCTCAATAACCAGAGTAAAATATATAGGAATTTAAACTTAAAAATTAAAACATAAAAGGAATTTAAAAATAGGTACATAAAAACCAGAGAAGCACACAGTAGGGGTGTGCGTGGGGTGTTGGAAAAAGCACAATTTCCAAATCAAGAAAGGACACCTCTCTAAACAGTTTTCTCTTGTTTGCATTTTAGGGCCGAGTTGCCAGGGCAATAGTAATTTCCTACTGATTTAAGAATTGCTAAGCAACCTCCAGCACCTAACAGCAACAGCATGTGTGTGCAGCTGGGCTATTTTGAGAAGACAGGGTTGTTTCGGGTTTTTTTTATTTCAAACTCAAGAGCAGTGTTCTGTTAAATGATGATGCCAGTTGAGATCACTCAGCCAAGAGAGGAGACAATCTTGGGGCAAAGTAGCTTTAAGTGGATGAATCTTTGAAATGAGTGAGAAGTCTGGAAGAGAATGCCACGACATGCCCAAAGGCAACTCTATCCCCCAGGTAATCACAAATCAAAGAATAACCCAGGAGAAATGAAGTTTTCAGCAGATGGAAGCAGAAGCATCACATTAGCTTGATAAGCTATAACAATCATAGTGAGAGATATTCCTTTTATCTTTAGATATCAAAGAAAAATCACCAACAGGAAGGCCTCTAAACTTGTATGAAAAAATTATTTTGTTTCCCAGCAGTCAGCTTAACTCAGGCACACAACTGGCAGACTTATTTCTCCAGTTGAGATTTACCATGTAACTGTCCATAAAGTATATATAATACACTAAGCAACAAGGCAAACATCATAGACTGTAGCCTGGAGGGGGTACAGTCTTGAGGACTTGTTCCTGAAGAACCACCTTAAATTAAGAAACCAACAATGCAGACCACTAAAGAGAGACCTTAGATAATGGAATTTTATTTTAACACACACATCCCCCATGCATTCATCTTCTACAAAATGAACCTGTCATCAGCTTCCTTCACTTTCACAGTAATTGGGCGCAGGAGGAGGCAAAAGCAGTCAAAATGTGACCAAATTCGTTCTGGATTAGAACTAGTGATTTGTCTATCTTACCATAATCACAAGCCACTACTCTACCAGGACTGTATTATAAAGGTAAAGATTGCAACACATGTGAATGAAGATGCTGGTAAAACACAAACGAGCACGACTTTATCTGAATCTGTATGTGTAATATGTCAGTAACACTACAGTTAAGATTATCTTTGAATCATCACCATCTCTCTCTGCTACCACCTCCAGGAAATCTATCAATACAAGAGTCAAAACATGCTTGGGCCAGCAAGAAAATGGCAAGAATTATCAGACAAAAGGCATGAAAAGCTGTATAGAGATGTAAGGACTTGGGGGAGAAAAGATGCACATCTAGAGCAAAGCAATCAACTGCACAATCTGTGCTGTAGGCAAACAGAGCTTCACATATGATTTTAATAACCACTCATCAAGAATGATATTTCTTAAGCCCTAAGTATTTCCTTCATAAAACACATTTGTTTCACTCAGTCCAGCAGTGATAGAAAGTCTTTAAGAGGTCTTGAAAAATCATTGTTAAACATTCACTTCTTAAAGCCACAAACAGGAGGCTAAGAAATGTAGTTTTTCATTCCAGATATTTTTTAAGAAATACTTTTCATGCTTCAATATGTATTTGGAGGAACTTTGTGGCTTTGTCTGGGCACACGGAAGAACTGATAATACCAAAGCTAGTTTTGAGATTCGCAATGCTATTTAAATAAACAATCCTTGCTGAAAAAAGAATGAACTCTCTACCAATTTCTGAAATTCTTATTTAAGCTCAAAGCATGAATGAGGAAGACATCCTTCTAATTTCAGATGATGTTGAGCCTTAAACTGGCGAAGTACTTTACAGACATCTCTTAGTACGCTCAGTGATCTAGTCTGGGAGACTAAAGATGATGGCTACTGAAGAAACAATTTCTGCTGATGTTCAATGAACAGAAGAGAGCAAAAAGAGATGTGATGTTCAGGTGTCATGTGTCAGTAGGTGTGCTTGTATATTTTAGGCCTCGGCCACGATATAGCCCCACATCATAATTAAAAGAGGAATCCAGCCTTCTGCTACCATGCTATTCGTTCCTGCAGCTTTCCTTTTGTCTGATCTAATGATTGTGAACCCACAGGGTGACTCAGGTCAGCCAAACCAGCAGACGATTCACTCTGCAAAAGATTAGAAACCATTTTTTCCAGGATCAGTCAGCTAGCTGGATGTGCCCTGAGAGTGCACAATCAGGAGCTCTGATGCAAAGGAAGAAGCAGAAGCACACAGCTGTGCAGAGGTTTGAGCAGCCTTTGCAACAGCAGCACACTGAAAGATCAACTTAACTGCAATGTCAAAGAGCACACTTAAACATCCAGCAGCGATGCCAACTTAAGCAGCCTGCTGCACATTCCCACTCTCATACCTTCCTCATTGTGAAACCAACATAAATCTTACAAAGACAACATGTACTGGACCAGATGAAAAATAATCTAGAAGAAAACACTTCTTTCCAGGAGCATGTGTTCCCCAGAGTGGCTCACCATGGCCACAGAAACAGCTATGCCAGCAAAACAGAGGGAGACGAGAAAGGGAGCAAGCTGTTTGAGACTGCACTGCTGCCAAAGAAATGCATGATGAACTGCAGTGTGTTTAGAACAGGATTGCCTGTTTTCCACCACCTTCTGACTGATTTCCATGCAATTGCTGTCTGATGCATCTTTTAAAATTTCCTTCGTGTTGGAGGCAAAGCATTCCTTCCCACCCCAGAGGGGCAACTAGTGGAAGCAACGGATTCAGGCAGCAGCAAAGGCATGTGGCAATGGATGCCAAGCACCGATGGAAGCAGGGAGGCTGCAGCAAACTAGAAAAGGGAATGCTGAGGGTCTGCAGCCAGATGTGAGCTTTGACTTGGAAATCCATGGCTGAGAAAGTGTGAAGCAACTCTTACTGAATGTGGATTTAGGGCAGATTGGGATGAGAAAGTCAGTGGACAAGACAAGTGTGAAAATAAGACCTCAAAAGAAACAATACACTTGCAAACACACAAAATTTGAAAGCTGGGACAAGAACTGGATGACCTAGGACATAACAAAGTGGTGACTTAAGCAAGAATGGAAAGACAGCTCAGGGAACAAATCTAGACAAAAAGAAAGGAAAACAATTTTTTAAAAGGAAAAAAAAATAATTAAAACAAGATAAAGTAGTTAGATTTCAGTCAATTCAGTTCCTGGCACAAGCATTCATGTCAGCACAAAGCAGCAGGCAAAACTGCAGAACTTTTAGAATCTTAAGGATTTTATGGCAATGGTTTTTGGCAACTTACTTTAGTGTGCCTGAGGAAGTAATTTTGTATTTTAACTAATTCAGTCTGATCCTAGGCTGTGACTGAGAGTGTAGGTCTATATTGTATCACCTCACCTCAATTTGAATTTCTCACCTTCAAGCAGTGACTCTGCAGCCACAGGGCAAGTCACTTCAGCTTGCTGTTCTGATGGAAAGCTACACCTTGAAACATGCTTGTTTTCCCACTGTGCTAGCAATCTGAACCCTGCAACCACAGATTCATTAGATCTCATTAAAAAGCAAACAAAAACCTAAACAAACAAAAAACAAAACAAATGAAACAAGAGGAGCACGGCCCATTGAAAAATGACAGCTTTCAGTTAGCTCAAGTTGAGCACAGTGTGAAACCAAAGCCTGAAACAGAGTCTGCAAGAAGTTTTCTGACCCCAGTCACATTCTTTACTCATGACAGTATGAAACTGTCTACAGAAATTAAACCAATCTAAATTGATTTTCTCTCTCCCCCCCATCAACAGATATTGGGTGTGGAATTCAAATTTCTTTGCATTTATTGGCATCTTCTCCTATCCAGCATGACATTCATTATGTGGAAAGCCCAGTAATTGAGACTGAGTTACTAGATAGTCTGTTCCCTTTTTCCCCACAAGAGCCGATTTTCCACCCTTGGATTTCCCCCCTGCTGAAAAATTGGTAAGATTTTCCTTCAATGATTCATAGAAAAACATGTATCGATATTACTGTCTTGCTGAAGTTAACCAGTTTATTGAAAAGAAGTAGCAAGTACTCAAGAGGAGCTCCCTAATATATAACTCTAAGGTGTGACGGTAAAGAACATGGTGGAGGGGGGGTGGAATTGGAACTGCTGCTGCAAAGGACACAAAATTCAACTTTCATTGCTTCTTTCTTTAAAACAGCAAGTCTTACTAACTGCTCAACAGCACTGAAGAGTGGACAAGCGTGCTGTTTTTACTATTAACACTATAAAGTCCTTGCTGCACAGCTGTTACTTGACACTAATACAAATTCAAAATATTTAAATATTTTCTCTCTAAACAATACTATCCTTCACACTTAGTGACCACAAGCAATTCTCAATTCAGCACATAAGAATAAAAGGTGTAGACTAAAGAAAGCAAAAAGAACACAATACACACCTTACTCACAGCTCCCACGAACAAACCCAGCTCACTTCCATGCCAGCAGCTCTCTCCCCAGTCACTGAAAAAGAAAACAGGACACAAATACTCAGAGATTTAAAAACAAACAACCAAACATAATAAAACACAAGGGATTCTTTTCACACAGAATCTTTAATTCATTTGGCACACACAACAGAAATTGGACTGACACACCATCAAGACTGCCACACTTGCATACATGTACCCATGCTACTTGCAGGGCAGAACTTTTACTTTAGGACAGCTGGTTTGTCAGTTCTGAAGAATTTTTGAGATCTACTAAGGTGTAAAAGTCACCAAATCATACACTCAATTTTCCTGTCCCTGTACTGAAATCATTCTTAAACACTGGACGGTAGAAGCTGTAGACAGTTATGACTAGTTTATTACATCCATCCAAACAAAAACAGGGAAAAGTAAAAAAAATACATTTCAGAGGTTTGTCAAGACTGCAATGGCACTTCCATCTGGGGCGGAGAGGGTGGGTAAGAACCTTCCTGTGCACCTTAAGAACTCATAAATGTACTGAAGTAACACATCACTTTTCTCTGGTGGTACAGTTTGAACAGGCATGCACAGCAGTACTTGACTAGAAAACAATTACTTCAGAGGCTCTGGAAGACTGTTGTCTCAAATGGCAATAAAAAGGGTCAGAAGTTGATTTGTGGTTGCCATACTTTCACTTCTATTTCCTTAGCTACCTATAAAAAAAAATCATCGTAGAAAGGTTTTAACACAAAGTTTCCATTCTACTTCCTCCACCAAGCTATTCAGATTGTAGGGCTTCCTAGGCAACAGAAGCACAGAACTGCAGCTGAAGTGCCATGATATTCTGTCAATAAGATAAAATTAAAAACACTGGGCACCTCCCCAAATACAAACATCAGATCGGATGGACTTCGGACACAAGCATCAACACAGTTCCAATGAAAAGGAAAAAGAATGAATTATCAACTACTTCAACATCAGAAGAGTAAGACCAATTAGACTGGTAAGTCTCAATCACAAAACCTGAAAGTTTTCTGATCCCCAACAAATTAAAGAAGGTCCCTATTTAGAAGCAGCTATGAGTAACAAATTGCACATCTACTAGCTTGACTCTCCTCCAGTTAACAATCTGAAGAAGTGATTTACAATACAGATACAAACAAAAAGAGAAAGTGACATTACTACTTTAGAGGCTTCCGTTAAGGAGAATGTTTCTATTTTCCTTTGAATAAAACGTGTCAGCACACATTAATCATGGCTCTATCACAGAATCAAGAAGTATTCTGCTACCTCTTACAGTATTTGTCATCAAGTCAATATTTAGAATGACTCACAACCACTTAGTTAATTTAATGTGAGAACCCATAACAAGTAATTACTTTTCTTTAATAAAGCAGCCAAACTGATATAACTGTAATTAAAACATGATACTGATGCAAGGCTACAAAACCAACTATATACTTACAATGTACTTTTTACAGAATTGCAGATCCTAGATTTCCTAGAAGGCAAGGGAAAAAGCCCTCCAGGAGTCAAGCAAAGTCTTCCACAAAGATGGAATTAACCACTGTTAAAAGTTTGCTATTCCAACACGATGACCAAAGTGCTTCACGTAATTTGGTAAGATAACTTTACTGGAGCATTCTTCCGACAGCATTAAGCATATAACATCAAAGTTCAGCTATGGAGTGCTTGGTTGCGATGGTACTGGTTTTTGAAAATCACAAATTATAAGTGAGTGATATTTGTCCATATATAAAATCTTTACCCCAGTGCAAGTTTTTGTCATTGTTTGGTTTTGAGTGGGATTTTTTTTTATTTTAACGTCTGTTGGTTGGGTTGGGGGGCTTTTTTGAGACTCAGGTCGGCCTGGAACCCCTTTCACACATGGACGTGTGAAAAAGTTAGAGATGTATTTTATTTGAAGACTTCTGCTGGCCAATCCCTCATTTCCAGTAATCTTGGTTCACTGAATATTATCTCCCAATTTAAGATTGCAACAGCACTGATAAAGCTGGACAATCATCACTTTGCTGTATTTAATTTCCTGCACTTATGATCTATAGTCTTCTGAATCTCATTTGAATCCAGACAGCTCCCACACTGAGTCTTTTCTTGATCAGCCTGTCCTACCACCTGGTACAGGGCACTTGCTAATCTTTTACAGAAATGAAACCCCAGAGCCAGTCAAAATAATCTTTGTGCTTTCTTCAGCAAGTTTTTTTCTGGAAAACTTAAAACTGCTAGATGTTCCAGGTCTGAAGAATATATCAGGCTATGCCTAATCAGCTGGGAGGGTGAGGCAGAAGGGGAAGAACGTCTCTGTATATCCACAGTTCTATATCCCTCCCAAGGCATTTGTAATTAACAACCAGCCAACACAAAACACCAGTCTGGATAGACATCTCACCTGGCACAATATGGTACATGTTTACATTCAGTGATTTTTGGCATCTTTGTAAAAACTTGGCACTGTCCTTCTGAAAAAAAACCCGTGTGCGTGTGTGTGTGTATGTGCAAATGCACACTCAGAAAATAGGACAAATATTTGCAATTGCCTCAGTTTCTTTATTTCTCCTGACTTCCCACCACCTCTCAGGTGTCCCGAGATCCTTGTTCTCCGATGCAAAACTCATCCTCCAGGACACCAGATACTTATCTTTCTTTCTCTGCTAAGAACTAAAGTTTCATTCCAGATACTCTGGCCAATAAAAGGTCAACTCTAAAACTTTCAGTCCTGTTTGTCATCAAAGTTCCTGCTCAGTCTGAGGGCTGTTAAGTATTGCATCCTGTGATTTAAGTCATCTGAACCCCAAATATGAGACAAACTGGCCTGCAAAAGACATGAACAGTCGTCAACTTTTTTCCCATATGTGTGTGCCATTATGCTAAGAGATGCTGCAGGTATAATATACTCCTCTGATTATCCTTATTCATTCACTCCACGGAATTTCAATCCAGCTTGAAGACAGAACACAGAAACACAAACACACCCTGCCTTCAAAAACAAGTCAAACTTCACAAAAATTTTGCAGAGCAGCCTTACAACCATAATGAAAGACAAGCTCTTTAGTGCTCCTTCTATACTCCAGAAAGTAAGCAAAGATTAATCTGATAACTGAAACATTTTCTGGCAAAATTCCACAGTTAAACTGCTTTTGTTATTCTTTGCTCACAGCACAATCAAAACATTCCTCCAACACTCCTTTTTCCTCTCACTATACAGTCAATGCAGGCAAAACTCTACTGTCCTAGATTTTCTCAAGAAAAAGCAGTGTCATCTCTAAGAAATGCAGAAGTCTCATCTTGCTGATAAAACTTCTCCATCCAATGGAAATGTTTATATGTCAGTGTTTACATGTTCAAGCCAAATGGCTGCTATTCCGGTGATTACAGGGGCTTATTGCCTTCGCTGGTGACTTGGAGTTTGAGCACGTCTGAACAACATAGAAACTCACTGACATGATTCACAAGTCTGATCTGAACATGGCAACGCAGAATTCATATAACATCCTTCCAACATCCATATTGCCTCTCAGAGATGGAGGCTTTGAAAAGATTCAGACTCCAAGTCATCTGTTCCTGTACAGCATGCCCAAAAGGACATATGAGAGCGAATTCAGAGAGTTATATTAGGCCTAACATTAATTTGGCCCTACCAATCACTCAGAGAAAACTCTCATCCAGGTTCAGGTCCATCTTACGTTGTGGAATAGAAATTAAGTTACAATGCAGACTGTAATCACACTCTGTTGCAAAACTTCTTACATTGCTATAAAGATCACTAGAGAGAGCAAAAGCAGGAATAATTAAAAAAAAAAATTCAAATAGTCTGTCCATGTTTTTTTTCCCAAAAGTTTCTTCTTAAGAGGAAAAGCCTTCCTGTAATTGATAGAAAGTGAATCCTGTCTCATCTTTGCTCAGAGCTGTACCTTCACACATATAAACAGTTGCAGAAAAAATGAGCTCATCATTACACACAACCATATCCATGTTAATGATGATCTCATTTGAGTAAGTCTAAATAGGGTGTTGAATGTATGGATCAGTCATGCAGTGAAGACATATCCTCAGTGCTCCACTAAACCACAGAGAGGGCAGAACTCAAGGAACCACACCTCCCTTCCCTAGTGTGGCTAGAACTAGTCATAATTGCCATATGTTACAGGAAGCATTAATTTGTGGTTGAAACAATCTGTGATGTACTGTCCCAAACCAAAATTAATTTCACAAAACTAGACATATCATTTCAGTCTCCCGCTCCCCTAACATGAAGATACTCTGAAGATGATGTGTAGTCAGCACATTTATTTGCCTCACTGGAAGACAGCAAAATAGGCAAATTTCCACACTGCTTTATGCCAAGGGCCTCTGCATTGTGGGACATACACATTTCAATACGCACCCATGGCAAGCAGAGCCAGCAGCAGCTCCTATTGTGTCCAGGGGAAAAAGTTTATTTCAGTGCCACAGAAGCAGCCCCCAGTGATCAACTCTTAACAGATATCATGCTGGCACATGCAGCAGCAGCTACCACGCTTCCGCTGCTGTGCTCCACAAAAACCCTGCTTTTCTGGATGAGCAGGGCCCAAACGAGCTGAAATAGGAAGCACAAGTTAATTAAGAAGGATAAGCAGAAGCAGTCGACACGCTAGTTTGTGGTAGGAGAGCAAAAGCAGATGGATGGCGTGAGGTTGAGGTGCAAAAGAAATCCCCAATTAAAAGCTCAGCCTTCAGCTTTCAAGATTTAAAATTACTTGTGGCTGTGTTAAATTTCACCTTCTTACAGAGATGTTATCAATATGGCTGTGTGCTTAAATCCAAAATATTTCTTCACACAAGAATAATGATGCTGCGCACGCAACCAAGAAAAGGGGGGAGGGAAGGGGAAAGGAATGCTGCACAAACTAAACTCATTAGTTCAATTTCTGAAATATAAACCAATATAATTTCAACAATTGCAGTACCTTGCTCAGTGACAAACTCTAGAATTTATCTGGGTACAAAATAAGTGTCTTTCATAAGAAAGAGGAAAGGATCAAAGTAAGTGAGATCCTGTTAGCAGAGGTTTTCTTCATGTCTGAAAACTGTGTACCAGATAGATGGCAGAATTCTGTATTTTTTTGTTTGTCCTCCATCAGGACAACACATATTTAAAAATCTGAAGGCATTGACTGACCAGTATGGCATACCTAAGACTGGTAATGAAAGCTGTCTTGTCCCTACTGCCATTCATTTCCCCTGAAGAAACCACTTACCAGTGTTTGCACTCCATAAGGCACTCAAAGGATGGAAGCTAAAACATACACATTAACTACACAGGTGGTGTCCCTGAAGAACTGAACAGAGTATTGACAGAGAAAGGAGTTTCTGAATTCACACAGTCACCCACTTCACCTGACACAAAAGAAGAATCATACCAACAGTTTCAAACTATGGTTCCCTTTAGCTGTAGCTCTTACTAATCCACTTCTGCTCTCTCTCCACTGTCGCTATGCATTCCTTCCACCAGCTTTTATTTGGAGGTCTGAGGGGGACAGGAATAAAACATGTCCAGATTAAAAATCAGGTCTCTAACTGGCCCAACATGCAGCCCCACAGACATACCATCACTGCTGAGGTGACAGCATATGGTGGGGAGGAAAAAAAGAAAAGCAGACAGGAATATGAGCTGTTTAAGACAGCCCCACCACTAAGAGAAATGTCTGTGTAACCACATCCTCTGTTTGCAGTCTCAGTTCAGCAATATGTCCAACAGGAAATAATTAGGTTTGGCTTTCCCAGAGTAGGTGTTTGACAGTTTGAGACCACTGAACAGTTGCCTTTTCTGCTTCCTCTCCAACATCTTCTCAGGAAAAGACATTGACCCTCAGGACACAGTTGATGAAAAAGAAATCTTTAAAGGAAAAGCCTTGCATAACTATAATAAGACTTGCTAACTGTTACCTCTTTTTACATGAAGGAAATCAACTGCAGTCTTCAAAAGGTATCTTAATCACAATACTGAGTTATCAGTAAGTAAACAGACATTGAGACAGTCCAATTGTACTATCTACAACACAGAAAGGACAGTCGAGTATAAAGAGTAAAGACAGATGACTCTTGGAGTTGCTATAAATTGTTTTTGAGGTAAAAAGCATATATGGAGACACCCTGCACATTCCAAATGAGTGCAACAATTAATCTTGTGATGTTTTGACACATTGTAAGAATTTATCTTTCTGCTCTAACATCCAAACTGTTTTTGTTCTGACCCTCCTCTCTATCTAGTACAGTTGCCCTCTACCCCACTAAAAGCCACACAGTAATGTAATCATGGCTCAACAGTGAAAAAAATCCAGTAGGGCTTTTTACTATTATCATTACATTAAGGGGTACTTTGATTGCCTGAATGTACATTTCACCTGGCGGTTCAAGGATGAGTCTGTGAAAAATGCTGCTGCTATACCATGCCAGTAGAAGTCAGAGTTTAAGAAAAACACTCACAAGCAAGCACTCCTCCTCAAACCTGAGAGTTTCCCATTCTTTCATATTCAAAGGAGGGAAAACTAAAGACTGCTTTTGGGAAAATGCCATGTTCTTTTAGTCCTATCTCAAAATGTCTTCTGCACTCCCTTTCTCTGCATTTTATTTCATGACCTGCTTGTTGCCTGAAGATTTGGGAGCCTTCTCTCACATGATGATAAGAGCGGATGGCCTTAATTAAACAGAAACCAAATCTGCTTCCACAACTGTTGGAAGCAACAAACATGCACTGCTTACATTTTGTACAGAACAATATGATGCCCAAGAAACCATACCTGGCAATATTTCTCTCTTTTCTTGAAATCACATTTGGTATCTAAACTATAAGTGAGGAAGGAATGGAAAGGGCTCAGTAAGTTAATATCTGTTAATTAAGAAGGGCAGATTCGCCTACTTGTGAAAAGCTTATGTCATTTGCTTTCAGCCCTGAGTCTCTTTCTCCCTTCAGCAGAAAGCAGGAATCTAAAGAACAGGAGTTCACAGTCAGCTTCAGATCACACACTTATTTTAAATTCTATTATTAGATTCTATTTAATCGCAACTATTAGATCACTCATTTAATCACTGCAGCAAATGAGAACAAATGGGTGTCCCTTTCATTTTGTATTCAGTAATGATTGAAGTATTTTTGGAAATACTTATGAAGGTCCAAAGGCATTACGCTCCTAGCAGTTCTACAGGATGGATTTTAACAGTGTCTTTACAAAAGCCTACTGAGGGGTTTTGTGCAAGCAGAAGGCGTATTTTGAAATCAGTGCTGAAAGTTTGCATGTACATTTACCTGAAAGTAAAACCAACACACGATTAGAAAACACACTTTCAATAAGTCAGCTATGCCATGGCTAACTAACCCTGATGTCAAATGCAAATTTAAGATACAGGCAGAATGTTGGGATAATACACATTCAGCCCAGAGGAGCTATATTTTATATTTTCCAAATATTCAGAGATGTTTCTTCAGATCCTAACAAAAACAAAAAGCACATTCTGGTTTTCATGATCCAGAAAAGCGGCTATAGGCTCAAACAGAAGTATTTTTAACGTCTTCAGAACGTATTTTCTGTGGATGGCAGACTAAGCTGCAGTTCCACGGCAGAGGCCCTAACACTGGACACACAATACCAGAGCAGAACAGCTATAAAGCACCAGCCAACCCGAACCCCCCCGCTCAGCCCCTTCCAGCTCCATCTCGTAGCACAGAGCCGCGTGAACCGCGAAGTTGGCTCGGTGCAGCGTAAGGGCGCACAGACGCGGGTCACAAAGCTCCCGGCGGGCATGCCCCCTTACACACACGGACACCGCCGGCTTTCACCCGCGCTCGCAGAGCGTGCTACAGCCCCGGGGGGCGGCGGGCACACACGCCCGGGTGTCACCTCAGCCGCGCTCCGCCGCAGCACGCCGGCAGCGGGCACAGCCCGGCCCAGCGCCGCGGGGCTCCCTCAGCGCCCACCGGGCCCCCGAGGGCTGCGTGGGGAAAGGCCCGCGGGGGGCCGTGCCCGCCCCCACCCTGCCGCGCCCCGCGGGCCCCGGGGCCGCCCCGCGGTGGTCCCGTCCGAGCGGAGCCCACCGCTCCGCCAAGCTCACCTGGTCACGGCTCCATCGCGCCCCGCCGCCCCACGGCACCACAGCCCCGCCGCCGCCGCCGCCGCCACCGCCTCGCAACCGCGGAAGCGCCCGCCCCCAGCCGCCACCCGCCAATCGCAGCGCAGCGCCGCGCCTGAGCGGCACGGCCGCTGGCCAATGGGCGCCGAGCACCTGGGGAAGCTAACGGGCGAGAGGGGGCGGGGCGGGGCGGGCGCCGCCTGAGTGGCGGGGCGAGCGGCCAATCGCAAGGCAGGGATGAGGTCATGGTGGGCGGGGAAGGGGCGGGGCCTTGAGCTCGCCCTTCAAAGGGCAGGGCCGGCAGTGGGCGGTGGGCGCGGGTCATCCCGGGAGCCTTGGGGTTGATAACGAGCCAAGAGCATTTGCCCCCTCCTGCCGCGTTTCCTCGCAGCGCCGCCCGCCCCCGATGCCCGGGAAGGGAGCGGGGGGTGCCCGCACGGGGCTGGGTGCGGAGCGCGGGGATGGGGGTGAAGTGTCCGTGGTGAACGCTTAGCCTTACTGAGGTGGGATTGTGGAGAAAATACAGGAATGATGCCATCCCTGGAGAGCAGGGAAGAGGACCATAGTTAGGCTGTTACAATATTGTTATAAATAGTTAGTGCGCTTTACCTGCAACGCTGTTCTCACCCCTGCTTACTGTATCTTAGTGACATGAGTCATGACAGAGACTAACAATGCTCGGTGAAGGATTGTCCCGCACTGTGAGGCTGAAGAAATTAGGATCACCTTTCAAAACAAAGAAAAGGGCACATGAGTGAGGTATACAATAACAAATGGTATAAAGCAGACGTCATTGGCCCTTCCTTATTCTCATAGTCAAAGAACTAGAGGACATGATATAACTGCAAAGCAATGTATGTGAAGTAGTTAGGAAAAAATGTTTGTGCCATGTACAATTAATCTATGAATTTCACGATAAGAAGCTTAATGATACAAGCTATGTTCAGAAGAACCAAATACTTAGCCAGTTATTGCCAGTCAGCCACTATCTTGCCCTAGTTTCCAATCCTGACATTTACAGCCCTTTGCTTTTCATTCCGAGGGACCCAGTTCAGCTTTGGCTACGCACATAAATCTTTAAAGTAATGTAATTCTTCTCCCTGCTGTTTGACAGGGTTAGCCCTCCAGAGGTAGTTTGGTGGAAGAATAAAAAAGCATGAAACATTCCCATGCATGGTGGTAATTTGGGGAGTTTTAGGTTTAATGACAAGAATATTCACCTTCCTTTCTCCCATATTTTCTAACAGCTCTTTAGGGAACTGAGAAAAATGCTCCAGGTGGATGAGAAAGCATGGATGTTTTCCTCCTCTACATTGCCAAATTTAGCAACAATGGTGCATGGCTTATTCTTGAAATCATTTTTTGAGGGGACTTGTTAGTAGGTCTGTTTACAGAACAGGGGAGCACAGACGATGTGTCCAAGGGCACATCCATGGCAAAACTCACAGCTATGCCCATGTTTCCAGTTCACAAGCTGGAGTCCTCCTCACTGAGCTGTACCTTCCTTCAAACAGATGAACATTTAAGAAATAGAAGCATTTCTCTGTGTTTCATTGGTTTGCTAAGATCTCTACCAGTTTACAAACTTTACATGTTACTGATTGCTTTCAGTATCATCTACTACTGTGTTTTTCTGATGTTTTCAAAGGTGTTTACAGGCCTTGATAAATACGCAGTAGGGAAAAACAGAAAGTTATGATTCAGCTTGCCCATGAAAGCTTTTTGTCTTCAGCAGGAACAGTGAAAAGTGAAGAACATATATTGCATGCAAGCTTTATTTTTGATTTAGTTTTCAAGGCCTCATTAGTTTCAATAGCTTTAATTTCCTTAAGACTCATAATGAAGTAACTAAGTTCTCATTAGCAAATGCATAAGAACAGTCTAACGTATTGGTAAAGGCAGCAAATCAGGTTTAGTAAATTACTTCCATTTGATTTAAGGTTAGATGAAAGTTTACACTGAACAAAGAAGATGCTAGTGCAGTATAACAGAATACAGCAGAATTCAATCAGTTACAGTGGGACTAATTCTAAGTGCAGTTCTGAACTCAATTGCATAATTGCAAAATCAAGTTACTTTTGGGTGCCTACTGTGATGTCTTAGTCATCAGTGATTTAGCCTAACATTCAGTTTTGCACATGGATTTCCTTTCTCTTTGAAGAAAAGCAGCAAGAATGGGGGAAGAAAATCAAAAGAAAACAAAGTTAAGAGTATTTGCAAAGATAAATTTCTTAAAATTGCTCAGTGCTCTGTTTAACATTAAAGGCTGGATGGCCTTCAGCCATCTAAGGATGACTCTGCTTAAAACCATAAGCTATTACAGAAACCTTAATGACCCAACAACTCAGAACATGCCTAATAGTGTTTATTGTCTTGGCATTAGGCTGATGGACAAACCATCTTCTGATGGAGGAAGAAACTGGTTGGCACAGAAAACTGTTCCTGCTTAATTTTTGGGGCAGTAACGAATTCTGCTAACTTGGGCTCTGACTGGAAGTATGCATCTGAGCAGCTCAGCAAGGTTCCAGGGCTTCCAGGGGTTTACACAGACCACAGCAGCACATACTCACGTGTGTGTGGGTGTACACATAAGTGAGAGTGTGCAGGGACTTTCCAGGGCTCTGGGGAAGCTCCTTCCAGAGGCACTTGGCCAAACAGGGGTGATTGCCAGCCCCGGGCTCAGGCAGAGCCTGTGCACTGGCTGCCATGGCCTGGCTTCTGCAAGACAGTGGCCTGGGCTACAAGGGAAGCCGCTCTCCCAGCAGCCCTGGGAGCACTTGCGTGTAGACAGATCCTGCTGGGCCATAAGTGCCTGTATTGGGACTGGATGAACTCTTCCACCAGACTAAGCATTGACAGTCACTTGGTCAGTTCAACTCCCATGTTATGGCCTTGAGTTAGAGCCTAGAATTCCCTTGGAGGCTGCAGCGCAAAGGTTGAGGAGAAGGGTGTGCCAGACAAGGATAGGCAGGGAAGAGAATAGGAGGGTGCAGGAGCAGGTACTAGAGTTCAGGTATGTAGGTAGTAGGCTATAGACACTGAAGATGGGGCTCCTAATGGAGAGCAGAGGGCTCTGAAGACCCCTTTCTGTGCATGGTCCAGCTCTGAGCAGGCAGCTGCTGCAACCCCCCGGGGTGGTATTGCAGTCCTGCTATGGTAGGACTCCTTGTGAGAGCTTTAAATGGAGCAGTTGACTTTGGGGTTGCATTGTAAAGCTAGGAGGAGTTGGTGTGTTCGCAGCAGTGTTTAACCAAGTCCTGATAAGCAAGAATAAGAGACGACTGGAGAAAGTGTCTAATAAGATTCCTTGCTTTCGGAGAGGCCAGTTGCTTTCACTTTTTTAACTGAACCCTGTTCTTGACATGGTTTTGTTCTTATTTTCCATGTCCTGCACCTCAGTGGCTAGTTTCTGTCCTATAATCCCTACAGTATGAGTGTCTCTTGAGCAAGGAGCTGAGTGAGGACATAAACATCTTACAGAGGTAGTTCAATGACACACATTTTCCTATCTTCTGAAGGATTTTCTGTTTCAAAATGGGTCAGTAGTTTCAGTTTGGTAAACACCAATGTATTTCAATTAATCTAAGATTTCCTGGGCAAGGAATCAACCTTCCTATATGTCCTTCACAGGAAAAGAGGAGTTTGCCTGCTCAGCTGTTCAAAGAAAGAGCAATATAGAAGAAAAAGAGAGCCAAGGTAGCAAATCTTTTTTAAAAGTATGTCCTTTAGGCAAATATCAAGCATAAGAATTTCTGATAAAAAAATTGTTTGGGGAAGTGTTAGCGCCCGGAAAAAAGTGTGTGGACTAGTATCAGAGTTCAGGGTTAATAATTAGTGTCTTCTATCAAAGGATATATTAATGATTAACTTAAGGCTATGACTTCCAAACTGTGACCCACATAAGTAGCATTTACCATAGTAAACAACAAGTTTACAAATTCATAGATTCAAAAGTGCTGTAATAAAGACAAATTGTGGTTCGTGAGAAAAGGTGAAGGTTGGCCATCATCTTTTGTTTTGAAAGGACTGGAACAGACACCAACTCGTTTCTGGGGTTATTGTAGTATTTTACTGCTTCCCTTAGATGGAGCCAAACTCACATCATCCGGCTGCCTGTGACACACCAGTAGTGCATGCAGCTTCCCCAAAATCAGAGAACTGTGTAGTAGGAGAGTTTGTCATGGGTCCCCAAGCCCCATTCCTGCCCCTTCCCCTGGACTGACTTCCTAATACTGTTTCATTTCCTCCGAGGTCAGCTCCCACAGTGGCTACAGGCAATGACACACAAAAGCACTAATCTGACACTGACCTTCCTGTACAGTTTGAGGGGAAATGTTTTTCCGACCTTACAAATACTACCTTTCTAACTACACGTTATGTCACAGCTTTTACTACTGGTCTCTTTGTCTGCTCATTGAATGGATAAGGCATTAGAAAAGGTCTTAAGAATCAAGTTTTGGAGGTTTCCTCCTTCCATGCCACACTGCGATCCTGGGCAAAATTCTGATCTACCAGGGCTTGTGACTCTGGTGTTCCACTGCAATATGTTTGGAATCTATATGGATGCAATGAAATTACTTGTAATAGAAAGTAGGAACTTCAGAGAAAGAGGACTCTACATTCTCTGCCACCTGTGAAGTGATAGCCATATGACAGCAGTTTGATCAAAAACCTGCATAGGGAAGACAGACACAACTGTAAGCCAAACTAGGATAAGAGCATTACAGGGTAAGGAGTGAGCATTTCCAATCTCTGGGAGTAAGAATCCATAGCTACCCTCCTGACAGCAACTCAGGTTTCTTTTCTCACTTCAAGAGCCAAGGAAGACATCTCCACATCTGTGTTCAGAACAGTGCAAAGCCACTCATATCCCAGTAAATATTTCCACACTGATTTTACTTACCTGGCAACAGTTTTCATTACACTGGATTTGAAAGTGTTGTGGAAATATCTGAGGTAACTTAGAGAGAGTGCCCTTTTGCTAGCCTTTTATTTTTAAGCAAGATCACAGAGCAGATAGCTTTCTCAAAAGACCATTACATTTAAAAGGTCTGTCTGGTTATGCTGCTATTCAGTGTTCAGGCTAAATCATGATGAATTGAAACATGGAGATTATGTGTCAGGAATATCCCAGTGATATGAATGTGCAACTAATGGGAGAAAAGGTCTGCATCTGGTTTTATATCCCTGTAGATCTACCCCTATCATTGCATTTGTAGAAGTCATTTTATCCCTTTCACAGAGGCATATGGAGTACAGCAAGAGGCTGTGACAACCAAACCCTTGAGAAAGCTGGGAAAGGTTTTCTGGTGCCAGACCAGTCTTTCGGATGGAGCCTCCTCTTCCAACAGCTAGCTGGAAGGAGGTGCTGGAACCCACTCTGGTTTAGCATATCCTCATGAGGACTGTGTTATTTCCCAGCTGGTGTTCTGACTCCAAAGTCTGCTCTTGAAGGAGTTATGTTCTCCAGCTTTCTTTCATTACCAGAGAAGGTGCAGCTAGAGGATTTGGAAAGAGGATATTTGATCCCCACACAACCATGGGGCTCCCTGGAGTAGTGAGTAATCAGCATGGGGAGAGGAAGTGTGTCACACTCCCATCTTTACTTTGTTTAGATGTTTCCCATGCAGCGAGTACAAGGGGATCTTTGGATTTGTCTTTGCAAAGCCTGAGTCTGATTTCAGCTGCGATGTCATCCTGAAAGCGCTGACTCATCCAGCAGGGCTGCAGTTCCAAGGAACACATGCAGAGGCTGGGAAAGTTCAGAGCTATTTTCAGAGCATGGGGGAGTTGCACTGTGGGGTCCCACTCTCTGGAAGAGGTACTAGACAGCAAGTGTGCCCTCCAAGAGGCTCAGTAGAACTGGACACTGCCATGACCTCACAGGCTTCAAAGCAAACAGTGCAAAGGCAGAATTTAATAGAGGAAAATAATCACCATCCACTGGAAAAGAGTTCCTTTGGCATTTTGATCTTACCAATCACCTTCACGTAACTTAGCTGTATTAAATAGTCCCTGGAGCAGGATTTTGACAGTGCCCAGACAAAGATGGACCACTGGGAAATTGTGTAGTATAATGGCAGAGCACACTGATATTCACCAACATGAGTGCTGCCTCCTCTTGTGCCTCAGTTTACATTTATCTATTTAGCTCGAACCAACAAACATGCCTGGTATTTCCAAACCTCTCCCTAGTCTCAGTAAAGGTTGTTAACATAACATTCAGCCTTCCAGCCTTAATAACGAGATTTAAAATTTACAATTGTTATAGGAAACATTTTAAAATGTGATTTAAAATATATATTAAAAGAGAGGAAGTGGAGGGAAATGCTCTAGGGGGAAATTAGAGTATTCTAATTTATGTTTGAGAAAAGAGGGATCAAATGGAAGGGGAAAAGAAAACTAGGCTTAATGCTGTCTGGGGAACACAGCAGCAGCCTCTCTCAGACAGGCCTGATGTTCCTACAAAATAACCAATCCAGAAATGAGTGTCCCAGATAAACAAAGAGGCACAAACAAAGGAAGTGGGAATGAAATTCAAATGGAGCTGTTTTCCACTTGCCTCTGCCCCTGCTGCAACACAATGTTGAAACTGAGCAGATGAATTTGCTCCCAAAGAAAGATATCCTTGTGTGGCAGAGTTGCCTGTCAGGCACCAAAAGCTCTTCCAGCTGCTGGCAACATAGCAAGAGTGGCGGGCTCCTGGCCAGGGCTCTCCTGATCGGGCCCACGTAAATCAGAGAAGTGCCCGTGGGCGGTTTGTTAGCACTGGGGACTGCTCAGATTCTTGGATGCCAACACTTCACAACTCCTTCTGCTCAAAGGGAGCCATTTGTCAGAGTTCAGTGTCTGGTTAAAGGGGCTGATGATAAAGTGTTCTCACCGAGCTGATTTCTCCAGAAATGCGTGTGATGCCAAGTGCCTCAACTATCTGGGAGAAACTCATCTCAAAAAAAGGATACTGGAAAAAGGCTGTGGGTTGGAATTGAAGGGCAGATATGATTAAAGGAAAGGAGATACTTCTATGCTGAAGACCCACATGATTTTTTCGTTTGCAGGGAGATGTTCAGAAAAGGGAACATAATAGAAAAGGAAAAAATACTGAAGACTATAATGGTGTTGTGCTGAGCCCTGATTGCTTCTGTCCTGAAGGAGGACTCAGTGAACCTGAAAGGTGACACATTTCCAAGTGGGTAACAGGAGATGTGTTTATTACAGAATAATGTTAGGTGTGTACAGGAAATGTATTTACTATAGAATAATGTTATTTGTGAGAGTTTCACAGACCATCATTGAGAGCAAGAGTCAGATTAAGCCCTAAATAGAATTAGTGAGGAGTAAAGAGAGGATAATCAGAGTCTGTTACTTTTATTCTCTCTTTCATGTTTGAGGGATAAAATCCCACTAGCTTCAGGGCATAGAGCAACCTCAGAAAGCCCATGACTAGAAATAACTTCTTGTGTGGGCAAATTATCATCTACTTCTCTTGAACTTTTCTGGGAATAATTTTCTGCTGGTTTCTGTCAAAGATAGGATAGTAGCCTGCAGGGGTACTTTTTTCAGTATATTTGTAACTGCTGGGGTGTGTTAGTAAAGGTATGAGCTGGAATTTCAAAGACTGTTTCCAGGCCACTTTCACTGGCAGAAGAACACAGCATGACAGATGAAGACAGAGATCGACTGACTGACATGTTTTTTCAGTCACTTGATTCTGTCCGAAACATAAGAGAAAAAATATTAAATCTGTATTTTGTGACTATGCTTCTTGTTTCACAGCAACCCAGTCTTCAGACCATCTCCTAGGTTAATACTGTCCAATTTTATATCTTGAGCATCATCTGTCTCCTGAACATTGCCTGCATCACTATTGCTGTTTCTGCTGCAGTGAAGAAATCCAACCTTCCCTGCTGCCACCATGTTCCAGACATCTTAACCTTTGGATCTGTCAACATACGGGGCAGTGGAGTCTGGCATGTTGGTAGATCCTGTATTTGCTCCCCCTGCTATAGTTGTCAGCAGTTCTCCAGCACCCCTATTCTCACCACTGTGTCCATACACTGATATTTAGCCACTGCTTACCAATCTTCTCCCTAAGACATTTCAAGTCCCCTCTTGCTGACTTGATAATTTGCCTCCTGTGGGCACAATCTCCTCAGCATTACCCTGGTTGGGCTCCATGACAGGTTTATCCTGGCCACAATGGTGCCAGAGGTTGTGACATTCACTGTCCCTACTTTGGGACAGTGTCCTGTAGTGACCTTCACTCCTCACATGCCAGTACCTGCATGCAGACATTCCAAAAGATTAAGTCTCTTCTGCCCCAGCAAAGTGTCCAGCTGAGGGTAAAGTGAGCCACACAACTAAGTCTGGTCTTCTCTCCCTGCTGGGCATGGTGTCACTTGCTGGCATAGGTACATACACCCTCTGACATTCATCTGCTCTTGCACTGAGCTGGATCATCCCCCTGTGTCCTTGGTGGGTCATGAGAATTGTCACTGGGTCTCTCTGTCAGGTCAGTGGTCCAAGACTGACCAGGACTGACTGCACATTTGCCAAGAAGCAGATAGCAAGCCAAAGATTAAAAGTATTTGATCTGAAGGAGATCTAAAGAGATCTAAACAGGTGCCTGGAGACCAGAAAGACTTCAAAGGGTGTTTAATTTTCCCTGGTGATTCCATGCTTTAAAATGTTGAATGGCAACTATGTATGTAGAAGAGAATGGTGATAATAATTCACAAAACTTTGGAGGATATAAAGGAAGGAGGAGTGGTTGTGCTGGTACTAGTGTGATAGCCAGGAGGACCCAAGTGAATTTGAGAAAAGGAAAATTTTGGCTTAATACAAGGAACAAAAATATAAACTAAATAAAGCGACCTAAAATAAGTAACTGTACAAAGCCTAAGAAACCAAACAAAACCTTTCCTCCAAGTAGTTATTTTGGAAGAGGAAAAGTACCAGATATTACATTGAGTTCTCTACGAGCTTCACTCTTGTTGTGGGCTTTTGTATGGAAGCCATTCAAAAAGTTATGGTGGTGTAGGCTGCCTAAAATGGAAAGAGCCAACAATAATCTCTCTTTGATTTGAAAAATCCCCAAAAGGGAGAGGCTGAAACCCCTCAGAAGCAGTAAATTAAAACTGAGCAGAAACCTGGCACATATAGTAAAATGACGCATACAGTGAATGGCACAATCTTCTGTTGGGCTCTGCACATAGAGGACAGACACATCATGATTTTCCGAGTCCAAAATAAAAAGCCTATAAAAAGTACTTCTTCCTGTTATGGAGAAAAATAAATTTGACAAGAGTGATTTGTCTTCTTATTACAGAATTGATGCTTTTTTTCTTTTTTTCTTTCCTCCTTTCCTTGGTAAGCTTTAAATGCAGAGAAAAAAGAAGAAGGTATCTGATCTGGGTAAAAGTCTGGCACAGATGAGGCTCCTGAAACTGGGACAGTATTGCTGCTTTTCACATTGACAGTGCTCTCTCTCCACTGGAGTGTCCCTGGGGTACAGAGGATGTGATAAAACACATTCAGTCCAAGTGGAGGAAATGTTAAAACTTCAGACAAAAATAGACATAGTCTTTAAATTTAGGCATTCTATTAGAAAATTGTAGCAGGAGCTAAACCAAATGTTTAAGGATGTGGAAATGTAAAGTCAGGTTAATGGTCAAAAACAGAGATCAAAGTTGATCTTACCAGACAGACTTTTTCTATTTTTTGATGAAGTTTTTTTTAAAATGGAGGCTAGAAATATCTGTGTACTGGTGGCTGCACTTTGATAGATGAGTGGTAAAACAAGGCTGGTCACTGGATCAGTGGGACAGATGCTGCAAAGGAGAGCATCCTCTTGAGCTTTACGAAGCGCCGACTCCTGCGCCAGCAGGGAGGCAAAGAGCTGCTGCGCCATGTTCACAGTGCATTAACTGCTGGCATTTTCAGTGCATTCCAAACCCCAGATCAAATAACTCCACTGTTAGATCATGCTAAAGTGCTCTAATGCTTGTTTCTCTCCATCACATCCCAGTAACCAGGCTGCAGGGGCACCGGTGAAAGCGGCATGTGGAAGTTTTAAACTATATAAACTTGGGTTCTTAAAACTAACAAACGTGCACTGAATGAGCACTCGTTGTTCCGTTGTTCTGTGTTTATGCTTTGGTGCAGAAGGCATAGGGTTCCTGCTGCAAAGTGGGATGACAAGTTTAAAAGGGCATGGGCACAGCACCAGGCAGCAAGTCCCCACATCACTCTGGCAGGGTCAGGCTGTGCAGAGCCATCACTCTGGTCCTTCCTGCTCCCCTGGTTCCTGTGACAAAGGCATCAGCTCAGTGCTCGCCTCCCTGCCGTGCTTCAGGGCTGGGACAGCCAGTGCCTGCTGGCAGGAAGGAGGCAGGAGAGAGGGACCTGCCACCATCACAGCACTCTCCATTCCTCTCCATGTTTCTCAGCTTTTGGGCATTTTGTTTCAAGAGCAGCGCTCTCCGGATGTTTTCATTCTCGTGTGTTTGCAGATGTGACTCTCTGCCAAGTGATGTGCCTTTTTTTATCTGGGAAAATCCTTGGCGCATTTTACGAGACAGACGTATGAGGCCCAGGAACTACCAGCACGTACAAATGCCTGCAATCTTTCTTCAGACAAAGCCCGCAGGCCCAGTGTTGCCATCCCATCCCATCCCATCCCATCCCATCCCATCCCATCCCAGGGAGCAGAGAGCAGTGCTCAAAGCGGCGCCTGGGTGTTGTTTGCCGGAGAGGCTCCCCGGCTGGCCCCCGGCCAGAGCCCACAGCCCGCCCCAGCCTTGGCGGCGAGGGAGACGTGCGGGCAGTGCTCTGCTCAGTCTCTGCTCGGCACAGCAGCCCTGGGGTGACAGCACTGACGATATGCTGGAGAAGGTTCTGGACTGCCTCAGCTGGAGCAGGGCGGGGGATGAACTGCACTGACCCCTCAAACGGTAAAGCACATGGAGGCAGGTTTAAATCCGCTCTCTTGTTTTGCCAACAAGTCCTGCGATGCTGTCCCTTTGTTTTTATTTAAGGGCTTATAACCTCAGCAGGCATGGAGCAGAGGGTGATAGACTAGCTTTATGTCTGAAGTCAGGGCATGGCTGTGTTAGATAATCTTAATGAAAGAGGATGTGGTTTTCTTTTTACACTAACACACCTTGTTTCCCTTAGTCAGGTACAGAGAAATGACTGACTTGTTTTAGCTGAAATTTTCCTGAGACAGCACAGGCCAGGAACAGACACTCAATACAGAAGTTTTCTGCCCACACCACTTGTCAATGTTATCAGCAACTTTAAATAAGGGTTGGCATGAGGAAGGGTCAGGTAAACTCAGTTATTGGTATTTTCCTCCCTGTGCCTCTCCTAATCAGATCTGGCTTTGTTCATCTTGCTGGGTCAGCAGTTTTATAGCTAGCTGAGGCACTGGAAGAGCCACATACATGTACCTTCAGAAAGCTGCAGTAACTAGGTATTGGGTTTTTTCTGTGGCAGAGGAAGCAATGTAAAAGGACAAGGGATATCAAGTAGGATGACTTGTGGTGTGGAGGAAGAACACCCGCGTCGTCTCTGAGCACCCACCTCCTGAATTGCTTCTAGTGATACAAATCCCAATGGTGGGATTTGTGCTTGCCGCTGAAAATATGACCATGGAAGTAGCTGGACATAACCTAGGTTAGAATCAGCAGGAACAAATGCGACTGTGTGTCTTTTCTTGCAGTTCAGACATCTGTATCCTGAAAAAACCATGCACTGTCCAAAATAGTCAGAGCATTCTTACATTTGCCAGCGCAAGATCAGTTTCATTTGTGATATCAAGAGGGAAAGAACAGATGTTAATGAGGTCAGGCTGTCTCAGTCCATGCTTATTTGTGTTTTGGATTTGCTGTGAGCAGATTTCCATAACCCAGTGATGTGAACAGGGGGACATCCCTAGCAGCAGAGCCACCATGCTGAGGAAATCCATGGCACTGGGGATCCTCAGGGAGCAAAGATCCAGCCCTGTGCCTTTATTTCTATAGGCTGTGCAGTTTGTCTCTGAGGCTATCATCTCCTGATTCAGGGTTCTCACTAGCAACACAGATGCTCATGGAGCCATTGCTTCCCCCTTACATCCCCAGCCATTCCTTGCTTCAGCTGCATTTCAGCACAACTGCCTCCTGTGCAGCAGTGGCGCAATGGGTTATAGACCCAGGTGTTGAACTCCAGCAGAGAACTGATCCAGGCTAACACCCCAATATGGCAGGAGGAGAACTAGATTTCTTTAGATGGGTGTTGCTACAAAAAACCGTTCAGGAAAATGCAGCCCTTGGGTTCACATGGCCAGCCACGAGTATGAGCATTCCTCCCTGGTTTTGTGAGCATGGGATTCCCCTGGTCCTGTTGCTTTTCCCCAGCAGAGCAGGTGGGTACCAGGCACCAAACAGTCTGTGGCTGTACTGTACTTCCAGACATTCTGAAGCCTCCTCAGGGCTGGAAACCCCATACAAATGCCCACAGACCATCTGTATGATCATTTTGATGTGGGAAAAGCAAATGTGCCAAAGGAAACCTGTCTATGTGGTTGCCCCACTTGGATCCACTTGAATCTACAAGACCGATTGGGTCTGTTTCTGCACTCAGATGTTCTTTGCATGGAAAAAAAAGAAGGTGAGTGCATTTCTTTCCCCACTTTTTCTACTACTCAGTGATAAAAAAAAAAAAAGGTGGTTGTCACATTGCCCTTCTTACCTTCAAATTTTTCCTCTATATCAGAAATCCAGGTCTCAGCAAGCTGGTTTCCTGGAAAGCTTCTGGTGATAAAGCTGTGTGAATCACCAGCTGCAGCAACATTCAGGGGAAATGAGTTCACTGAGACCACTGGGGTCTCTGTGTGCCACTGAGAGGTCCAATGGGGCAGAAAGCAGCAATGAAAGGTAAAGTTTTCAAGAGCAACAGGGAAATAGTAATTGCACAGGATTTCACTGGTAAATTCACTTTGCAAACACAAAAACTCCCAGAAATGGATGTTATCCACAAGTTCTACACCCTAATTAAACCTCTTCCTCAAATCACATCCACAGACCCCAGTTCTACTTGCAATTCAGCTTCCTCTTACATATTCTGGGCTTCCCAGCTCTGGCATGGCTGACAGCTATGCCCACCTTCAGAGCCTCCTGCAGTCTGAGATCTGCTTACTCAGTGAAATGAAGTAGTTCTTTTGAAGTTCACCACACACTTCAACCACAGCCTTGAAAGAGCTGCTCACATGTGGACAGGGGCTGAACCCCAGGCAGATATTGTTGCTAAATAGCCAGTGATAGAGCTCAGTTAAAAAGCAGGAGGCATAGTAAAAGCATGAGTACAAGGTGAAAGGGAACAGTAAACTGAGCCTTAAGCACAACATGTCTTTCTTACACTTCATTTAACACTCATTCTGACAGCTCCTGGTGATGCAGACCTTTTATCTGCTGGCTGCATCCTCTCCCACAGCAGTGACTCAGCCAGCCCTTGCCTACAAGCCTTGTGTGAGCAGTAACTTCTCCAAGAGGCCCTGGTAGAGTTCAGTCCCCATGGCCCCAGCCATTTCTGACTTCTCTAGAAATTATTGCATCAAGCAAAGCCCAGGAAGAGCTGGTCCCAGTCACTCACTGTTTGGGAAGGGTGGAAGCACTGCTTCAGGTCTAAGCTCACTTGTGGGCAGGAAAACATCCAGGCTATTGTTGTTTGTCCTCCCCATCCTGTGTCCTCTGTCCTTGCTGTTTTATTATTTTAGCAATGCTTGAGGAATTGCATTTGCTATTCCATTTCTATTGGATGGGGTCAGGGAAAACAAAGCTGCAAAGTCTCGATGGTTCTACCATCCATCAGTCTGCAGGTAGGATGTTTGGTTGGTGATTTTGAATATATTAGCATTTGCTTCATAAAGTTGCTTTCCTTAAAGTGTTGTTGTCCCCCAGCCATCCCCTCCTGGCAGGAGAGCTCTGCCATTGAGAGAAGTCAGCCTGCTGACCCTCATTTTGTCACCCATGGTGACATTGCTCCCTGATGCCATGGAGAACCAATCTGAGTAGATAGAGTTTAGAAAAGTACAAAATAAAATTAAACAGAGCTTTAAAAAAAAACAAACAGGGAAGCTTTTTTTACCAGATCTGCTCCCAGCACTGGCTCATTAAGTGCTTCAGGGAGAATTAAACCAGGGTGAGGATGACCAAACTTACTCCTATCCTTGCATTGTCCTTGTCTTGGCCCTGCCTGGCTGCTGTCTGGGTGACACAAAGCACTCAAGCAGGAGATGCCAGATGCAAAATAAATCAGGTGACATCTGGGAGGCAGGATGCCTGTGAGCAGTTTGACCATGCAGATGCTTGGGACAGCCCAAAGAAGGGAAGGAACAAGAGGAGAAAACAGGGAGATGCTGAGCTCGATTCCCCAGGACCTGGCAAAGTTTCCTGGACTGTTTGGGGTATTCCTTGCATACTGCAGGACAAACAGCACTGCCTGCAGTCCCCAGGGTCAGGGACCTGAGAGATTGTTTGTCTTTTTCCTGAAGTGCTATGAATTAGTATTATAAAAAACACAACTTATCTGCAACCTTTTGCCTGCATTCCTCCATAGTCTGAAGCTGTTCGTCTCAGCCGGAGGATTTTCCAGGGGAGGAAACAAATGTGATTGCAATGGTTTGGCCAGCATGCCCTGCCTGCTCTAGCCATCACTGTTCCCTCATAGAGCTGAAGGACTGCCAGTGAGGAGGTGTCCCATAGATGGTGAATCCCTCATGGCATCGCCCACACCAGCACCTGGTGTGCACTGTGATGCACATCGCCAGGGTGTGTTAAGAGCCAACAGGGTTAAGGCACCTCTGAAAGGAGCAGGCTGAAATTTGGTTGCCTGTAAAGCCAGCAAATTTCCCCACTGGCTGAAGCTCTGGCCACAGCAGCTGGCATCTTCCCCAGAGCCACCAAGAGACCAGAGGGTCCCCAAGGTCCCTGCACCACACTGGGGACCGGGCAAAGCTCATGGTCTATTGGGGAGACAAGGAGACTTCAGTGGAAAAACCGAGATGCGCAAGGGCTAGAAGGGAGAAAGCGACTCCAGAGGGCTGGTTGGAAGTGATGCTTGCAGGACTGGATGGCTGCTGGCAGTGCCTGAAGCTACACAGAGCATTTCAGGCTTAAGAGGTCAAGGAAAAACTGTCCAAAGACAGAGAGCCTAAGAGCAGGGATGGCCACTGACTGTTCAAAGTCCAGTCTGAAGCACATAGGAAGGTAAATTTAGGAGCAAAGGGAATTGAGATGAGCCTTTGCAGCCACCCCAAAACACATGCTTCCCATTGTTACCCCAAGCAGGCACTGAGGCAGTTTTGGTCCTGAGTCAGCCACTTTGCTCCAAGCAGGAAACTAAGAAATGTGTTTATGTCTTCCTCAAGAGGAAAATAAAACAAAACCAGAGCAAAACTCTCCACTCGGGATTACAGGAATGAAAGATGGGCAATGGGGAACACTCTTTTCCAATGCTGGGAAAGGCAGTTATTATGTCAACCAGCTGCTGCTGCTGCCCCACATGGCATGATAAATGGGATTGGGCTTGATATGGAAGCTGGCTCAACTGTGCTGGTCAAATCCTTATGGGAAGAAATGAGAGCTTGAGAAAGTATTTGTCCACACTTACACATGCCTTTGGAGAACATCAGCTGTCAGTGTCCCCAGTGTGCTGTGGGGTGGATGCTGTGAGCCATCAGCACCCCAAACCCACCCAAGTGGTTTGCCCTTGATGGCAGAAAGAGATTTCAAGGGAAAAGCTGTCATGGTAACCTTTTCCTTCCACATACTACAAAGCCAACATCCTGCTCAGCTCAGTCTGAGATATGGTCAGGGAGCCAAAAAAAGGGAAGCAAATGAGCTGAAAGGTGAGTGTCCTGAAAGCCCTGGGTGTGCTCTTGTACACTGCGAGTTTCCCTTCTCCTGACGCAAATGGAGAAAAGCCACTGAGAAACCACAAGGAACCCTTCAACCACATCCAAACCACCTACATGCCTGATGGAACCGCTGCCTCATTGACCTCTGCTGGTGACTGAGGGCTGAAAACCCCAGTGGGCAACTTTGTTCAAAAACAAACATCATGAACATATTGGCTGTGACATTCTGTACCAGAAATAGTGAGGTCAGCAGGACCAGGGCAGTGATCATCTCTCCATACTCAGCATTGGTGAGGCCCCACCTTGAATCCTGTGTTGAGTTTTAGACCCCTCACTACAAGAAAGACGCTGAGGGGCTGGAGTATGTCCAGAGAAGGGCAGTGGATCTAGTGAAGGGTCTGGAACATGTCTGATGAGGAGCAGCTGAGTGTTGGGTGTTGGGATTTTTTTACCTTAAGAAAATGAGGCTTAGGGGAAACCTTACCACTCTCTGCAAATACCTGAAAGGAGGCTGTAGCAAGGTGGGGTCAGCCTCTTCTCCCAGGTAACAAGGGACAGGACAAGAGCAAACAGCCTCAAGTTGTGCCAGGAGGGGGTTTTGGTGGGATATTTGAAAAAATTTCTTCACAAAAATGGTTGTCCAGCAGTGGAACTGGTTGCCCAGGGAAGTGGTGGAGTGCATGTAATAGAGGTGTAGATGTGGCACTTAAGGACATGGTTTAGTGGACGATGTGGGAGTGCTGGGTTAACAATTAGACTTTATAATCTAAAGATACTTTCCAGCCTAAATGATTCTGTGATTCCATGATTCTATTCTATCTTTGTAACCCAGAGAGCATATAGATGGGGACTCCCCTGTGACAGTGCCAGCAGCTCTGCAGAATAATGAGAGGAGAAGCTTGGAAGAAGCCAAAACTGCAAGTTCTCTTGCAAAAGTAACCTTAAATAGTAAGACTCTTGCAGGGGCTTCACACGCTATTGGGGGGGAGACTTTTTCTGCTTGTGTTTTCAGTGTTTTCAGACAGGTGAACAACCACTTTTCCCTTCAGTTTTAAATAGATTTTCTTAATGAAATTATGAGTTTATCCCCATTTGGGGGGATAGTTGGCCCATTTGATTGCTCAGAATTGGATGTGAAGGATTCTCTGATGCACCGAAATCAAATATGCCAAGCAGAGTGGCTTGAGAGCGAAAACAGCAATTTAGCCCCTTTCTAATGGCTGGTGACAGTATCCCACGAAGTGGTGATGATATGCCTTTAAAATTCAGAGGACAATTATTGTGTCTTGCACACACCTATGTTTGCCAGCCTTGCAACCCAGCCCTTCCCATGAAACAGGGGAAAGGCAAAGCCCACAGCAGTTGATTTATTGGCTTCTCTGCCCTATATTTTTACCCTCTGCTGTACAGCTGGCATTTTGTTTTCATACTGCTGTATTCAATGCAAATTAATGATGTTTAAAAGAGAAAGGAATATTGCTCTCAGATGTGCTAGATTTTGGCCCTCCCCATAAACCTCTAATTTCCACAGATTAAGTTGTTTAGAAATTTGGATGTAATTAATAATACCAAAGGGAAGGAGTATTTAAGCGGAGAACAAAAGGGAAATTCTGTGTGAAATAAGCTTAATTTTTATTGTTAAAAAGATGATTTAAACTATTCAACTTCATCAGTGAAACCATGGCTAAAAATACCAATAAATAAAAGAACCCTGACAAACTCACTCTGCTATTGTCTAGCTGCTACAAGGAGCTTTTGCCGTCCCATGGCAGCTGCCCTGGTACAGAAAAGACAAACTGCTTTTGGCCAGCAGGTCCCTCCAGCAACCCAGCCCATAGCTGCTCCCAGAGGGGGCAGGGCCTGACTGAGGGGGCAGAGGGAATGCCAAGGGGAGGCAGCTTAGCTCCTGGAGCACCTCGACCACCCGAGCCCTGGAGAAGAGAAGGCTCTGGGGAAACTTTATTGCAGCCTTTCAGTACTTGAAGCGAGCCTTTAAGAAGAGGACAAGCTTTTTAGCATGGCCTTGTTGCAAAAGAGTAAGGGCTAAACCAAAGGAGGGTCAATTTTTATTAGATATAAGGAAGAATTTTTTTACAATGAGGGTGGTGAAACACTGGAGAGCACATGTTGCCCAGAGAGGTGGTGAATGCCTCATTCCTGAAAACATTCAAGGTCAGGTTGGATGGGGCTCTGAGCAACCTGGTCTAGTTAAAAATGTCCCTGCTTATTGCAGGGGGGTTGGACTAGATGGTCTTTAAAAGTCCCATCCACCCTAAACCTTTCTGTGATTTGAACATTTCAGAGATTTTGGGAAAGTCTTAACCACTCACAGAGAAATCACATTGCAGTACTCTCTTCCTGCAGGGACCCCCAAAGGAATGGATTCCAACATAGAGGCAGGCACAGCCACTGCTGCAGCCTGAGCTCCTGTCAAGGATAGCTGAATCAGCACAAAATTAACTGAGGGAGAGGAAGTATGGGAATGACTGCAAAAACAAAGGCAAGATGAGAATAGCAGAGGAGAAGCAATCCCTGTCACTGGTCCCTCAGCACCTCCTCCCAAGGGCTCTGTAGGCTCTTGCCCACCCGCCTTCACATGTGTACTCACAATGAAAAGTGATATGTTGTACAAAAACATGACTTCGTTTCCTTCTTTCCCATCGCTAGCTCCTGGCACGTTGCCTCCATCGCGAGCAGCTTTTGTGCACAGAGAATGTCTGACACCTGCTACAGCAGAGCCAGACTTTTCTCTAAGCGCATCCCCCTTGCTGGCTCCAGGGCTGCTGGCACACTGAGGGGGTGAAGCTGCCAATTGCCCAAGAGTTGAACATTTCAGCACAAAGCAGAATTAGTGGGAAGGTGGGTTGGGATGGAGGCAGGAGGAAGCAAAGCTGTGTGGGTGTGAAATGCCAGGAGCACTGAATGACGGTTAGGATGGGTGAAGAGGGCTTTTGTTAAGAACAGCTAAAAGAGAGCGGGCACCTGTCCCTGAACTTCGCAGCCTGGAACAAAGACCCCATCCATTTGCAGCTGTAACTCATCTCAGCTTGCCAAGGCCACTGGTGGATGTGCACGTCCGTGGTGTCAGATTCCAAAATTGAAAATAACGGGTGCCACCATTGTCGCCTGAGGGAGCAGCCAACCAGGGAGAGACACTGTGGGTGAGGGATGGGAGACTGGTGAGCACAGAGGAACAGGGAATTAATGACAACTGAACAGGCATGAAGGGAAGGGAATGGAAAGACCTCCAGCAGCAAGGACAGGAAGGGAAGGATACCCATGCAGAACTCCAATGCAGTGTTTCTGAGGGCCGATTGCAAAACTGCTCTAGGAGGCAGGGATGCTCAGGGTCCAGGTGCCTGGGAAGGAAAAGTACCGAGGACATTTGCCACAGGGTTTGTTGCATTTTACCAGCAGATACTTTGCAGTACCTTTAGGTGGGCACCTGGCCATCTGAAAGTCTCTTGAGCCACATCCTGTGTGAAGGGAGCAAGTGACGATGATCACAGAATATGCTGAGTTGGAAGAGACCCACAAGGATCGAGTCCAATCCTTAGTCCTGCACAGGACCATCCCCAAGAGCCACACCATGTGCCTGAGAGTTTCATCCAAACGCTTCTTGAACTCTGACAGGCTTGGTGCTGTGATCACTGCCCTGAGAAGCCTGTTCCAGTGCCCAACTACCCTCTCAGTGAAGAGCCTGATATCCAGCCTAAAACACCCCTGACACAACTTCAGGCCATTCCCTCCGGCCCTGTCACTTGTCACCACAAGGAAGAGATCAGTGCCTGCCCCTCTTCCCCTCACAAGGATGTTGTAAATGCAATGAGGTCTCCCCTCAATCTCCTCCAGACTGAACAGACCAAGTGACTTCAGCCACTCCTCATATGGCTTCCCCTCAAGGCCCTTCACCATCTTCATTGCCCTCCTTTGGATGTTTTCTAACAGCTTAGTATCTTTCTTATATTGTGGTGCCCAAACCCACACACAATATTCGAGGTGAGGCTGCCCCAGAGCAGAGCAGAGCGGGACAATCCCCTCCCTCAACCGGCTGGCGATGCTTTGCCTGATGCCCCCCAGGACAGGGTTGGCCCTCCTGGCACTGCTGACTCGTATTCAACTTGCCATTGATCAGGACCCCCAGGGCCCTTTCCATGGCACTGCTTTCCAGCACCTCATTCCCCACCTGTTCATACATCCAGGACTGAGAGGAGTTAAAGAATAACGTGACTTCACCTGAACAGCACACGTGGGCTTGCCTGTTCCTGCAATTACACAGTCAGGAAATTAATTTTGATCAACTGCTCCTGAATACCTTCCTGTGCAAGCAAAACCTGGCAGGACTTCTTTCCTCTTTTATTATTGGGGAATACCAAAGGGGATACTGAGAGGCCCTGAAAGTGCGTTAGGAAACCATCATGAGGCACAGGAGCCTTCACGTGAAGAACTGGATTCTTGCTCATCCCAGCTAAGAACCCTGGAGTCTGCTCTGTCTGGACAGGCTCATTGGGATGTAGTGACAGCTTCTCCCACCCTGCCTTGGTGAAGTGGTCTAGATTGTGAAGGGAGAGGAAAACTGTATTTATGTGACTCGCCAGTGAAATTATAAAAGTAATCTTACATTTCAAAAGTACTCAAATTACCCAGCATGGATTTTGTATCAGTGATCTAGACACACTGTTTAACATGAGGCTTTTTTTGTATCAGTGGCCTACACATACTATTTAATATGAGATGGGTAGCTGCTGTCTGATTTAAACTCAGAGACATCCCTGAGAATTGAACCAGAACAAGAGGTAAAAATCAACCCTAATCCCACAACTTTCCTCAATCAGCATCACAAACTGGAGCCATCCAGTACTTTTCACCAAACAGCCCAAATTTCACAAGACTAGCTCGCACTTCAGACAGGAGTCCCAGCCTCTTTTGTGTGCTACAGAAGCAGCCATGGATTTATTTTCCTTTTGCTTTCTTATGCACATATGAAGTTTTAGAACCCAACCACTGCCCCCATGCTAATAGTTTTCAGATGTTTCTGGCTGTGGCCCACCTTATGGGCAAGGCTTGCCCCACAGCGTGGAAGGAGGCAGGGGAGATGATGATCCCCCACTCTCCAGGACAGGGAGACACTCAACTCCCACCTGCAGGCCATCTGCTCCACTCTACCGCAGATTCCCCAGGTCACCTGTCCCATTTTAGCAGCACACGAAACATGGGTAGTGAGCACAGGGAAGTGGCAGCTGAAAACTGTTTATTGGATGCTCGTGTGAGTGTATAGAAGCAGCCTGAACTTGTTCTCTGGATGCATGTGGTGGGGTCTTTCCTTTGCCATCCTGGACTGTATGCTCTGGCCTTGGGCAAAGCAGGGAACACTCCATTGCTGAGTACTCCTGGCCAAACTCATCCCTTTGATCCATCCCACTTGGCTTATGAAAAATTCCTCTACAATGCTGCAGCTCCCTTGAATGCTGTGAAAGTCCAGATAAGAACAACCACAAAAAAATGTAACATTTTAGCTCCCATCCCTTTTTTTTTTCTTTTATGTGGATCTACTATGAGAAAGAACAAAGGAAAAGATTACTCATTTTCTGCAAAATTACTAATTCTCTTCTAAAGAGAATTAGTTCAGCCAATTGACTCCCCTTCTCCCCAACATCGCATCCTATGGCTGAAAAGCAGAGAGAAAAATGATGCCCCTGTTTTGCACAAATAACTCCAGCTATCAATAATGAAACTGTTTTCCCACTATGTGTATGTTCTCCCTTTTTCCACCTAGTATCAATCCAAGTAAAGTAACACATGGAACCAGAAACTTCACACTTGCTTTCCATTGAAAAGCATTAAAGCGTAAGGTTCCCCCGTATTACCATGATGAGGGATTTTGTACAGTGAAGGTAGAAAGGGGAAAAGAGGCCCTTCCTTCCTTTTCGGTTTGCATCTTTTGAAATGATTAACACTAGAGAGCAGAACTCTAAAATGATGGTTCCATAGAGACTGCTCTCATTCCTGCCAGATCTTTTCCTCAGTAAGAGCTAGTAAGGAAGATCTCTGATGTCTTCTGCATGACTAGCATGCCAAACTCACCCTTCCAGGATTCCTCTACTGAAAACAATTGTGCGTTCAAACCACACTTGCATTTCTTACATTTTTAACCTAGTAGCGATCACTGCAATAACAGACAGAAAATACAAACTCACCACATGATACAGCATCACGAAAAGGACAATCAGTAGGAGACCAGGAGGAAGGCAGAGTTCATAGTCCTTGCACTTTTTGGTTTCTCTTACCAGACTTCTTGCAAGACAGGGCAGGAATAAACCATTACCAGCAGTAACAGTGCTGGTACAGTGTAGCTTCCTGTCCAGAAAGAGCTGATTGCATCCAACAACTCAGCCTGGCTCATCAACGCAGACGTCAGAGGGGAATTCCTGAGCAGGGCTGTTGAGGTCCAGGATGTCTCCTAGAAGGTTTCCCACCAGCTGAGAGGTCTCAGCGCACTTCCCCAGCCACAAGTTGCATTGTGGCCAAGAGAAGAAAGAGGTTGAACTTCTGTCCTGGGTTATTCAAAGGCTCTCCTGGTGATAACACTTCACTTTCAAAGCACCTCTGCATGTGGTTAGAAGAAATAGGAGATATGTTGGGTTCACGTCTCTCACTATGTGCTCAGTGGACAAGGGGACTTTCTGCAGCTGCGTCTAGATTGGAGCAATGCATTTTAAGCCAGTGTCAAGCTGTCATCCCTCATTCAATTTATAAAACCATTTAGGTTGGAAAAGACCTCTAAGATCATTGAGTATAGCCATTAACCCAGCACTGTCAAGGCCACCACTAAACCATGTCGCTAAGGACCACAGCCAAATGTTTTTTGAACATTTCTAGGGATGGTGATTTCACCACTTCCCAGAGAAGCCTGTTCCAAAGCTCAACCATCCTTTCAGTGAAGAAATTTTTCCTATATCTGGTCCAAACATGCCTTGGTGCAACTTGAGGACATTTGCTCTTGTCACTTGTTACCTGGGAGGAGAGGCTGACCCCCACATGTATACAACCCCCTTACAGGTAATTGTATCATCAGTAGTACCACTAGGGTAGACAGGGTGACAAAAGCAAACCTGTTCTGTAAGCTCTCAGAGAGAGACCTCGTTTGCCTCATAACCTGCTCTGAACTTGATTTAGCCACATCTCTGCAAGCTGATGCTGCTGTGTCAGCAGTGATCACTCCAAAAGTCAGCATTGAGTCAGCCTTACATTTCCAGCTTAAAAACAGGTCACAAGTGCATGGCATTTGCATTGATTCCAAAGCACTGAACAAGGAAATTAATTCCATAAGGTCTCTCCTCTCAGGAAGGGTGGGAGTCAGGTGTCATCCCCCTTTTACAAATCATGAGACAGACAGACAGAAGGATCACAATTTGCTGCAAAATCAAGCACATTCCCTTTTCTACTCAGCATGAGACACCTGGGAAAGGTTTACAACATGATCTGAACACTACTAAGACAGCTGAAGGATCACTGAGCCCACAGTAGCCCCCAGACCTTCCTGAGGACCTACTCACAGCCTCTTCACATGAAGCAAACCACACTGTATGCCCTGTGCTCCATCTTGTATCACACAGCAGAGCCAGATGGATGTTGGACAATCCCTGAACCCGCTTGGTCCAGCACATGGCCCAGCTTGCATAAAGCTGCTGGTCACTTACTGGGACCTGCCATCCTCACACCACAGGCCACAGCTTCACTTCTGCTTATAGAGTGGCCAAGGGTCTCCAGAGTCCCTCTGCAAAGAGGGCTGCAGCCAGGAAGCTGTAGAGATCAATTCATCCCGCCTGTGCCTCAGGGATATCTGGGAAGGAGAGGGACCAGGAGGAAGCACAAGGTAGGAGAACTTGCTCTGGCCACAGCCGTCCCTTTGGACACAGCCAGTGCCTCTGCTCCTGAGGACAGGTGGCTGAGCAGTCTGGGGAGGCTGTCATAGCCTTGCTGCTGCTGTCCCCTGCCAAGGGCAGTCAGGTATCTTTTTGTGTGGCACTGGAAAACTGAGCTTCATGCTCAGGCATCACATCATACCTCACATTAGCTGCTCCAGCACTTAGGGAGGGACAGTCAAGATGTATTAACACTGTTTTAACATTAATTATGTTTGCAGAGCAGTACTGCAAGGAGCCTTTTGACAAGCACATTCTTCCTTGGCTACATCGTTTTTGCCTTCATCTTCCAGAACTGCACACATCTTTCCACCAACAGAAAAGGACAGCATTAAGATCTGTCAAGGCAGAAAAAAGGAGTTCAAGGTCATTGTGCTGTCCACATAACAGGTGACATTGGACTTTTCTTCCCCATTTCTTCCAGTGTATATAGTACTAGATAACTGCCCTCTGCAAACTGAGCTGAATCCCTCCAGCTTCTGGAAAGCAACTGGAGAGGTGACTGCCTGGGACAGTTTTTGTTGCAGTCAGTTTTCTTTACACCACGCATTAACATTCTGACATGGCAACAAACGAATTTTTGCCTGTATTGAAACAAAGGCCTGAGGTTCACTTAGGGTTTTAATTTGCCAGAATGATATAATGATATCAAGGAAAAAAATTAACCCCCCCAGTGTGTACAAGCAGTGTTGGATGCACACAGAACAGTCCAAAGGCAAGCACTCCCTCACCCAGCAAGGGGATGCAGGCTTTCTATGCACCCTATCCTCACTTCTAGCTTCTGGTGTGCCCTCCCTCCAGGCTAAGGTTCCAAATCTTCTGATTGCAATTTGATTTCTTTTGGCTCACAGAAAAGTCCCTCTGCTTGGGTTCCTGAAGTGAGGGAGAGCAAGGAAGGGAAGCAGAGCTTGGCTGCCACCTCCTGGCGTCTGGTCTCCTTCCTCTGCTGGACACACACCAAACCCATCAAAAACAGAATAGTCCAAAAATACAAATACTGGCACTGCCCTCTGGCTTCTTGGATTGAGCCCTTTCTAACTCAGCAGGAATAAAACAGACTCCTCAAGGAGAAAGGGTGTGAGATCAAGTTGCTGAGCTTAAGGGAGCTGAGTTTCACAAATTAATATAGTTTTTACATACATGTATATGTTTATGGTTTGTAATAACATGAAAGCTCGTGGCACGCCACAGGAGCTGTTAACATCTTGCAGACGGGAGCTACAAGGCTTCCCAGAGTCAGTTTTCATTTCTAAAAGGTCAGTCAAACAAAATACACCTTCTCAAAAGTCAGGCCAATATGCCACTCCATTGCAGAAAGGCTTCCATAAATGTTTCTCCTTCAGCTTTAGATAAAACTTACATTTATTCCCTCCAGAGAAAAGCAACAAGGAAATAATTCTTATTAATTCTTTCTCCGTTTCTTTGTCCTCTTCCCTGCTTATGAGGAAAAGAGAAATTTTTCTCACTTTATCCTCTAAAAACGAAATACACAGTATTTCAGTTTCCTTGGAATGTTCTGTTTTATGCTTGATAAATACTCTCAGAGTTTTGAAAACACCATATGAAATCTCCAACTATCTTTCAAGATATTACAGAAAGAGTAACATAAAAGGCTGCCTTATGGAAAAATACAAAACCCTCATACATTGCCTGCTGTAATCCTGGGAATCTCAAAGCCAGAAAATTGTGGGGTCAAAGTATTCTAGATTCACGGCCACAAGCATAGGAGAAGTAATTCAAAAGAAATGAAGACATGCATTTGTATGCAAAGGGTGACTCCGAGGCTTGGGACTGCATGGACATGTGCACAAGGAAAGATTATGAGAAAAATCAATCAAATTAGTTTTCTCACATCAGCATTCATGAAAGACAGTGCTCCATAAAACCTTCCCATCAGCAAGTCACCACGGCTCCTCAAGGACCTTAAAAGAACAATGACCTTCCCAAAACAACAGGATGAAAGAGATTTTTTTTGTTCAAAGCAGCAGCTCTGGGCCTTGACGTACCATCACTCCTTGGAGATAATGGAACGTTTAAAGGGAGGTCCTATCATATTTGTAATCCACCCAGACATGCTGAAATCTGTCCATCACAGATGAAGATCAGAAAGGCCAAGCCAAGAATTATAAAGTGACAATTTTCAGTAAGGAAGCCACAGTGAAGCCAGCCAAAGCCTGGCCGGCATTTGTCTCTAATTCCAAATAAATCCTATTGGGAAAAAACCCCAACCTCATGCTCCATATCTGGATGTAAGTGTACAGAAGAGATTAGCTGTTACTAAGAATAAGACCAACGTGCACTGTGACGACAGCTGGATAACAAGCACTAACAATTGCAGTTCTCCCAGTGTGAGCTGACCACTGTCTGAAGTCAGAAAAATGTGTTTTTCTACAGATAAATTGGGGCTGATCCCACTGCACCAGGGCTGGTAGGGTTTGATCCCAGACCCTTCTGCGTAGATATCCCCAAGCCCAGCACATGTGTATCAGTCTGGTGTTTGGCATTAGAGACAGAGCTACAAATACAACACTGTGAAGAGGATTTCCCTGTGGTTAAAATCTGCTTCTCTGAGGTGCTGTTCCCAGTGTGACCAGTAACTGTGTCCCTTTTAAGTCTTTTCCAACTCTCTTACAATGCTCAGAGCAAACTCAAAGCACTGAGTAATGGGGTATTCTGAAAGAAAAAAGCCCCTCTCCAGACCATTCCAACTCCAAAAGAATATACATCCAATTTTTCAGTCAGGGATTGTAAAAGTGAAGACTCTCACTGCTGGTACAGCTGAGAGGACGATGTGAACCGTGTAGTTCATTAGTGCTGCGATAGCACCCCCATGAGCCAGGCCCCACTGTGCAAGTGCTATGTCAGGATCTCGTCATGTGCTGGAGATGGATGTCTGCGAACCTCTCACAGGTAGATTTTGGTGGTGTTGTCACTTGTACACCTCCATCACTGCAAGCTATGGGGGCAGACTCTTGCCTTGCTGGGCTTTCTGATCTGGACCACCACCAAATTGCTGCTCTTCCCTCTCCTGCAGTGGTACCTCCCCAGCTGCAGGAGACACAGGAATAAATCCATCTTTGCACAAGCTTCTGCCCCTTACCTTGAAATGGCTGTGCTGTCCTCCTGACTGCTTTGACAGATTCACTACAGTGCTAAAAACAGCAGAGAAAAATCTTGTCAGCCAAATAGAAATGTGGATAGATGTCTTTTTAGTTATGAATTTCCAGAAAGTTCTGGAGTCCATTTCTTTCAAGCACAAACCAAAGGAATAGTAGAGAAGTTAAAATAATCCTGTAGAAGCCAGTTTATTGCATGGTGTAGTGCCAGTTTAAAGCAAGCTTTTTTGCTGTTGTTCATTCAATCCTAAAGCTATCCTGTTTTATCTAGTGCTATCAAAACCTGAGCTAAAAATATTATATCAATTATATACGATGTTACATACTAGTAAGGTTTTACACTGGGTCAGCATTCAGAGCCCCATGCAGACCACGCAGTCCTGTGCAGCTTTATTTGTGCAAGAGATGGACATGTCCTCTCTCTGTACCAAGAAAGTTGCCTTGAAGGGGACTCTGCAGCCCACACACACCATCAGACTGTGCCCTAAAACCTCTCTGTTTCTGTTGCAAGAGACAGCAACTGCATGAGGTACAGAGACGTTTATAATGCCCACAAAGCAGCCTTTGCAGACACAGAATTCAGCCTTCTAGATTAGGTGATTAAACAATTATATAAAAATAACTGGTTTAGATATCCATCTTCCTCATCTAACTCTTTGCTTTCAAAGCCATATTGATTTTAAAAAAAAAAAAAAGAAAAAAAAAAGAACATAAAATTCAGCAAGGGGCATAAGTATTTCAGGCCTCCCAAAAACCTCCTCTCTCCTGTGGCCCTGTGCTCTCCTGCCCCGTGCTCATCCACTGAGGAATATTTTTGACATGTGATGGAAAAGTAATTCCATTGATGGCAATGGATACCTTTTTCAACAGACTAATGTGCAGGAATATCCCAGTCTTGAAAGCTCGCGTGTTCTCCTCTGAACAGGCTGTGTTTACCTGCCTTTACTACAAAAATCCAGCAGGGCCCAGGGTGAGTATTCCCCTCTTCCCTTCTCAGCAGATGAGCATTAAGACATGTAATGGAAGGATTAAGCTGGACAAGAAGCTTTGCAGTGCAGCACTGCAGTGCCCTCTCTTCCTCTTGGACAGACTGGAGGTAAATCTTGCTTTTCTTCACGCACAGGGTATGCACCAGCTTTCAGTTTTTAATAACTTCCTTCAGTTCAGCTGGAAAAGGAAAATGGTCTGTTGGAGAGACTCCTTCAGCAAAATACAGCCAGCTCTGGCAGCAGATACTGTTATGTAGCAGCACTCAGCAATTCAACAACATTATATAAGACAAAAGGAACATGTTATACTCTATCAGCTGTCATACTCCTGAAGCTTAGTGAATTATTCTGTTATATGATATGACATGATATATATATATATATATATGTGCGTGTGTGTGTGAAAAATATTAGTGAATAAGTTAAAATGTGTTAAATACTGCCCTTCTATAGAGGCAAACAGTCTATAACCATGAGAAACATAGTTTGGAATAGAAATAGGAGCAGAATTTGTCCCAAACATCACAGATACCTGAGAAGTAACTTACTCCACAATTTTTAAGATGCCACAGGGATTTCCTACCTTCAGTCAAAGTGTGGGGCGGAGAAGAGAAAGAACAGCACAGGATTAAGTTTAAATCTCCTAAACTGAGCCAAGGACAGAATTATCCATGACAGAACTTGGCTAAGACGGACGATCCTCTCTGCTGCTGTCCTTTGTAATCATCTTTCCTTTCTCTCTTCTCTCAAAAATAGTATGAAAAAAAAAATAGAACGTCTGTTTTGCACCTGAGGACAAAAATATTTTCTGGTAGGTTCTCTAGCAGGGAATTTTTTGAATGGAACAGCCATGTACTGACTACACAGCAGAAGTGCAGTGCACTGGCAACTGAGGCTGTCACTGCAGATACTTGTGCACAGAGCTGCTGCTGCCACACGATCTCATACCCTGTCTCCATGTCTATTTCCAGCTCCAACTGCCACAACCATGTCCACTAGGAGTCATTTTTGTCCAAAAGAACACTTTTACCTTTTGTGATGCTTGACAGGGAACTGTGTCATTAGTTGTCCTACAACTATATTTTTTTCCCAGTGAAATGACCAAACTACAGAGCCAGATTAGCTGAATCATGTCCCTACACTACCCCCTGAAGTTATACATTTGCTTGTGAGGAGGGACTAACAATTTACATAAATATATTTTAGCATACAGTAAAATGATTGTATTTCAGTTTTATTTCTGCACAGTATTTGTCTACCAAGGGTGACTTACAACTTCACGATCAAGATTAGAAACAGCCCTTCATAGTTTGCTTTGATGAATTATGCTTTTTTAATCTCAGAGATACTCACCTGTGCCTCTGAAGCCTGAAATAATTTCAGGCATTCTAATGAAAATGTCCTCATGTGTTCAAACTACGTCTGAGAAAACTAATGCAGAGGTACCAGCTGTAATATGAATATTTGCCTGCTGATTGAATGAATGACTAAACAATTCCTCAGTCATCTGTGGTTTGGCTCAGTCACACAAGGCTAAGTAGTCTTTCAGTTATTTCAGACTAATATCTAAATCAATACCGGGGAATGCAGAAGCAAAGAAAGTTTTAAATGCCACAGGTCTACCACTAAAAGGAGACCGGAGATGCCCCCGGCTTCAACAGCTCTTGCTTTCACTCCTTTATGAAACTGTTTCATTACAATTGGTCAGCAGAGTCAAGTAGAGAGTTTAGTGCAACATGTCTTTTCCAGGCTTAACGGTAACACAGACACAGCCAAGGCCAGCACTCCTCTACATGGGGCTTCTGTATTCAGCTTTTTTGCAAAAACGAGATAATTCTTTATCCCTTTGAATCCACATGGACAGGTAGACAGGTACTTTTGGCTAGTAAATGCTAGCAAACATTTACTTTCTTCTTATAGAAACAGAAAATAAAAATATTTCATCAGGAACTGCTCCTTTATGCCACTGACCAGGAAACCCCAAGGTGCTGAACTACAGCTCCCAGCAGCCACACAGATTTCAGCCAGAGTGGCAGGAGAACCACTTTGCTTCCCCTCAATAATTCTGACAGCAGGAATTTTGAGGTGAGGTAGCTTATAAAGAGCCATACTACCAACTCCAAATTTCTATTTAAACACCAAAATAACAGCAGACTATCTTTCCACAGGGCACCACTTTTCAGTCAGAAAATATTTTCATTGAAATTTTCAGAATTGTAACTCTTTTCCAGTGGTGAGGTCTCCAGTCTTTCATTAAGTTTCATCCTTTGACAAAACTCATCATGCTTTTTCATTCTCACTTGTCATACGTAAATCCTACTTGGACTGAAAACCATCCAGCATGGAACTAAGAGCATTTTTTCCTGTATAGATACTCCTAATGTCCTTAAAAAAAAGCAGTTTGTGTAAAAGCTAGTATTCTTATTCAAAAGACAACAACTGCAGAATTGTTTTCCAATGTCATACTTAAAATTGAGATTAAAAAAAAAGATGCCATTTTGCAATTCAATGACATATTTCCTGCAGCACTTAAGTCTTTTCCCATACATTCTTGGTGCTAAACTGCAATGACATTTTTCAATACTTCAAATAGAAAACTGTTCTCCAGAACAATCTTACTGCAAACCTAACAACGGGCACAGCAGGATTTAATTTGGATTTTATGGTCTAGGACTACTGACTAAAACTGTCCAAAAAGAACATACACATGTACATTAACTGGGACAACAGTTATGACCTTTATGATTTATGGTCTGGGAAGACCAGTGGAAATATAATTAAAGCACATTTTTGAGATGGCGTAGCACTTCTAAGCCATAGGGCAGTGTCCCCTTTCTGCATGAGAACATGTGTGAATTCACATACTCTCAGAAGGAACTAGGCTACAAAACTTCATGTATTTCTGTGTAGCACATCCATTTTCTTGAGGCGCCTTGAGGTGCTCAGCTTGAAGGAGCAAGAGGTTGTGTTCCTTCTATCTAGCCAGTAACTGCATTCAAAATTTCCAAGACTCAAAATAGGTATATTCAAGAAGACACAATGTCCACTTGCTTGTAATATACATTCTAGCAGTTCAGAGACCTCACCACAAGTTATTTGGGGTAACATCACATCCTGTGCTACAAACATACTTGAAGGTGAAAGAAAACTGTACCAAAAATCTTATTCTTTATGAATTATTTTAATGAACCAAATATGAAGTGACATGAACACAGGTCAAGGAAAACAACACAATTTTTTAGGGGGTGTGACTGAGTCATCCAAGGAAGATAACACAAAACCAGCCCCACCAGCTGCTGACAGAAGGTAAAGATACAAGAACAGTTGAGAACAACTTGAGGGAAAACAAGAAAGCATAGTGAGAGAGATTAATTCTTGCCAAGAATGTCAACCAAATCATATAATAGTTAAAATTTCACATCAAGTTCTTAAATAAGGTCTCTGGTTTGTTTCTTAGCACAGTGAGTCCACAGAACAATAGGGAATGGGTTATCCCTGAATTTGTGGCAACAGGTCCTATAGAGCATATTCCAGATTTCTCCAAATACTGAAGATGGAGGTGGCCAAAAAGAGAAGTAGAGAAAGTGAGGACCCTTTGTTACCCAGCCTGGTCTCAGAAATGGATTGTGTTTCCTAGACCCCATAATCTTTGGCATAGGCTCCTTTTTCAATGTTTGCGTGAGTGCTTTAATCCCATGACTGTGAAGGTTGCAGCAGTCAGTTTCTCATATACCAGAAACATAAGAGCAGCAGTAAGGACTGTCTGCAGGAGCTTTGCTTCAAGGCCTTTGTAGAGTCCCACTAATCCAAAACGCCTAAGGAGGAGAAGAAAAACCAAACAAGAAAACAACTGTGAATAGCTTTCTATAAGTAAATCAATACACTACATAGAATTAACATCAGAAGTTAATGACAACTGTAGGAATCTTAAACCCATTCTTGATGTCCAGTGCTAGCTATGTTTAATAATATTTCAAAGAGAAAATGCTGCATAAATGTAAGGTCTTTTGTGCAAGAAACCTGCTTCTTTTCAAGAGGAGAGATGGAATGAATTAGTATCTGGATGTATCCTTGATGCCACTTACTGTACAGGTATTTAGAAGAATTTGGGTTTGTGGACTTATTCTGCAATATATTACAAAAACCAAGTTGGCTCAAATGGCATTTAAGGGAGGCAAACAGAAACAAAATCCAGATCCAGCAACATTTTTACCATATAAGTAATACTCAAGTCTACTGTATCATGGTAGGAGGAAAAAAAATGGGAATGCTCACCTCACTCGCTGTTGGAGAAGGTAAAGAACGTTTCTAAGACTGCCCAGTGTTCGGTTCTCTGGGTTCAACCTGTGGCGTCCAAACTGAAAAAAAGCAAGAGCAATTTCTTGTACTATTTCCCCACAGTGTTTGGCAGAGAATGCAACACATACATGAAATCTGGAGAGCCTATCTTAAATCTCTGAACATTTTCAACATTATATGGCCATCAGTGTGGAACTGAGGCCAAAGCTCACACAGCAAGCATTAAAACTGTAAAGGCTACAATAATTTGGATTCATTTTAAGATGGATTCTAACAAAGTGTTACACATGGCTGTATTTCCTCTCTTTTGGTTGCTGTCAAGGGAACAAGTTTTCAAGATTTCAAAAGCATGATTTTCAGAGTCTTACCAGGGATATGACATTCAAAGCAAGTTCTTTCTGGCTTGCTCAGCTTTCACTTGACAAAGATTCAAACCCTTGCACATCTGCAAACCATTACAACATTGACATCGCATACCTGAACACAAAATTTATCTGCCCAGCAATGGTCTTAGAGCAAAACATTTATGTCTGAACGGCTGTAGAAGAATCCAAAATTGTTTGAACCACCTGCCTGGCCTCAATATTTCTTTTACTCACTGCACTTGTTTATCCCCAAACTGGTTTTCAGTAGGCATGATAGCTGCTGCTGTAGTTTTGTGCCTCACAGTTATACTCTTTAGCAGTCTCAGCAACTCCTTTTCGAGCATACATGGATACTCTCATCTGATCCAGGTCGATAGTACTGTCAGCAAGCTGTAACTATGAATTATTAATATAGAAGAGTTGGCAAACTTGTATTTATAACAGCACAGCCTAATAGCTTTTGAAGCCTGCATTAAGCTTCTGTGCTGAGAAAGGTGAACTTGAACAACTGCACGTGGACGAATGTTTCCCACAACTTGCTCAAAAAGCTACTACTTCTTAGATGTAAGAAATTACCATTGACAGTAGGTAAAGTATGCAGGCTGATTTAGGAAGTTCAGAAATTTTAAGAAAACACCACAATGATACAGGTCCCTTTACCGTGCATCTTAACAACTCAGATGGAAATAGCAGCAACAGAATGCTAGTGGAAATCTCCCTTTGTTAGGTAAATATGCACTCAAAATCCATGATGATCTCATCAGTAACTAATTCATTTGATATCCATTAATCAATGTTAAGAATTACTGTAAAATATTCAGACAGACACAGCATCCCCAAAACTGCTAACGAGGTTCCAAGTTACAGTGTCAATCACTGCCCAGACTACTCATAGGCTTCCAAACTATACCATGATTAGGTGCTCCGTTATCCTCTTTTCTCCACCACTGGACAATTTTTGTACTGCAAACAAAGATTCATCAAGAGAGAAAAAAAGTTTAATTTTTTGCTAGGATGTTAACACTTCAGTAGTTACTACCGAAGATTTCCCAAAGGGATTGGCATTCTCTGTGACAGAGAAAAGAGACCTTTAAAGAGAACTTTTTCATCTGGGATCACTATGAACGTTAACAGTATGTCTGTATCTCCAGAGGCAAATGTAATTTATCTGCTCTTTACTAACACATAGGTTAAAGAACAGTTTCACTGCATAATGAGTAAAGCCAGTGTCATGTATGTCTTGTGGCATCCTGGAAAGGAGGCAGACATACCAACTGACAAGGCTGTCAATTACACAGGATAACTGTTCATTTTATGGAAGCAAGAAGAGTGTTGTACCAAAGAGTTGAAAGCAAAAGTGCAGAGACTTCACTATAAAGAACCCTAACTTTCAAACAAGAGTCAGTTTCTAAAGGTTGAAAAGAAAAAAAAAAAAAAAGTCCTGTACTTCTACTTTGATGACAGAACTTAAGTTATGATGTGCCAGTTTATAAGAATTATTCTGAGCTTGTGTTTGAGTTTGTGTGCAAATCTACTAAAATTGTTTCAAAAATTCCCCCATGACTATATAAAGTACACCTCATGCAGAATGCTGTTTCTGAATACATGAAATTTTTATTCATAACCTTCTTCTTCAATATCACTTAGTGCAAGTGACAAAAACCTCATCAAACAGAACAATGCTAGCTTTAGATTAGAAAACGCATCATGAAGCAGAGCGAGTCTGTGTGGACAGCACAGGTACCACAGATGCACATTTCTGTTGTTCTCAACAGACACATTCAGGGTTCCTGGCTATTCTTTCACAGAGCAAAGGGACCAAAGTCCTGCCTAGTGACTGCAGAACTAGAGTGTTTCCCACCACCACAGGGAGAGGACAGACCCTGCATTGAGAAGTACCATATAGGCCACTTTATTTCACAGTGGGCCACAAAGCTGCCCTTTTTCTTTTTTCCTGTTTTTTTTTTTTAAGTAACACTGTCATCAAGAGACAGAAGAATTTTGTTCAAAAAGCTAAAAGGAGACAGATGAAACATGAAGCCACAAGACTGCAGCCACTTCCATAGCAACCATGCAAACGACCAAGGGCTGAAGCTCTTATATGGATGTAACGCCATGAAACCTGCACTGCTGTGCAATGCTCAGGCTAAAACAGAGCACTCCGACTCATCTTATCTTAATAGAGCTATATTTGCTTACATATTTGTCTGTATATGTCACTCCAGTAAAAGAAGTCTTGTTATTAGTTTGGCTCCTGAGACGTGTTCAGGCAGTTAAAACAGGATAAGACACTGAATGACAGCTGATCAAAAATTATGAAAACTTCAGAAAAGATGAATATATTGACTGTGCAATTTTGTCAGCAGTCAAGTCCTGTTGCTTTGAAATATAGTATCATCTGTATCATCCAAAGTATCTTTTTACATGCTAAGAAAAATCAAAATACATTTATTCCACTCTAATTAGAGAAAAGAATAACTCAAATAGTTACAAAATTGCTTGAAAATTACTTCTTCCAGATGTACAATTAACAAGAAAATTTCCCCATTAGAGAAGTCTGAAAAGTGATACCCTTTCCATGGAAGGTTTGTTTTCAGTAATTCAACTAATTCTCAGAACTTATACAAGTTTTAGAACACAATGGCTTTACCATACATTCAAGTTAAGGCTTCTCCTTACTTAGGAAAACAGCATCATGTTTCATGTGGAAATGTTTATTAACTGTTATAAAAACAGATTTAAAAGCACAGAAATTAAAGCGCAACATGCTTATGCATGGTCAATCTCCTCCCTCCTTCCCCCTCCAAGTTTTGTCTCGTGTCACTAACAATATTGGTACATTCTGAAGGCAGCAGTATTACCCAGCAGACACATGAATTGCAAGTAAGAATAAATGCAACAAATGCATTATTACTACAATTAGCCCACATGGCCAGGCAAGTGGTTAAAGATATTATTTATGAGGGAGCTCAGATTCCCCCAATGAATCACATTCTGGACACTGACAAGGTCAGACCATCATCTGAACAACAAAGCCTATGAATAGAACTTTTTTTTATTACCATAGGTCATCTGGAAACAGACTGGGTTCAGAAGATTTAATTTTAACTTCCCACTTGACGCATTTTCCTTTTATATTCAAAGAAATAGATGTACATTCTTGTAGTGCCTAAAAGCAGCACGGTGCACCAGCTTCTGTGAGACACTCTACTGATGCATTACAGTGGCAATCCTACCAGCTACTTGAAACAAATGTGCACCTGTAACACCAAGTTCAATCACAATCCAAGAGGACAGACAGTCTAATCACCGGTGTACACTTTGCAAAAACACCTCCCAAAATGACAGGCCCATTAATTCAAATAAAAACAAGCCATATGTACAAGGCTTGCATAATACAGGACAAGTCAGAGGCAGAGTTACCCTGAAATGAAATTGTTACTTACCCTCAGAATTGACTGTACTGTCTGCAGAGGATAGGTGAGGGTGGTGGCAACTGCTTTGGCTATTGCACCAATGACAAAAGCATCCAAAGACGTGAGCTGTTCAATGGATAAAGAACATATTTATGTCCACATTGTACCAAAACAGCCAGTTACCCTTACATGTTTGGGGATTCTGTACTGGTACCCGCTACCAGATTATCTAAGGAGATTTGGCATGAAGATTTCACCAACTCTCTGGATCTTCTCACCTTAAAGAGTTATAGTTCAGCCAACTTACTTTCCCACAACAAAAATTTATTTATAACTTCTACCTGCTTTTGCATTTCGCACTGTAACTAGGTTTCTAACACACAGTTGATATAAGGCCATACAACTGGACCAATTTAAAGCAGCAAGAGTAGACAAAAGACAAGGAAGTATCCTTTAAATGTACCATCAATGAATAAGCATTTCAGGGTTTGGAACATAGAAACTAACAAATCACATGGTGCTTGTGAAAAAGTGACAGTGATAGACTGTCATCACTCTGTAATTCTGAATTCCTCAGTAATTTGGAGACATAATCTCTACACTCTTGGGCAGAATTTTAGTCTTGATGACATAGGCTAAAATCTCATCCCCTGTTAGTTAAGAACAGCTCCTGGAAGCCCATCCTCACTGCCAAAGCACACGCTGGTCCAGGATGCACTAAATACATTGTTATAACCTATGCTGATTACAGTGCATCTCAGTCTAACAGTGTGAATTAATCAAGGAAAATAAGTAGGCGCCCATATCAAAACATGCTTGAAATTCCAAAATATATTGATTGCAATCACAAATACGCTCACGCATGCACATATTAAAAAGGTCAATCTGATATACTTAAGACAATCAGGAAAAGACCAAATAGGAAGAAAAATTTTGTCCAAAATAAAAATTACCATTGCTAGGGAAAAAATGTATTTTCCCTCTCCACTGATCATGGATAAAGAAATGCCCTAATTCAAGGTGGAACTAAGTAATTTAAAAATAAAACAGACCAGCCACAATAAATAAATAAATAAATAAATGTCATCAGCTAACAGACAAATTATAATGTAGAGGGAAGTCCAGCTCATCAAAAAATGTCGAAAAAATGTATTGTCCATAATGCAACTGGGTAGACCCATGAGGCACAAAGAGAGTGCCACAGCTGCAGTATTAACTAAAGATAGTAAAAAACCAAAGCCTCATTGATGATGCAAAATCTCACGTGAAAACAATCTCACTTTGTCTTGATAAAAAACAAGATGGTTTTGTAACATACTGATATGACCTAATGCATCCTAAAATCATAAATTAAAAGCAAAGCACCACAGCTTAAGCACATGTTATGACGTTATCTGAAAATGTAACACAAATGCTTTCCAGTTTGCCAGAACACAAAAGGAACGTGACTTCAGCTGAGCTGCTACATCTGATATAGTGAAATAAAACAGGATAAAGACTATAAAGCAGGGATAAAAATACGGTTGTGTCTCTATTTAGAGAATCAGGGAGATATGGTTGCAATATGGTTCAATGCTAGTGTGCATCCTTGGAAAAATTACACTGAAAAATTGAAAGCTTCAAGATAAAAAAAAAGTTATTAAAATGACAGGGCCCAGAACAAATCTGTGATACTTCGAAGGCTCCAAATACTTGACTTACTGGAAAAAGGGTTAAAAGCAGACATTGAAACAGTCTGTATGTAACTACTTATAAAAGATATATTAAAACTTAAATCTCTACTTTAAATGAACACCTGTGAACAAATGTAAACAAATCTGGACAAGAGGTGCAATTTTATTTTTACAGGTAGAGGAATTCATCACAGGAATATCTTCCCTAGGGATATGAAAGATTCACGTCTCACTTCATGATGCTGGATCCTCTTTAGATACACTAACTCAAGAAATCCCTCCAAAATAGAAAAACCAAAACGAAACCTACATTTCTGAATTTGTTCGAGTAACGCCTATCAAAGAATTTGTCTTATAACAGAGCATGTTCACCATCTGGCCCCAAAACATACTCACTTGCAGCTGCTTTTTCAAAAGCTTTCGTTTAAAGCCTTCATAAAACATGAACTGTATGGCAGGGTTGAAGACCAGCAGCAAGGAGGGGAAAGTACCATTCCACAGAGCTAGGACTCCTTCATCTCGTATTATCTGATGAAAGGCATCTGAGACAAAAGGTGAGGGGAAAAAAATCACTAAAATTTTCAGTACAAAATGTTTACTGTAAAATATAAGAGAAGTTACACTTAAAGCCTAATACTCAAAATGTATAAAAATTCACTCCAGTCTTTTATGCAACTATTTTTATCTTCCATTTTAATCTGGAAGTTAACAGAAAGGCAGTAACAAAGGAGGTTCTTGCTCACATCACCATTAACATAAACAAAGCTTATCATCTGCACAGACACCCTGCTCTTTTTAATACAAATATGGTATCAATATTAAGGTCTTCTAAGCCTTCTTCAAAATTACAACAATATGTATTTGGTTGGTTGTTTTTAAAAGGAAGGCAGCCTGAATATGTGAGTGATTAAGAGATTAAGGTGAGTGAAGTCTAATTTGCAGATTGTCTGTCCAAACTCAGACTTCCAGCTACCAACCTCACTAGGCTCACTACTGCTCAAGTATCTGCACGATAACTAAAATACTTTTTGCAAAGGCAGGTATGTTACAGGGCTGCATACTGCAAACTCTTAATTATCATCACATATAACCAAGTCCAGTTTCTTGTAAAACCCAGTGACTGCAAAGTGATGGAAGCATAGAGATTACAGGGTTGCGTAGAGGTTACAGAGTGAAATCAGTTATATGAGCAAAAGTCTTCAAGGTCCTTAACACATTTCATTTCATGAACTTTTCTTTGGTTGAAGGCAACAACAGGTGCTTACCTATTATGCCTCTGTAATTGGTTGGTACAATGTCTTCATTTCTGAATTTTGCTCCCTGCAGCTTCAGACGGGTGTTCACTACCCAAAGAGGAGTTGTCAAGAGTACATTCACTACACCTAAAGCAACACACAGCACAAAGAAAATAAGCAAGAACTAGAAGATTTAAAATGTTTTCTTATCCCCTTTTCTTCCCGATTCAAATGCTACTGAAATTTCTGGTAGGAAGAAGGAAAAAAATTAACACAGCATATGGGAAAATAAATGATAAATTGTAATGAGCTACTTCAGGTATCCTCCCACAGTTCCACTATGAATTAGTTGTCATCAAACACTGACTAAAGAATGAGAGCGTCTAGCTTCTAGATTCACTGAGTACACTTAAGGTGGAAAACATGGGATTCTGCAAATATTTTAAGTCAGGGTTAGATATGATGAGAGACTGCACACAAAAACCCCAATGATAAATCTTGAACGCTGAGTATCAGAAATTAGGACAGGGGAAGAGAAAGATACAAGCATAGATATGGCTACAACAAAGATATATTACAAAATACCAATCTAAACTAACAGGGAGAAGGATTAGGTGGCATTATTTCTGCAATCAACTGGTACAGGCAGTTACTCTGAAGTAACTATGTAAAAACAAAGTTCTGATCTTTCCTATTATTTCTGCATCACAGAAATTAGCAATTGTTTCTACGCTGGTTGCTTTAGCAGGAGTGAAAGACTGAATTATTCCATGTTGAGATGGACACACTACGTCTCTATCAAGAGCAGTAAATCTGAAAAAGTTGAAAATTTAATACCTACTCTGTGCCTGTTGTTCCTTTTCTTTTCCTTTAAGAGGGTACAGAAAAATGGAATATAAATGTAAGAATATTTTTGTACCCTTCATAAGGACTACAGTCAGCTCTCAAAAGAAGTTTTGAGCAAAATCAAGCACTAGACAAGGCAAGTTACATTAATTTCTCTTAACCAAAGTCAATGGGATAACATTAAGGAGCAACAGATCTATTTGTAATTGTTCATCCAGACTAAGTTAAAGTCAAATCTTTATTTTCCAGATTGGAAAGGAATTTTTTCAAATTTATTTTTCCAATGTAAATTTGCTACCAGTAGAAGGAATGAGAGATGGGTAGGGAAAATCAGGAAACACTAAAAGTGAATTTTTTTAAGTTTCCACCAGATATTATTTCATTTTAAGGATATAAACTCCGGACACTGAAGGAGAGCTAATCTTTAACTGACAAGCTGTCACCCTACTTCCTGTAGTCTTTGTTCAAAAATGTAACTACACGCGATTTTATCACAGTGATACAGCCAACTCAAGAATTTCCTTACTTACTTCCACCAGCTATTCAGCCAGTCATTGAGTCCACACTGAAAGCACAAGAAAATACCAACTACCCACTCCCTGCCCCCCGCAAAAAAATCCCCCAAACCAAAATCAAAACCCATAGAGCTTTTTTGCAGGATGTTGTTTGTTTTGTTTTTTTTTAAATCAGCTTGTTTCTGTGTGGTTGCATGAGCAATTGTTCCTGAAGAATACTACTGGCAAACACGGGCACATAGTGGTAATTTTTCACGTTGGATTTGCTAGAAAAGTCACTAATGTTATCATCCCTTCAAAGAAGCTACTGTACCATCCACACAGGAGAATGGAATGAAAAAAGAGCATATGGTCCCACTAGGGACTTCCTGTCACTTTCAGGTGACAACCCAAAAACAAGTCTGAAAACTGACATCCAACTGAAAGTATTTCAGAATTGGCATATGTCTTTTTCTCTAAAGAAAAGACAACTATTACCTTTCCCTACCATTAATCTTCAACATCTAAATGATGATGCTTAGATATGTGGTAAACACCACACCAGACACAAATACTGCAACAGACCAAAACAGCGTTGTGCTTTGTGCCAGAATTCACAACAGGAATGGCTTGTGCATCTCTTTAAGAGGTGGGGAAGACACAGAGGAGCAAGAAGAGAGAAGCAGATCAGCAGTAGGAGGTGTGAGCACTTGGTGTGACCTCCAGAGGACTTCATAAAGAAAAACATGAGATAGAATATATCGAAAATACATTTTTGACAAAATGGAGATTTTAAAATATTACCTGCAACAACCCCAAGAACCAAGTCTTTTCCAGTGGTTGAATGCTGACCTTTGACCCAGAGGGCTTTAAGACTATTAAATGTATAAAAATAAACAAAATTGGAGCAGCAAAGGCTGGAGATAACAGGGAACCATCCTCGATATGGTGCCAACCTAATGGAGAGCAAAAAGTCAGAGTAAGGATCAGCAAAGTATTTATGTGATCTGATTGATTTTACATGTCAGTGGTGGATCCCAGAGATACAATAATGTATAGTACATAAAGTAATAAATAGATATGTCTTTATCATCAATGCTAACAAACCAGACTAAATTCCACAGTAAGGAAAAAAGTAGTCTCACGTAAAATTTAAAAATGGAAGACTAATTACTGAATATACTCCACAAAAGAGAGTTTTGCAAAGGATACAACCTGGGGCCCAAGATATGCAGGTGGGAGGAATTTCTAACAAATGCATTGCAGTAAATTCTGGAGCAAATTAGTCAGATCAGCAAGAAAAAGGCATTACCTAGTTAAATTTAACTAGATTAATCACAGATGAAAACACAATATCATCTAAATCTGTCCTGATCTAAGAATGACTACTTAATAGCTGACTGACAAAGCTCCCTTCTCTGACAGGCCTGATGAGCCTGTAAAACAGGGACACCTCAACAGCCGCCCTACATTCCCAGCATGTTCTACAACACATCCAAAAAAAGATACTGAAACACACCTTCGCTGAAGTTGTACAGAACAGGTAGAGAACTGGTATCATGCTAGAAGCATAATAAATCTCCTCAACAGCAGTAATTATGGAGGCTCTTCAGTATTCATTAAAATATTGGGAATATAGAGAACATAAGGATCTCCAAGGAGACTGTAAAAGATGCAAGGCTGGTAAACACAGCATCTGACTACTTTTAGAGTGTGAATGGTAGTTTTTCATCTCAAATCCATCAAGTGCTTCTCCCTCCCACATAGGTGGGATTACACCACATTATTAAGACTGTTTCTAAAGTTACAGGCTTAGCTAACCATACAGTTACAATTACAGATTAAATGACTGTACAGTTATTCATAAGCCACAAATTAAAACAATTTTTATATTACCTATCTATTCTGTGCTGGAAAAGAAAAGAAGAAACATCCTCTGGGGACCATATCCTCTAACTGACTGTTAGTTTGGTTTTGCTTGATTTCTTAAGAACAATTTCTGGTGATTTTCAAATGAAACATCTTACAGTACAAAACATGAAATTAAAACAAAACTCATGAGTTTATTTTAATTACTTGTCAGTGGTAGCATCTGTGATTCACATACAAATATTCCTGCACACAAATAAAACCTAAGTTTGTATTCCAAACTGCAACCTTGAGAAAAACCTTTCAGACCATCTAGAAAAAGATGGAAGTGCAAGTAAGAAAGCAAAGGTCTTTGGTAAACTTCTGCAGAAAGTCCATTAGCTAAACCTATTTGCTTTATCTAGATTAGAAAAGCAGTCTCACAAAAGTATGAGACAAGATTCTAAAGCTACTGTGAACAAGATGTTTATGATCTCACATCACATTTCAGTTTTGCTGTTCTTTGGGGTTTTTTTGTTACTCCAAACATACCTCTAAAATTAGTACCATTGCTTAGCCAGGCCTTCCCAATACCTTTGGAAGAAGCAATGTCCCTCTCTTGCCAGAGTTACTGATTTTTCTGTTTCACAGAAAAAGCGGGATGACCACTTTTGCAGTCTCTCCACCTCAGTTAACTTCTTAAATTTTAACTTTTCGTCTTTCCCCTTTTTTTTTAATTGGAGTTTACTTGCCACCCTCACGTGACAAAAGCAATGCAGGAATGTGAACAAGAGAGATCACCAACTGGCAGAGAACCCCTCATGTGTACAACTGCCCAAGTTCAAAGGTGGCAGAACATTATGGGCCAAGTTAAACTTTTGTCAGCTTTAATGTCCTAGAAGCTCTGGTCTACTTAGGAGTTCTAGGGATTCACAAAGGAAAACACTTCTAACAAGGACAAGCATACAACTGTTTTCCCCAGCCAGCTCAGCTCAGATTGTGACAAACATTAAAGCACAGCACAGCCAAAAGTTAACTGCTTTTACATAGCTCTTGAATCCCACCAGCATAAAGAGTCATGTGTTGTTTACTTCTACACACTTAGCAGAAGAAAACCTTCCACCTGGGAAACATGTCTCAGTTCTCCTTTTGAAAGTGGCTCAGCTGCCCAGGAGTTTCATCTGGAATATGAGAAATGGGCACACCCAAGAATCCAGGCAGACAGAGCTGGTTGATCAGGTAGGTGAAGGTAGGTTTGCATTTCTGAGGAGACACAGCTACCTCACTAATGAAGGCACGGTTACATCACTGAACAGATCAATTGCATAAGATGCTCAAGAAAGTTAATCCTAATTAGCTAAAGATGAACACATAAGATTATGCAAGTCATATCACACTTAAATGGAGACATTTCAATTCAGAACAAAAATCCATCCACACAGATATGAGCTAACTATTCCACTTTAAAAGCAAATTCAAATTAGTTTTGGAGTTGTCTGCAGGAAGACAAGCAGAAAATCCATATCTACTTACAGGCCTTCTTCTTTGATTATTTCCAAAAGGACTGCTGGTGTTGTCTTAGACTTCCGCTTCTCATCGACTGGAAAACAGAAGAATCAAGACTTATAGATTATTCCAATTTTTAGCACTATTTTTAAGTCCTTATCCGTGCTATTCTGAATATAGCCCAGAAGCACGTTTCTTCTTCCTCATAAAGGATAGATGCTCTCTATTTCTGCAGCAATTCTGCCCATCTTTTGAAGTGTTCTCAGCAGCCAAAAATAACAACACAAATATAATTCCGTGCAATCTCACATCTTTGTTTCTCTTTCGTCTTAGATAACCATTTAAAACACGTCTGGCCATAGATCACACAGCCTTTTCAGCTAATTAAAAGATTGCCCAATACTTTCAAAAAGAAGAATTACCTTCAGCTGGAAAAATGGTGTTAGTGTTAGACACGTAAAATTCCTGTTCATGTAAAACATCCCCCTACAACCACCCTTACAAGTGCCCATGCTGAGATGAACAGAAACGCCATCGTACAAAGAAACTAGAGTTTGACACTTACCCTGAAGTCTAAGCCTAGCTGTATCCAAAGGAAAAAATACAGTCATTGCAGTCATACTGCCCTGAAAAACAAAATAAACTGGCTATATGGTGTATCAGTTGCTTGTACAGTGCCTCCTAGACTCTTTGTAGCCCTTGACTTCATACCCAGAAACCAGAGCAAGTTTAAAAAGGGGATAAACTCCATACATAATGACTATTAGAAGTGGGGTTTGGTTCCATATTTACAAATCAGGGTTGTTTTTCTCTTGCATAAGATCAAGCTATAATGAAAACCATCAAAAGCTTTTTCCCAAAGGAGAAAGTTTTTGAAGTCTAAGAGTTGATGAAGTGAGCACCAGGAGACAAATACAGTGAACTTTCTCTACCTTCAATTACTCTCAATACCCACTTTCTAGTTTAGAAAACCAAAAAAGACTGATTCAACCAACATGGTGTTACAATAAGCTTGCTTTGACATAAGAAAACAATGACCAAACAGAAATTTCTGTTTATTAAAAAAAAAAATGATAGTACATATTTTTCAGGACTTAATCTAGCTTTGTACTAAATTCCAGTTTAGGCAATAAAGATCAGCTACTAAGGCACCACCTATGGCATGAATTACATATGATTAAATAAATAAATTGTGACCTAGATGTCACCAGATTCATTTTTGTGAATCAAATGTCCTCTTCACTTCCTGTATGATCCAACCATTAAAGCCTCTAAACAGAAAAGCTATCAGACACTGTCCTGTACAAATGGGTTAAATATTGTATTTGCAAATGCTCATACCTACCATACAAGCAGCTGTTCCCTCTCTCTCCCTGCCATCACTCACCTTCTTAATTTTTAATACTCTAGCAATAATATTGCACAGCATTTGGAAAAGACATCTAACAAAAAACAAAGGCAACTTTGGTTTGGTGCATCAAGGGACTGCTCAGGCTGTCCATTTGCAGCCATGCAAACTGTTTAAATGGTGGGAAGGTCTGGGATACAGCAAGTTACACCAGTGCTGTGTTTAAAGCACAGTGCACAGTGTGACTTGAGCTCCTCTACAGTTGTGTTATGCTATACATTTGAGTGAGCTTTGCCTCTGGAAACACTCCAGCTCCTGAGCAGGCTGCTTGGATATAGCTCTACAAACAGCAACAGAAGATTATTTTTCAGGTGGTGTTTCCTCACTAAGACAACTCTTGACAGAAGTCTTAACCTGATTTAAGTGTCTCCAGTTTTCATAACATCAGGCAGCAGATGAAGAGAAACACTTGGCCACAATTAACTTGTTCTTTTAACCCATTTATTTTGGGCTCTTGCCAAAACGATTGGTTCTGCTCTCCCATGTATTTGTCCTGTGCTGCTCATTCTCAGTACCTACCATGTACCCAGCTGGACAGCAAGTAGGATTAACGAACCCACCCGACTGAAAATTTATAAAATACATATTTCAGTTAGGTTAGTGCCAGCACAAAAAAGTGTCAGAAAGAGCCAAAATACACCTCCTAATGACAGCTATGTTACCACAATTTTGAAGCCACCTCAAAATGCAGGTACACACACCTATGCAAAAAAAAACAAGACTGCACAGTCACTGCAACTTCCAGCCTTCTCTTGCTCAGTTTATCCTGCTTCCATCCTCCCAAAGTGAGACTTATCCTGAATCCTACTCTTAGTGCAATCCACCAGAGAGCAGCAATACACACACATGCTTGCAATCAAAATTAGAAAATGGGAATGGGGAAATAGTTGGGCTAGTGTCACACAGGACAAATGGGTGGACACAAGGCACAGAATAGACTGTGTCAGTGGAAAGGGACCTATGATGATCACCTAGCCCAGCCACCAGACTGCTTCAGGGCTGACCAAAAGCTAAAGCACACTGTTAAGTGCATTTTCCAAATGCCTCTTAAACACTGACAGACTTGAGGCATTGACCACCTCTCGAGGATGCCTGTTCCAGTGTTTGACTGTCAAAATGGCTTAAAACTTATAAGAAGCTATAGTTCAACAGAACGTCATGAGATAACTAAGCTGACCTAACAGATCACTGCAAATAAAAGACAATTTGTACCCTCTCTCCTCCTTTTGCTAAACTGAGGGAAATAAATGCAGAAAACCCAAGTTACTTTTCTCCTGGGTTTACAAATGGAACAAGTGAACTAAGTGACGAGGATGTTGCCAGAAGCGTCATATGAAGGAGACAGGATTTCACAGCTAGAAGGAAGGAAAAGGAGAGGGATGAGCAGGACCAGTTCTTTCCACAGCAACAAAAGCCCTTGAGATGGGATCAGATTCCTCACAGAATCGCACTTGAGACCAGTGGGGAAAGTCAGTCATAGTACTGATTGCAGGAACAGATGCAGACATGTACGACCCTGCACTGCTGGAGAGGTGAGGCTTTGCTGTCAGCCTTCCCACCACCTCCCTGTCAGCCCTGAATCTCCGCGGTTTGCCAAGTCAAATCATGTTACCGCTGAATAATCACTAGGACAGGTACAGACTGGTTTATGTAATCCCAGGCTCTTGGTCAACTGTATTTGCACCTCTGCCTCCTCCAGTCTGGCAGCATAACTCTTCAGACACCCACATGACAATGCAGACAAAGAAACTAATCTGGCTGAAAAACAACTTTTTCTGCAGGGCTACTTCTTCAGGCAGATCAGTTCATTGATCAATCACAGCACCAGACAAAACAACTGTGCAGTAGCCAAGAGGTGGCCAGAACAAATAGCCTAAGGTGACTTCTGCCAAGAAAAGCTGTGCAAACCATAGCCTGAAGTTTGGCTTTCTAAAAAACAGTAATAACAAAAAAATTTTTTAAATATTAAAAATTCAAACACTATATTTAAGCCAACATCGAGAGTCAAATAAAGCAGCCTGTCTACTGCTACAATGCTTGTATAAAATTCTCAACCCTGCAGGTTTTGCAACAGGAAGGTTACATTTTAGCTACACGCAGAGTTAAAGAATACTTATGTAATTCAATTAAAATTCACAGGAAATCAAGCATTGATTTTTTTTTTTTTTTTAACTGCTCACAAAACTATTCCTTTGTCTCAAGTTCAACTAAGTAGCCTAGAAGGTATGTAAACTTTCAATATATTAGAAGATAAACAAAATTTATCATGTTGTGATCTGGCATGTGCTTCTGACTCAGTACCTCAACACAGCTCTGTGTTTATGGCTGTATTTATGAGTTTGGTTCACACCACAAACTTTGTTCAGGGGCACAGCCTGATTGCAGCAATGTGTATTCGAGAGTGAGAAGCTCACAGTGAGGGCTGGAAAGTATTACTGACTTCTGGAGAAGCTGGCAAAAGCTGAGTGAGTAGCATTTCAATAACAAAAACATTTGAGATAGTTCCATTTTTTTGAAAGCGGAAACAAAATCCCCATTGCCTTTGATGCTCAAAGAAGCAGACTTAAAACAATTTCAAGAGCAGACAAAAATCTTGTGTTTGTTTATAATAAAAGCAAAACATCCTCTAGTCTCTTTTCCCTTTTAGAATCAGCCTTTACCAGAGAACCACAGGACGGGTAGGGTTGGAAGGGACCTCGGGAGATTCTCCAGTCCAACCTCCCTGCCAAGGCAGGGTCACCTGGAGCAGGTTATCCATCCAGGTGAGGTTTGAATGTCTCCAGGGAGGGAGACTCCACGATCCCCCCGGGCAGCCTGTTTCTGTATTTATCCTTCAATAACATTTAGTGCCTTTCATCCCCAGAAGACATCGAGAGATCAGTCTGCCCACTCCAACACGCCACACGCACTGAAATTCTTAATCTGTTGGAAGCAGAAGACTGATTTGCTATCAGGAGCCAGCATTCTGCAAACAAAAATCCAAGGGCCGGGCATACTGGGAAATCTACGGAAATTAAACGCTGCTTTTTAATTTACACCTGGCATCCGGAAAAAAAAAAATAAAATAAAAATGAATTCATTAAGGGGTACAAACCTGCGCTGGCTTTAAGGGTGCGGGTTAACACCTGTGTGCGCTGCCTCACCTCGCCCCCCAAGCACCGCTGAGGCCGCGCAGGACGGCGATGCTGTGGGGGGAGCAGGGGCTGCCCGAGCTCATGGGGGCTCGGCGGGCACCGCTGCCCGGCCCCGGGTGTGCCACAGCGGGGGCCCCGGGTGTGCCCCGCCGGCGGGCCCGGCCCCAGCCGCCCCAAACCCCGCGGCCCCACAGAGCCTGCGGCCCGCCCGCGCCTCCCCGCCACGCCACAGCACCGGCCCCGGCCCCGGCCCGCTCACCACGGCGCCGGACACGGCGTGCACCAGGCTCTCGTAGGAGGCGACGGAGGACATGGCTGCGGCTGTGCCGGGCTCTGCCGGGCTCTGCCGGGCGCTGCTCGGCCCCGCCGCCCCGGCCAGGCCCCGCCCGCCGCCCGCCGCCCCCCCCGCGGCCGCCATGGCCGCGCCCCGCCCCGTCACGTGCCGCGCCCGGGGCCGGGGCAGCCCGCGCGCTGGGGGGAAAGGTGCGGGGCTGGGGGGAAAATACGGGGCCGGGGCCGTGCTCCTTCCCCTGAAACTGCAGTAACGGCTTTGGCCGCCGCCGCCGGCCTCGCTGCGAGAAGGGACAGCCGGCAGGGGAGCTCCGGAACGCCCCTGAGAGTGTGAAGGGGATGCCGAGAGGAGGGAGCCAGGCTCTCCTCAGCGGTGCCGAGCACAGGACAAAAGGCAACGAGCAGAGACTGATGCACAGAAATTCCACCTGAACGTGAGGAAGAACTTCTTTACTGTGGAGGTGACTGCGCACTAGAACAGGTGGCCCGGAGAGGTGGTGGAATCTCCTCACTGGAGAAATTCAAGGACCATCTGAACACAATCCTGTGCTCTGGGATGGCCCTGCCTGAGCAGGGAGGTTGGACAGACGACCCACTGCAGTCCCTTCCAACCCAATCTTTTCCACGATTCTCTTTCCTAAACATTTAACATAAGCATTTAATTACGAAGAGGAAGTAACAGTTACCTTCACATTCCGATTTTGCGTTTTTCTAACTGCAGCCCCCGCTACTTACCTGAAGTCTGGTATCTTTAAAGTAACACTTTTTCAAGATGATAATTTCTCACTTCTTACTCCATGTGGCCCAGTGGAGTCTGATGCATTTTCAAACACGGGTTGTTTAGCCTGGAGAAAAGGAGGCTCTGGGGGGACCTTGTCGCTCTCTACAACTACCTGAAAGGATCAGCCTCTTCTCCCAAGTAACAAGGGACAAGGCAAGAGAAAACAGCCTTAAGTTGCACGAGGGGAAGTTTAGTTTGGATATTAGGAAAAATGTTTTCACTAGAAGGGTTGCCCAGCATTGGAACAGGCTGTCCAGGGAAGTGGTGGAGTTACTATCCCTGGAGGTATTTTAAATGTCCAGATGTGGCACCTGGGGACATAGTTTAGTGGCAGATGTCACAGTGCTGGGTTTGCAGTTGGACTCAGAGGTCTTTTCCAAACTAATCAATTCCGCGATTCTGTTTTGTTTACTCCTTTTCCCTGTCTCTAAGTCCTTACTCCTCTTTCACCATCACATTGAGAGACCGCTCAGTGCCTGCAGCCAAAGCAGACCATCACAAACAGGCATCTCCTGGCTTGTCACAACCTTTGGTGGCTGAGGATGGAAGGAGAAGTCCTACCAAAACAGCACTAGACACAGGTAGCTGGCCAAAGGACAGAAGAGCCACGGCTCACAGCAGTTAATCAGGGCACACAGCAACAAGGCTATTAAATACAGTTTGGGAAAATGTCAGCAATCCTATAGCCTTCTCTCAACCTTTTATGAAGAAGAGGTTTCACAGGGTAGGAAGGAGCTGAGAAAATGAAATTAGGTTGGACATACCATAATTCCTGACATCACTTGGAATGATAACCACATCTGTTCCTATCCCATTGGTTTCTCCCCATTCTCAGGGATTTCGAGACAGCTTCAGGGTTTTGCCTGTGTTAACAATCCCTCCTGTTTTCTTAATTTCACCCATACTTCAGAAAAATAAACTATAATTAAAGATAGGAATTAATATTTTCTTTAGCTTTGTATCATGTTACTCCTGGGTTCTTTGGTTTTGATTGTTATGCCATCATCTTTTGTTATCTTTCTGAAGAGAAAAAAATAACTTCATAACTTGTTCATCAAATTTGCAGCTCTTAGTTCTTCAACCTCAACTCTCCAGCTGCCTCTCCCTTGAGCTGCAAGAGCTCCTAGTGCTTACACCTGTGGTAGGAATCACCATACCATCCAGTACCTAAACAAGGACAGGGCAGCTGGAACATTACACATTTCCCAAGAGTTTCTACCACACACAGCTGGATAAGCTATTTCCTTTTGGAAAGACTTCCCTTCTTCAGGTGGCTAGCAGACCACTTGTCTTTATCCTTCTGTGAAGAAAACTTCATTAACTTCTCTGAGGGACGGGAGATGTAAAGAATATGGGCTACTCTGCCTAAGGCAAGTGTTTCAGTTTGAGGAAAACACCTTTCCACTGCAGTGGTCCAGCATCCCTGTGCTCAAATGTTAGATGCCGCTACCAGCAACCTAAGAGGCCACAATTCTTTCATACAAGGCTGATACCATCAGTAGTCCCATTTTTTTTTACATAAGATGCCTGTGATGGATGCACCCACTGACTGAGTGAACAGTACTTTGGTTCACTACTTTTGGTTCATCACCAAAAAGCAGGCCTGACTGAAATCATTCCCACAATGCAAACCCTGAGAATCATCCTAAGCCATCTCTTACCCAGGAACAAAGGAGTTTAGGCCATGTCTTATCAGCTCACAGTACCAGTCTAAGCTGGAACTAGACAGAACTGAAACTGCTACAGCTGCCCACCTGCACATACACCAAAAGGGGGTTTGACTATAAGTCAGCCCCTTCACACTCTAAACATCTGTAGCCCCCACAAGCCCATTGAGCTCTCCTGTATGGCAGCAGGCTGCTTGGCAGTGATTTACACCCTGGAGCAGGGTTGCCTTCTAAGGTTAATCCTTGAGGGTTGAAGATCCCCTTACTCAACACCTGATATCTATAATGAGATGGTGACATTTTATGTTAAGCCTAAAGGTATATTTTATACTAGTGTCAGTTTTTTATATATCTAGTGATAGCTTAATTATCAGAAGTAGTAGTGTGTTTGAACAGAGTCTGAGTTATTGTTTAAACACTAATTTAAACCACTATCAAATCACCGTTTAATTACCATTCAATTACTGCTTAATAACAATTCTGTAATCATCAATTTTCATTCCATTGTCAATTAATTATCATTTGATCATCGTTTCATCAATAAAACCTTTTTAGTTAACCCTGTGTGAAGGACTTCTCTAAGTCACCTTGACACCCCTCCACATGCAAAAGACTCAAACCTTAATTTAGAATTAAGGTGTACACAGGTGACTAACTATCTTCTGTCACTAAAGCAGCCAGGAGCAGCTTAGGTTTTACGAAACCAGGAACAATTAGATAAAGTGACTTTGCACAATCAGGTCCATTAGCTTTTGGGAGAAATGCCTCAAACAAGACACAAACTCCCATTACTGCTGTTCTTTGTGATTCTGTCTCTCCTCTGTGAAGGGAAGCTTTCACCAGAGATTCAGTTTGTACTGCAGACTGGATTTTAATCCTAAATGTGCACCCTAAATAATTCTATACTACTATTATTCTATTTAGCAATATTTTAAATACAACGCTATGCCCTGTATATATTGCAAAACAGAGTGTTAACAGACAATGCAACAACTGCAATATTACAAAAGCAGCTTATCTTATTTTTGGAACATACAGACCTAGCAAAGCTATTCAGGAAATACAAGGGAAACACTACAGATTAAGTTGAACAAGATGTGCCAGTATGTTCCACAGGGAGAAAAAAAAAGTAACCTACCTAAAAACCTACCTACATAAAAAGTTTCATGAAGACATGTCCTTAGGTCTGGTCTTCAGAGAGACACCACAAATTCAACAGGTTTCCAGGCAAACACATACCTTGTGCAAGTGGGGTTTATGGAAGGACAGAAGGCCCAAGTTATCTGCTTTTCATCAAATCTGCCAATTCTACTAGAAACCTGGAAGAAGTGAACTAATTAAGCAAGTACAAGCAGGAACATTCTCTATACTGCATCTTAGTAATTTCTTGTGTAATTCTGTAGGTTCCTGTACAAGGATGCAATCAATCTTGAGAAACTTTACCCTCAGTGGATTTTTTTGCCTGGCCCACAACTTTGTTTCTGATTCATGACAAAGAATGAGGACAATGTTGGTGGCTCCAGAGGTCAATTTTACTGCCTCTGCAGTGTGTCTTTCCTTGGCAAGCAGAGGACGAACTCTGAACTTTAATTCTACCCTACTACTCTCCTATCATTAAAAAAAAAATAAATCAGAAATGCATATCTCATTTTTGCTTAGAAATTCAATTCACTAGAGAGTGCAAACATGTTAAGGCATAATTCAATTACTACTTTCAAAAAGCTGCAAAACTTTATCTCTCACGGAAGGCAGATAAACTGGATTATACTCCCAGTACATCACAGATGAAAGCAACTAAAGATTAGCAAATGAGATTGCATGTGCTGACAATCTGAATTCATTAAACAGAGAAATGTGATCACACCAACTTGTCAAAATCAGGCTTAAGTACCAAGACCAAGACTTGGCAAAACCAGCCTATTCCAGAATGAAGCATTGTAATCACAAACATATTAAAAAGCCCATTCCTTAAGTACATGTGTGTGCACTCTGCCTGAACAGATTTTGACTGAGCTCTGGAATAACACAGAATTTTCCCTATGCACTTCATCGTGGTCTAGGAACATTGGAGAAGTTGAAATTATTTTCAATTTAAACTCCTTGAATTTGTAACTGTTAATCTCCTCTTACAGTACTTTCTCAACTGCCTTACTAGACCAAATGTCTCTTAGCCACCTTTAGTTTTACATAGACTAAGTAATTGTCAGACGCAAATTTTGTTACCTTGATGTTTTTATCCCAAACACTTGATAAATGTCTAACATGTATTCTAATTGCAAATACTTCTTTTTCTTTTTTTTCCCCCATAAAAGCTACTAAATCATTCCAGTTCACAATCTTTTTTTCTTCTGGTTTGAAAAGTTTTCACAGGAGAGACTAAAGAAAAAATGTAACAGATTACAAAATGGCTTCCAAACATCTATTTTTCTTCAAGAACTAACTTTTTCTTATTGTAGGAAAACACGAAGGAAAGTGAGGGCAAATCATCTTATGGAACAGTTGTGTTAAGTTTTCGTTATAAACTCTTAGCAGTAAGCCACATTTTAGACCAATTTTTAAAAAAATTGAAATAAGAAAGCACAGGTGGCACTTGGTGTTTTCTTTTCAAATAAGAACTAGACACTAGTGGCTGAGCATGAATTTTCTCTGAGGCAGAGCAGTTGGCAGCAGCTGAGACACTTCATACTCAATATAGTACCTTGATATTTTTCCATCTAATGCTGAGGATTTCATAACAACTTGTAGCTTCAGCCTATTTTAAAACATAATTTTCTTGAATAGTGCGTTGGGTTTTTATGTTGTTTCAGCTATGGTATTTTTCTTCCTGAAATGCAAAAAAAAAAAATACAAATTCAACTCATTTCTAGTAACTCTTACCCACCAGGGAGAATGTTAGAAAACTAAATGTTTCAATAATGGAATTCAATTTACTATTGCCTGCTTTAGACCTTCCCTCCTTGTTATTTGCGTTACACTTGAGTAGTAAGTACCTTGTATTTTTGAGTACCTTTGTTCTATACAAATTATGCTTGACATTTGACTGCTTCAGATAAACTGCTAACCCAAATCCTGTAATCCTTCACATTTAATTTCTTTACATACAGTAGCAACTCATATTCCTTGTAGCCAATGAAATATGTTTGTACATTAAAAAAACCTTGTGCACCAACAAAGGTGCTAAAGTTTGTAACTCACTTAACAAAAAGAGCCGTAACATGTTCTGCAAGTACCTTTATTTATTGACAAGATCTCAAGCTTGCGTGAGGTCATCCATCCAGAATATACCTTTCAAAACTGTATTTGTACATCAGACAGGTACAAGTAGTAACACTTTGTTAGCAGGATTACAAGTTAACATCTGAATTTGGTTAGTCATCAGGATTCAGATTTACAGGAAAGTCCTTGGTATTTACATTCAGTGGGACCTCAGGACCTCCAGTCAGGAGGGGTGAAGGAAGTTTTATCTTACATGAAGTTTCTGTTTTTGCAGACCACACTGAGTAAATTACTTACTCAGACTCTGATAAACAAGGTGATCAATGACTTGTAGCCCAAAGTCATCTGAATTTTTTTGTTGCTCCATGGCACAGATCCACCAGCTACCCACCTGACCTGCTTCATTTCTTTGTCACATTAAAACTGTTCCTGCTTCCTCTGTATTTGTATTTTCTTATAGCACACTACTGAGCTCCTATGACTTGTAGTACCAAACATGGAGATGTCTGCATTCAACTGGAAACTGCGATTTTTTACTCCTCCTCTGCAGAGTTCTGAATAAGGTTCACGAGACACCTTTCTCTAGGCATCAGAAGAAAATCCTGCTGTTTTCCTACCAAACCACCCTCCAACTCCAGGATACCAATCCACTTCAGTACCAGTAACTGCCAGTGTCAGACTGCCCTGCAGCAAACGAAAGGAAACTACCCTCTAGCCTCTACCACCAGTTCAACAACTCACTTGCTCTATAACCCTGAAAGCACTGAGGCATCCCTCAGCCTTGATGCCCCACAGGATTTCAAAGGGGCTCCAAACTCTTCCACTAAGGAGCATGCCATGATCCACAGGAAGGTACATGGCAAAGCTACCCTGGCTTCAGCTCCCCCTGACTAGGTCCACAACCTCCCATCCTGCTGGGTGAAAAGTTCCACCCAGAGAGCAGTTGCTGTGAGCTCCCATAACAATATTATTTGCTCTTCCATCTCACAGAAGAGGGATGTACAGGCATATGTGAGTGTGGCTTGCTTGTACAAGCTTTATGGAAAAGCCCCGAAAGTAACAAACAAGAAAAATGAAGTGGCATTTAAAGACAGACATTTTAAACTACAGATAGTACTTGCAACAAGCTGTTTCTATAGTACGATTTTACCTTTACGTGGCTTTTTAATACTCATTTATTGATCCATTCTGCCCCTGGCCTAGCACTGCTCTGCCCAGGCTCGTCCCACTCACTTTCATCCAACGTTGAGACAGTCAGGCCCCTGCCCATCTGATCACTGCCTTCCAACAAAGACAATCCAAGCCACTTTGACAAAGAGCATTTATTCACAGCACGACACTGAAGCAAGAGAAAATTTTTTAAAAATTTGGATAAAGTCAGCAAGCTTTGCATTCTCTACGTTAATATGCAATAGGGATCTCTGTGAACTGGAACAGCCTGACTATGATAACTGAGCTGACACTTATTTTCCCTTGGGGCAGCAGTTGAATGACAGATGACAGTCAAGTCACTGGGACTCATGCACACAGTAACAAGGCTATGACCCTCTGCTCCCAGTCAGCTCCAGATCACCTAATCTGCAGCGTGGGATCAGCCAAACAGCACAGTACAGGACTTGCTTCACAAGGCAGAAAGGCACACCTGAACCAGGTAAGCACCTGGCAGCACACCATCCTAGCTGACAGCAATACCCACTTGCAGCTTTGGGAGTCAAATTGCCAGCTGAGCTGACTATTGCCACTGCACTTATAAGAATCACCCTTCCTCTGTGCTGTAACAGAACAAATAACCTGAAGGAGCTGCCAGTAAATACTGGAGCAAGCAACAAGAACAACAGCTTCCTCATTTAGCTACTTACATCCCACATTTGGAACTTACCATCTTTGCTCATCTCCTGTGCAGTCAGCTTTCTGCACTTGCACTTCTGTTCAAACCAGTTTAGCTGCTTAGACGTCCATGTGCCAACTCACAGAACTGAGATGAGGTCCAGAGAGCTGCTCAATTAATTTGATGGGTAACACTAAAACCAACAAAAGCTCACACACCAAAGAAATCATAGGATGTGCATTCCCAAAGAACAGGAATTCAGCTAAACTGCTAATGCCAACATCAAAATGAGGGAAAATGTTTTTCTTTAACCAATCAACTCTGAATAAGGGCAACTGATGTGTAAGCAAGCAGGCAGGACAGATACGATGATTTTTACTAGCTAGGGCTACCTTCCTACTTTTGACTACTAATGGGTAGACAAATCCTAACAGGCAAGATGCAGTAACAAGAAAATGTAGGGAACAAATCTGTATTTAAGATACTCTAATTCGTGCACAACACATAAGCACCAGCCTGGATAAAGAAGTCAAGTTTCAGCCTATGCTGAGGAGTGACCTACTTCAAGTATTGCTTCTTGGGAACAGGAGATTAAGACTATGAACAAAAGCCAAGCACATAGCAACATGCAATTGTTCCTTGAGTTCATCTGGTCATAAAGACAAGCCCTTAGGCATTTAGTTCCAATTTAAACCACAAGTTATATATACAGTTTAATTAAAGCACTTACGCATTTAATTTGAACAAAATAGGTTTTATCGCAAAGTTAAACAAACCCAAAGAGCTGTATTTTTCAAAACCATACTTTATTTTTAAAGGCTAAGAGAAGTATTCAGAACTATATTTCTTAAGCAAAAAGATTCACATTTCATTCTGCAGGGTCATTAGTATGAGAAAAAGTATTTGGGGATTTACTTTTTTGCAACCTTTGTTGAGTTCCTACACCAAACCAGACTCATTTAAAAATGGTAACATCAGTTATGGCTTAAGATACAGAATTACAAAGGAGTAACACAAACGCTGAGGCTAAAGTGTTGAACAGGTAACTATGGGCATTTTTTCCACATAAAGATGTTTTAGCCAAGACAAACGGAAGCAACAACTGTCTTTATTGGTAGACAAATCCACTGGACATCATCAGCACAGACACTGCTTCAAGGATACCCATGCTGTTAAACTGCAAGTGTTCAAAGAATGTTCTGTCTGCTCCAATTACTTCACCTTTTCCTCCGTATCACAAACCTAAAAACCACGGAGGTACGAAACCACAACAGCTTTTTGTTTTGTTTTTGTATTTTTGGGGGGGGATTTTTTGTTTTAAAGAAAAGGATACAAGAAAAGACAGAAGACTACAGAATGCAGTGAAGAGTCATCACCTCTAAAGAGACAGCAGGACTTTGACCAAGAAATTTTAGTCAGTAAGTATATAAGGACTCAAACCAACTCAGAACCCAGAGCTGCAATTTTGTTGGGTATTCTCCCCTTCACCGATTTATAACTCTGCATCTACATGTTCTGGATGGCTTGCATTTAGTGGGACAGAGGTAGTGATGGGAACAAGATTCCTTCCCTAAAGTTTCCAAATAGATGCAACCTGGTAAGCATGGCCCCAAGGAAGGGTGAGTGCAACCAGTGGAGAACCTGCCAACTGGGAAGGGACAAGAGCACAAGCACAGACAGTGAGCTGCTCTCCCATACCCAGATTGATAAATAAAATGTTACGTAAAGGTGCTGGACAAGAACTGAACAAGTAACAAAACCTCTGTGGCCTCTGCAATATGTATTTCATGCCAGGTTGTGCAAAGGATAGGACTGTCTTTGCTGTACAGTTGTGGTAATCAAAATGATACAATATTTGCAGTACTGCCAGAAGTTCCAGTGTGTAACTAGCTAGCATGATTATACTGATAATAGCTATATGAAGTCAGTCACGCATTTAAAAAAAAAAAAAAAGAAAAAAATTGTATTTGCAGACAATTCCTTTATACAGTTAATTCTTTAGACTTGTCCCACACCTTTGCTATTTGTGACTAGGCCAACTTTTCTGTTCAAAGGGGATTAAGACAGACTTCAATTGTTCAAGTTCTTTCCTCTTTGCTCAGTGAGAGCAATTAAAAAAAATAAAAATCCACATTAGAAAAAAAAAATCATATGTTTTTCTCTTACACTCCTGAAATATTACACTTTCTTACAGGAGCGTTCATTCAGAGGAAGCTGTCTGTAACACTTACAATAAAAGGTTGCAACTCTTGGACAAGAAGGGATGGTTGAAACTAGGTCATCTGAATATAATTTGGGGTTTTATAAACCAATCACTGAATAAAGTCAATGCTTGGGGCTAGAGAGCAGTTCTCCTTCGAACTTTCTCTTCTTAAGAAGATCAGAGGTAAAATGGTTTGTTTTATTGCAACACTGGTTAGCCAAATCCAATCCTTCCCATTCAGATATGATTTTTAAGAACCAGGGATTTTATGGTTTACTGCCAAATTTGGCAGACAATTTACTGATGAGATTCATGACCTTGGGATTGCTCTGGTACTTGGACATATTTGCTGGGTTCTGGGCAACATCTTGGAATGCAACCATAACTTCTGGATCCTGCAGGACAAAAAGCAAAAAAAAAGATTAGAGCATTTGTAAAACAAGTCTACAAAAGGTAGTGGTTATGTGGTCCCACATGAATCTAATTTGTCAACTTTTAACATGGCAAGACTAAATTAGACTCTAGGCAAGAAGTCTCTAAAGAGAACCCAATGATACAACACATGTTGTTAAGGTGTGTCAGTAAATACAGGAGTAATTACTGAACTTGTTACTGTTATAGCTCACTGCGTGAGAAGTAGGGATAAGAGTTCTGTTTCTCCAGACCAGGAGCTATCAAACACAGCCACATCTACTGCATTATTTCTGTTCAGGCATCTTTCCAAATGCATTTTGAAGACGACAGGAGTTTGATGTGTGTAGCATGCGTGACAGGATAACCCTCCTCTGAGAAACAGCTGCTACTCATCCTTTTCCTCCCTTTTCATTCTAGCAGCAGATGCTTGAAATCTGCTGGGTTGCAAGCAGATGATGTGGCAAGGTTTGGCTTTTAAAAATGCACCTCATATCCTGAGAAATCACAACTGGAAGAGAACCCTGTTATCTCTCATCACACTACTGTGTTGCAGTAGATAAATACATTCACATATTCATTAAAGGCAGTTGCCAAAACAGTAACATCTTTTCTATTTAGTCCAAGAAGCATTAAAATTTTTTTCTCATACTTCCAGTATACCTTTGGCCTCCATTGAACTAGAACTGGTTTTACTCAATCTACATGTGTACGTTTTGAACAGTGCCCTTTAATAAATCCCTATGTATCGATTTTACATCTCAGCCTGAAAAAATGTTTCCCCTATAAAAACTTCTGTAAAGATTCCAGTTTTCTTTAATTCAGCTAAAGGGCAAGCAGTTTATGTCCAACAAATCACTTGCATTAGCTGTAATTTCATCTGCTGTTCTTTCTAGCACATTTTCAGCAAAACATACACTGCTCCTTAGACTTCTAATCCATTGCAATGGCAGGTGTGTTCTTTGGAAACCATCAGAATCCAACCGGCATCAGAGCTCTCTGTTACAATAACATCATCCTGTGTCTAGTCTAGCCTCAGATCCAGACCAAAGCAGTTTAACAAGTCTGATCCTAAACTGCATTTGGTAGGTGCGGACTCCCCTGAAATCACCCACACACTTCAGGCGTATTTTATGCATGGTAGGAATCAAGAGTTTAGTCTTACTGGAGGAGTTACAAATGTGTTGTTTCCCTCACAAAAGATCATTTGCAAGGTCTATGAAAAATAGAATGCTGAAGTTCAGAAAACAGGGACTAGATATATTTTCCCCACTTTACTGTATTCTCATGCAAGGAAAAAAGGAAGACTTTATAATCTCAAACTTCTTGAATTGATTTGAAAATAGGGCATATGATTACAAAGATCATGTCATGTTGTTAAATCTGACTTCACCTACATATGAATCTGAACAAAAGCTGACTAAGCTTAGTCACTAGTTTGTGTCAAAGCACACCTAAATGAATGCGAAATATCCAGTTTTATGCTACATGTTTCACGGTCCTATAAATTCACAGCAGGTAAGTGATTCTGTACCTGGGCAACTCCCTGGAAGCTCTCAACCTTAGACAGTGTTTATAAGAATGTTATACACATCCAGGGTTTCACACTGATGAGCAATACAATCAAAATAAAGTTTAAAATTGAGGATATCCCATTTCCATAGGGAAATGTTTAGTACACGAGGTGGAATGGCAACCATTCTATAAATGGCTCTAGGGAGACATTCAGTTTTCTAATGTTTTCCTAATGCTCTAGTGTTTAGTTGCAGATGGATGAAAAACACTTGTAAGAAAAAAGTTACCGCTATTCTTTTGCTTCCAACGCACACATTTTGGTGGAAGTCCGGGTCTAGCATATGGCTACATGTCAAATGAGGAACCCATGGGTTCATCTTACTCATCACTTCTTATGAAAAGAACTTCTATTTCACTTCAAGACACAAATGTCAGGCTGTGCCTAGAGAAAACAGTGGCACATGCAAGATAGAAAGTACTAGAGAATCCTCCAGATAGGCAAAACAGTAAAATAAGAGAAACATCCTAAAATTTCAGTGAGTTCTTCTGAAGACTAAAAAGCTTAGGGGCAAATGAGCTAGAATTACATGCATTAGAAGTCACTGCAAACAGTTACAACTTACTACCATTAGAAACTGTGAAAAGAAATGCAAAATAAGGTTTTGCTGCTTTGAGTCTTTAGTGCTTAGAAGGCCAAGATCAGCAACAAAAAATAAAAAAAGGAAACATCCTGAAGAAATAGATCTTTTGGACATCATCTAGTCCAAGCCCCATGCCAAGGTGGGGTCACCTAGTGCAGGTAAGATTCTTATCTTTATGCCAATGATGAGTGATAACTTCCCTAAACGTCCATAGGCAGCCATATCTGATTCTCTGGTTGCTTCTACAGATGACAAGATGAAGTTGACAGCATAACCAGTTTAATTAAGCTCATGTTCATGCACACAGTTGTCAGGCTTACTGAGACATTAACAGACTCAGGTATATTTCAGTGTTAACTCACAGAGAACAGTCTCAAAGATGATGAGATAACAGTAAGTCTAAAAAGACTGCAGTGGTGGTCTTTAGTCTCAGAATACTCCAGTTTCAGCACTAACTCCCCACTATGAAAAGCCTCTACATGCTGTCAGTTAAAACAGCAATCCGGCAGTGACTTGTGTGATTCAGTATCTTCAGACTTTTTTGTAACACCTCAGATAACAGACATAATAGCTGCCAGCTAACATTACCCATCAACATATTCTATAGCTGCACTGAGCAGGAGCAAAGCAGTAGAAACTACTGTCTTTTAAGACTAGAGCCTACACTGCCAGTTCAGAGAAGACCAGAACACAGAGCTGGACACTTTAGGAAAAGGTGGCAGGGTAGGCATAGGTTAAATCATATCTAGATGTAAAGTTTGTACAAAAAGGTCAGCAAGAGGCTCAAGGCCTTGCTGACAGGTTGTACATGTTAAAGCCTGCCTGCATTATCAGAAAACACTGTCAACACACATTCTTGCAACAGCATCCTACCCTGTGTTGGGATATATCTGATCAGCATGCAATGGAGTCTTCTTAAAGGCATGTGGCAAGTGCTTAATATTTAGATGTATCTCTAAACTCTGTTTTCGGCAACTCAAATTGCAAACCCCTGTATCACAGCATAAATTAACCAGGTAAGGAATGCAGCTACAAGTCAGGGGCCTTTTTTGGATTGTTTGCATGCAAGTCAACACTGCTGACTGTGGCAGACTAAGAAAAGGTGTGTTTCCCAACATCAGGAAGCATTAAGGGAATCCATGAACTTCTGCATGGAAAGTGATGATTTTTTTGATTCAAAGGCATACTGACTAAGGTTCCCTTGCAATGCCATTACTTCAATGATCTGAGAACAACATGTAAGTCCATTTTAACCACAGCAATACAGAAAAAGAAACAAGATTTATACTTGATTATGTTAGCATGCAAATACAACTACATAGCTCTGTTTTTTCCTAGCCCACCTGCCCTTAAAACTGATGTTATCAGATATGTTCCATGTAATCTGCTGGAATACTTTTCTTGAGTAGAACTAGTCATGACATTGAGCAATTAATTAATTGAGCAATTAATGAAGCCCCCTGGAGAAGTAAGCTTTCTCAACATGAATTCAGAAAATGCCAGGTACAGAACTGTTCTGATACTACTGTCTCTTGCAAAAAAATAGACACTTAATCCGTTAAGAGAAAGGCACTCCTCATCTCAACATTACTGTAATATATTATAACAATTTGTTTGTGCATAATTATTTGTCTACAAAGCCTGTGCATTCAAAAAAGCAGCAAGTGAATGAAAATGACCATTTGAGATACTTTTTTCAAAAGACATGACAAACCGTAAATAGCACATAGTTTTGCCTATCATAGACCAGGGTGCATGTGTGTGTCATCTTTAATTAAGCTCCCGTCAGTTTGAAAAATAGCTAATATTGAATCCAGACAGTCTGGTGTCACGTACACAAGGAAAGATTTTTACAACAAAAACAAGCAAGCCTCCCATTGCTATCCAGAAGGTCAAGTTCCTTCCTCCCCTTAAGCTCATAGGTGCTGTTCCTCTCTCCTTCAGAATATGTAGCTTTGATTTTAACAAGTACTCACCTGCATGGCCGCAAGAACTTCTGGATCACTGAGAATCTCATTGAGACCTGGCATACCAGCCATTCCTGGCATACCTCCAGGCATAGCCCCAGGAAATCCACCTGAAAACCCAAGACAAGAAGAATGCATAATGAAAACCATTTAACTCATGTATTCAGGAAGCTCACTGAGATCAAGACATACTGCCCTTGCCATATCTCTAAAGCCATGTCTTCCGTAAGGCTACAGAAGGCCCACTGAATGGAAAGTAGGGTCTTTAACTTCTCTTTCTGTGAAGACCTACATCTTATTTCATCCACGGTTTTAATCTAATTGAATAGGAGGCTTGTAATGAGTGCAGTGATTTTTCTGGTTTACTTAAATCAGGTGGGTCTCAAGCCCAGGAAAATAAGGAGTTTGAATGCCTGGGGTGAACAGTTGGGGCAAAAGCAGATCAGTAGTAGTATATCCCAGTACACTCCACATTTGGGGGCAACTTTAGGTTTGAAAAAATTATACCACCAAAGGGGAAAAAAACCCAACAAAAAAACCCAAGACCCCTGAAGCAAAATGCTTGAGGTTCTCTGACTGAATCCTTAATCAGCAGCATCCCCAGCTGTGCTGAGCATGGTACATATGGTCTCTCTCTGGCTGCTAATCCAGTTGGTGCATGCACACAGTCTACCTCAACTACATCTCAGTCTTCAAGAGCATGAGTACTTACTCTTGCTTCTCCCCCAATTCATTGTACCAAAAACAACACAAAAAGCCTGATTTTTGTGGAACTGTCAAGGACAACTTTTCCATAAGGTAATCTGCACTACCTCCTTTGAGAAACATTTCTGTTCAACAATAGCTTGTAACCAGCACAGATTTCCTCAATATTCAATCCAAATTTTCACCTTTAAAACTACTGTTCTTAAGCAGAATGGGTAATTAAGAAAACATTTTCATTCTAGATTTTCAACATATGATCAAGCAAATTCTGCTTCTTTGTTTTCCCAGACCTAAATCCTTTCATTCTCTTATGCATCAATTGTTTATTTGTCCTCCCTCTACTTATTACACAGAATCAATCCTCTTTAAAAGAAAGAATCCCATCCCTCTTCCTACTAGCGCTCAAAGAATCATTTGTAGACAAGTTCTAAACTTCACAAAATACTGTCTTGAGAACAAATGCTATAAAAACTGTAGTTACAATACTCCACATGGAAACAACAGCCCCCTCTGCCTCAAGTATTGGTGTTTAAAAATAAAATACCTGGAAAGCCGCCTGGGAAGCCACCAAACTGAGCTCCTCCTGCCTGTCGTCTTGCTTCTTCCTCCTGCAGATGAAAGCACATCATTCCACACAAAACAATGGAACTGCAGCCTGTTTTCTACTGCTCAACTGGGTTTAGGAGAAAAAAAAAATAGCCAAGACTGTTTCAGGCAGGTAGGCTACCACAATAAACAAAGTACTTTACTATTAACAAATCCACTGACAAGAAATAGCTGTCTGCTCTTCCTGTTGTATGTTATTGCAGGTAAGTTATGCAGAGAATGTTTTTACTGACTATGAACTGTACAATTTGTTTTAGCTCCCAACTGTATTTTTAGTGCTCCAATCCCCAACATACTAAAATAGATCATTAAAGCACAAAGAAAAAGCAAGCAAGTGGCATCAGGAATTGAGGAGGAGAAGCAGAGTATTATCCTGAATTTAAAACTCCCACTTTAGGATACGTAAGTACTTTATGTGAAAACTATTCTGGAACAGTCATACAATAACTGACTTTTTTGAAATCCAGCTTTAGCAGAGATTCCAGAGACTGTTTCTGTCACAAGCAAGAAAAACAGATGCAGTACAATGCCCTCTTCTTCAGATTTCATTATTCGTCAGAGACAGAAACCAACTCTCTAAAATTTAAGACTTAAATTTTTTTCTCTGCAAATCATTTTAACCAAAATAACTATGACACTCTCCAAATTATTAAGAAATATTAAAGCCTAAATATTCACCCTTTGTGCTTTCTCGTGCTCCTCCCGCGCCTTCTTCACTCTTTCCATTCTTTCCTTGATTTCCTTCTCTTCACGCTTCCGCTCGTATTTTCGTCGATGTTCTGCAATCTTCTGAGCCTGTTACAATAGAATAGCAAAATTTCATCTCCATTTCCGGCATATCACACAACATATTTCAATACAAAATACATGCATTTCTGCTTTTACCAGAAAATTAATATCTGATTTCACATTTTAAAAGCCTCTTTGCTTTAGGAGCCATTTGCTACTTTCTCCCTATGGCAATCAGTTATTCATGTTTACTCAGCCTTGACTGCATTCACCAGAACATGCACAGTAGTATACCTTTTCTGCAATACTTTTGGTCCCTGCATCACAGTTAGAAGTTAAACATGTTACCATTCCATGTCCCTTCATACTTTTATGCTGAAATATTTATTTCTCCAGGGCTAAAACCAGCAACTGCCCTGGAAAAGGGCACAACAAGTATAATTCTCCCTGTGCACACACACTGTTACTGCTGTTTCAGGTGCCTCTATAGCACGTACAGCTAGACACAAGCAGACCAAAGAATTCCTCAACCCAATCAGGAAAAGGCTGATGAGGAGGAATTTTGCCTCCCATTACTAACTTTTTCTAAGTGTATCAAGTTTACAGCCCCAGCAAATGAGACAAGTTAGCAATGAACTCCCCAAGGCTCCTTACTCAGGGCTCATTTAACAACAGAACTAACTGCAGCACTGCTTTCCTGAAAACAGAATGTATCCTTATAGATCACTGCAAAAAATGGTTCATGATTTCACAAACTGTGTACAACGGTTACTCTCTAACACTCCTATAACAAAAACACACACACAGCAAAGTCACATTGCAAGAACAGAGATCCTACCATGACAATGGATACTCCCTGATTCTTTTAGAATACTCTTTAATGGAAGAACTTAAAAGTAGAGAAGCTTTGATATAACTTATTTTAGCTGTGAGATATTCTTCCATATCACATTATTCCTGAAGTACATCTGCCAAAGAAAGCACACTGCAGGCAGCAGGACTGACTGAGAGAATGCAGTTCGTGCTACAAGAACCTGATGTCACTGCCATTCAATGGCTCATTAAGAGAGAGGCAAGTGTTCTATTTCCTTTTTAATGAAGCATGAAGAGTTTCCAAAGTCTAGATTTTCATTATTTCTAAGTATTTATCAAAATGAACTAAGTATTTTTAAAATTTGACTCAGACTTTTTGCTGAAAGTGCTACAAAGTAAGTTGTTCTAGGAAAGCTTGAAGCAAATAAATTACATGAATAAATCATCTCGACTTTTTAAAGATTTTGAAAATCACCCATGAAAAGGTCACACATTTTTCCTTGAGCTACATACACGAATTCCCATGCAGCTGGCAACTGCACATCAATGTATCACAGATACTCTGCTGTTTCTGTGCATGAGCAGATTAACTGGGAAACAGAAGGTTCCCCCTCAGCTAAGCATTAAGGAAACCTTTAAAAAACAAGGGTTGTGACCCAAGACCTAATTACATTAAGCACAAATCAATCTCCAACACAGAAGACTAATAGGTTGTAAAATGGTTTCCATTGTCATTTTGCTGGGGACAGCATCTTCTACAACGACATGGTAGAAAAACGGAAAGCTTAAGTCATTAGACACAGGAATGTTTATGCATGCGGTGGGTTAAGCTTGGCTGGCTGCCAGATGCTCACTAAGCTGCTGTCTCACTCCCCCTCCTCACCAGGACAGTGAGAGAAAACAAGATGGAGAGGCTCCTGTCTTGAGATCAAGACAGGGAGATCACTCACCCAATACCATCATGGGCAAAACAGAGCCAACATGGAGAAGATTACTTTATTGCAAATTAAAACTAGTCAGACAATGAAAAACGACAAAACTAAAACCACCTTCTTCCCAAAGGTCAACTTCATCAGTTCATTCCCTGTTCTTTCACCTCCTCCCCTCACCCTGAACACCACAGTGGGATGAGGGCTGTGGGTAGTTCACAACATTGCACCTCTGCCACTTCCTCCTCACACGTTTTCTCAGCCTCATCTTGCGGTCACTCCACAAGATACTGTCCTTCACTAACTGCTCCAGCATGGGTCCTTCCCACACGGTATTGTCCTTAAACAACAGACTGTTCCAGAATGGGTCCCCCAGGAGCTACAGCTTCTGCCAGAAAACCAGCTTCTGTGCAGGCTCCTCTCCACAGGCTGCAGTTTCCACCAGGAGCCTGCTCCAGTGCAGACTTTCCATGAGTTGCAATTTCCTTCAGGGCACATCCTCTCACTCTGGCGTGGGATCCTCCATGGGCTGCAGGGTGGATATGTGCTCCACTGTGAGTTCAAGGGGGACAACCTGCTTAACCTCGGCCTTCTCCAAGGGCTGCAGGGAAGTCTCTGCTCCCATGCCTAGCACACCTCCTTCCCTTCCTTCTTCACTGATCTTGGTGTCCGCAGGGTTGCTTCTCTCATATTATGTTTCTTTATTCCCCTCTCTCTCACAGCTGTCATGCTGCATTTTTTAACCCTTTCTTAAGTATGTTATTACAGAAGCACCACTAGTGTTGCTGACTGGCTCAGCTTTGGCTAGCAGTGAGTCAGTTCAGAAGCCAGCTGGAATTAGTTCCATCTGATAATGGCAGCCTCATGTCTCTTCTTACAAGAAGCTAGCCCTGCAGTCTCCACCTTCCCCCAAACTTCCCATGTAAACCCAATACAATGCAACAGCTGCCATCTGTGGTCTGTCAACCACTTCAAAGGAACAGGCAGAAACAGATGAAAAAGAAAGCCAGCTATCAGAAGCATTACACTGCTTACACAGAAGTTCTTCCTTAGAACACTGGGGTCAGCCACAGCACTGAAAACAAGTCGTGCAGAGCTGAGGCTGCCCTCATGGGGCAGACTAATGAAAGTACAAACCACAGTAAAATTCTTCCTTTGGAAAACACGCTTAGGACAAAGCTTTGATCAATTCAGAAACATCCTAGAAAAAAATCCATTAGTGTTATCCCACTCTTCTGAATGTTTTTAAACTAGATTCTAAAATACCTGGTAAACCTCAACAGCTTCAGATTCTTCTGTTAAAATTTTAAAAAGGAACGTATTTCATATTTCAGCTATGTGCCCAGCCCCACAGACTCAGTTTCTCTACACACAGTCATAAACAGCTGTGACTGAAGACAGAAGAATTTATAAACTCAGTATGAAGTCTCAGATGACACATGAACACATTTCCACAAGGCAATGCATATTGGAAGAATGTGAAGGCAGCAGTGTCATGCAGAAAAACACAGGAGAGACCTCCAGCATTCTTCCCCACTTACTCTTGGTTGCACCTCCTTCAGCATGGCACTAGCATCTTCATCATAATCCAGTTTACAAGCTAATGCAAGATCATGAGCAGCCTCCTCCCAGTGGCCAAGAAGTCTGAAATTCAGAAGACACCAACATTTAGAAGGAAAAAGCTCTTCACAATATCTAATCACACAGCACTCAGAATAGAGCTACAAGGACTTATAGAAGTTTAATAATCACGGTGTTTCCTCTAAGCTACAAACTCCAATACCATTAGAGGATTCTTATTTGCTTGTGTCATACCCCTACAGTAACTTTTAAAGACACTGAGTAAAAAAAAACCCTCTGTGAGTTGGTGTCTTTGTTTGCTGTAAACAAGAAGGATCTAACAGGGAGAAGGTACCCTACCTAAACAGGTGAAGCAGGCTAACATGGTCAGTGTAGAACTACACATAAGCTATTGTGCATGCTTCTTTACTATGCATTTATACAAACTCTTGATAATCAAAAAATTAAGCAAACAGTGGTATTACTAAATGTTCAAAGCACTTGAGGTATTAATTCAAACTACACTTCAGTCTTCTCACTCTTAGGGTCCACATTGTATATTAAAACTGCAGACATTAACATACCACTCTCTGAATACTTGTTTTCTTTTTTTAACTTCTATTAGCGTTTGCTTTGCCCACTTTTAAACAGACCATAAGGAATGTCACCTTCTTTTTTCTGATTTATTGTCATTTAAAAAAAAAAAGTTGAACTATAGTTGGAGGGGATGACTAATGTCATTTTAAATAATTACACTGTTTGCTTAACACCACTTCTCAATTGCAACAAATGGTTCCTTAATAACTAGGCAATTTACTAGGTAAAAGAGCTCTAGCATCTACAGAATAAGGACAGCAAAGAGATGTCTAAGAACTATAGGTTAGTAAAAAACCAAACTGAACCAAGTGAAAACAAAAGACATCCAAACTAATAAAACACACAGCCCTAGATCTCATAATCTTCAGTAAATAATTAGAAAATGTTATTCAGAAAAGCAGTAAGCCATTAGAAGATATGTTTTAAAAAGACAGAGGGAGAGAAAGACAGTGCCAGGAGGACTTTTCATAAATTGCCATCAATAAATCACCATCGCCCTTTCTTTCCTCTAAGCCACATACTCAGCAAAATTGTTTCCTGGCTCAAGGCTACTGCTCTCAGGTACAAGACAGACAGTTCAGAGACACAGAGGAGAGAATGTATAAAGAAAACTGTTCCGCTCAAGTAAGTGAATATCAAGCGTAGATGCAATTCATTACCTATGTGCTTTCCCCCTCCATTTGTAGGTCTGTGCAGAGTCAGGATTAATCTTGATGGCTCTGTCACAATCTCTAATGGCAGCATTTGGTTTCTGTAGTTTCACAAAAACACTGTGGGAACAAGAACATTTATTGTACATATTGAAATACCAAGTTACTAACTTAGGCTGGAAACAATTTTGGATGACTAACAGGCAAGTTAGTGAGATAATGCATTTGAAGAGCTGTGTTCAAAAAAAGATTTCATAGCGATAACCAAGTCACCAAAATTTAGTCTCACCCTCCCAGAATTGCAGGTGAATCATTAGCAAGAGCTGAAACCATTCGTTGCTCAGACTCAAGGCTTGCCAGCATGAATAACTTTAGTGCAAAAGGAAAGGATACATAAATGCAAAGGACAGTTCAGCCCCATGGTGTGTGGAGTCTATAGCCAATGGAAACTAGCAATTTGAACAAAACAACAATAATATTATGCATGGTATATTACCGTCTTTAACATAGTAACACAAAGAAAGCATAAGGAGTTACACAGGCTACAAGGATCAACAGCTAAAATCATGAGGAAAAGGAGACAGGAGATGAGTCATCAAAACTAAAAGCAGCAAAACAAACACAAACCCAGCAAGTAGCCCAAATTCCTTGCCAGTTAAGTGTAATAGCTTCAAATTTTACATTACACAAGTATATCTGACTACCTAGTAGAGTGATACTTCAAGAGGTTCAGGCATTTCAAATTAAAAATCTCTGAAGGAAACACTAAAAAACATTCCTGAACAAAAGTACTCAATATTCAATGTACTCCAAGTCAGAACTTCTGTCCTTTTACATCTACTTGAAAACAATTTATCAACAATTACAATGCCTGTAAGTAACTTTGTCATTAAGGCTTGCTATAAAGCAAGCACAAAGTCACACATTCTCTCTTCTAGAAATAAACAGGTAGACAAAGTGTCTGTGTTCCAAAACTACACCTCACCAATGAGAGACATTCCAATGCTGCTGGCTGCACAAACCCCCTAGAACTGAAATCCATGGGGTGGATTACTCATAGCACTTGATCAGCACGGCAAGTTTTACACTATTCTAATATATTGTTCATTTCTTTCTATAACAGCCCAAACTGCGGTAACTTTTAAACTTCTCCGAACATTCTTATATTTCATTACTAAACCTTGAGAAGATACGACACTGCAAGAGATTTTAAAAATACTGTTGTGATGGCAAAAACAACAGTGTATGAAGGTCCACAGGTGGTGTTACATGCAAAAACTTTGATCTAGAAAGCAAAAAAAGAGCAAGACAGGTACCAGTTAAGGTATACTAAAATGGAACAGTTAAAGAACATTAATTAATTTCATGGTAGTCATCAGAACTTGAACATTTATTTGAATTATACTTTGCTATGGAAAGGATTAGTAAACTATCAAACCATCCATGGCTAGTGCTTTTTTGTGTAAAAAGAGAAAAATCCCCAGACTTCTGCTTCTGCAACCCATATTTGCACAGGCGTCCTCAAGAATTAGGAAAATAAAGATGTTTGTGCCTTATGAAGTTAAAGTTACCACACAACAAATCTGACAAAGTTCCTAATGCATCTTCTGCAGTCTGGTAGATGCAATGAGATGTAAGGTGGGTAGTCAATGGGTTGAAATATAGATGTGTCCTGTTCAAACATAAGACTGTTGAACAGAACCAGGTCTACTTCACAGTGAACAAACACATTTAGCAAGTAAGACAGGCGGAGAATTCACAGGATTCACAACTAAGTTTGCATTTAAACAGGATATCATTTCAGTCATCACCTTTATCCCAGAATAAACTGTTTGTTACCCAGCATTATTCCATCTCAACACACCCAAATCCGTATTGTTGAGGAATGTATTTAGTGCAGGTGGCTCAGTGTGCAGCTGCAGGTTGAGCTCTGGGTGTCAGGAGCCCCAGGCAAGAGCCCATGAGCTGGTGCCAACCTTTGTACAACAAAGGGCTCAGGGACCTGTGACCCAGCCAGGGGACCAGACACTCAGAGGCAGCGCAGACGTTTTTATGCAGACTGTGAGGGTATAAAAACCCAGGGCTTTCCTTTGTTTGGGGTCCCTCCTTGGAGGCACCAGCATGAGCTGCTACTTTGTTATTGCACCAAGATTAAATTATTTTAAGGATGTCTGAGACTCTGTTACGGGAAACCCAGGGTCAAGACAGTAATGAAACTTCATCTGACTGTGTCAGTGTGGGGCGTGTAGCTGCGAAGGGGCTTAAGTCCCACATCAGGTGGTACAAGTGTGACTGTCAGAATGGCTACTGGAAGGTCAGGCAGGAAAGTTTCCTTAACAATATTACCACAATGCATTTTGGAACATCATTCTCTATTTAGTCTATTATAGAGATTCTTTATATGGCTGCTTCAGCAAATCTGATGAATCATATATAAGAGAAAATGCACAAAATGAACTTTTCTCTTTCCTTCAAGTGGTTTAAGTTTACACAGATCCTCAAGTTGCCATTATATTTAGATGCCTTAAGGGAAATAAAACAGGAAGAAACATACATCACTAGTTTATGACTCACCTTGCCCTCTTGGCATACAAGATGGCCAAACAAGGATTCAGCTTGATAGCATCTGTGAACAAGTCAACAGCCTTCTGAAGTTCACCTAAATATAAGCAGTGGTGAAGTTTCAATCATTATGCCATGAAATTACATCCAAATTCCCAAACCTGCCTTACAGGGTATAGTGTACCTAAGTTCTTCTTAGACAGAACATTATCAACAAAGGAAAATCAATTTCTCCCTCTTGTTATGTTACTGAAGTACAAACTCCAAAATTAATGCTGGGAGAAGAGAGACTTATCCCCGTTAAATTTGTACATTTAACTTTGAATGCAACCAAACAGGATGTCACATCTTTATTATACAGCTTTTCCCTGCATTAGGACAAACCACTAGAGACACTAATCATAATATGCAGGGAAGCACTATAATAATCAATCTGTAATTAAGATGCTGCAGTATCGCACTCCCCTTTCTTGCCTTTCCTAAAACTATACTTACATTGGGAAAACAGTACTTAAAGAAGCTTCCAAGTTCTAGGTAGTTTTCAGTATTGAACGAGAAGTGGGTTTTCTCTTCCTTGAAAGCATACAAAATGGTCCAAGATATTTGTCTCCTTTTTTTAAGAAGGAAAACAAAACCTAGTGTCCTTGAATATGTACTAAAAAACAACTTATCACCTTCACTTAAAGCATTTATCGCTTCAATCTTCTTTTCATTAGCTTGATCCGCCATCTCTTCAGTTACCTAACAAAATAAAAACACACACAAACCCCAAAAACTGTAAATTCCAGGCCAGAATTACCATGCTAAGACTGTACCAAAGGAAAGAGCTTCAGTTCAATCTTGATTTTAATTTGCATTGAAATCATAGTTCAAAAAAAGCCACAAAACCTTTGCTGTCAGCTTGAAGACATTAACCAACATTATTTTCAGCTAAAAAATTAATAAAACCAAAGTTTGATAATGGTAGAATTCTACATATCTAGTTTTCATGAGTGTTTTGATAAGCTTCTTTGGTGTTTTCTGACCTGATCATACTCATGGAATGTTTAGATTGACTCTAACCTTGAAGAAGAAAACTTACTGGCTTAGAAAGTTTTTCTGTTTAGAACAAAAAGAGCCAAAGTAACAGCTGGCGACACAGATAATATAGTACTCATACCCCCTCAGTTACTATCCTTGATTAAATTCAAAACCTCTCCCTATCTTCCCTACTGCCACACTGAAAATATTGTGCTTACCTCCAAATTTTCATCACCCATTTCTTGAGGGTCATCATTGTCTGGTTCAATCACTCCCTCATTGTCAATTTCTGGGGGAAAAACAAAAGGCAAGACTAAGCTCCATCTGCAGAGAGAAGATTTTCAGAACAATTTCACTTTGGCAAAATGCAACAAAGTCATCTATTTTCCCCACCTAAGTCACTCTCTTCACTTTCTGGTTCGGGTGATTTAACCGGCTCCTCTGGCTGTTCCTCTGCTTTGCCCTGAGAGAGAAATATATTTGTAAGCATACATTATAACTGACTGACACTCTATTTCCACTCTCACAAACAACAATGCATTAGAAAAATCAGATCACTCTGTGGCTGAACCATTTTGTTTCAAAGATACTAATCTCCTTTTTCCTCCTCTCAGATTAAGTCTATCATGTATGCAAACATTTCAGAGCCCAAATCTTGACTCACGAACTTCTGTTATTGGCAAAGCCTGTCCTTCAAATTGTGTAAATCAATAATCAAAACTAAATAATCCAAACAACACCCAATTCAGAATCAGTTTTGCAATGATTACTAACCAATTTTTCCAATCTTCCTGCTTTCCCTCACACATTCTCTGGATCAAAAATTCTCTAAATCTAACACTATTAAGCTAAGGTCCTTTGGCAAGGAGCTGGTGACAATGATTTAAACGTTGTTTCCATTTGCTAAGGTCAGAGTAAATTTCATCTGAATCTCATAACTTAGCACATCCTGATTTACCACAGGCATAAGCAGCTTGTCTTCATACTCAGTGTCACATACTATATTCAGTACATATACACAATCCCTCCATATAGCTCTAACTAGACAGTACTTCCAGCATCTATGGTCTTGTTAAATTAAAAAAAAGAAAATTTTCATTTTTCCCAAAAGAATTTCATGCTTGGAAAACTCCTGACATAAATACCTACAAGGCAAATTTATTATCTCCCTTAAAATGAACAAAACCCAAGGAAAATCTCTTTCACAATACTGCCTTAAAAATTGATAGTTAACTGTTCACTTCATTACTTATCATGCTTGTTAATATTTCTTCTAATGAAAAGATGATAATTTAATCCACTAAAGACTGGAGAAGAGGTTCATAAACAGTGAGAACATAAAAAAGAGAAACCACTACTCTGCTTGGCCTTTGCATTGCAGAGAACATCAGGCAGGCATTCAGGATTAGGGAAATGGAGCATGATAACACTTGAAATAAACTAGGAAGCCATCTGTAACAAGTTATCTACAGCACACAATGGGCAGGCTTCAGACTGAACTGTCACACTCACCCACCCTGTCTGAGTGAAAACTAAAGGAAATTTTGCCCCTTTTGCTGCTCAGTAGTTTCTGCAGCATGCAAATGTTAATTTTCAGTGTTAAATCTTCCATATCTCACCTTACGTGTCTCCTCTGTGGAGGTATTGGCTGGAGCAGGCGGTATTCTGCCTCCCATACTTTTCAGTAAAACAGAGAAAAGAAAAACAAAACAGTAAGACCATCAAAACAATGCCATGTATTTTATTGATTCAAATCCTGATAATCTCAGCTCTTTGTTGTAACACAAAACACGATGATCCAATTCACTGTCAAACCAGCAACCAGAGCCCACATGCCTCACACTTTCTTCTCTCTGTGCAGCACAAAGCACACTGCCTGTTGTACAACTCCACCGAGACTTGTACTCATGCGCATCACCCTTCACACACCCGTCCCTTCTCACCAAGAAAAGCCACCTCCTTGGCTCAAATGGATTCTCTCCTTTAAATGCAATTTATGTTTGAATCAAAACTAAATGTCAGGATTATAGATATTACTAAAATTAGAATTATTTTTGGAACAGAGGTCAAACAAATAAAGAGAATGGCCTAAAATGCTTACGCAATTAAAAAAATTGCTGCCTAGGAGAAAAAAATAATTTCTCCCATGTATTGCAATATTCATGCCTTTCCTTCACTACAATTAAGGAACACTATTTGTAGAGACAGCATTCTGTCAATACAGAATAAACTTCTACATGATATCGACCTTGGTCAGCAGCCAGAAATAAGCACAGGCTGAATTCTGCAGCTGTTCTAGAGAGCATCTAATCATACCTAATGGCAGCACACCACAAGGACTACCATTCCCATCCGTCCTCTGCCCTGCATTCCCATCTATTGATGGTTTTCAATAGAAATGTTTCTCTTAATTCAGTGGGCACAACCAACTCCTTGGGGCCCCACACAACAGGGTAGATGTGATGCAGGGCAGAGAAGAAGGACATAGGTGAACAGGTGGGCAGGAGGAACTGGAAGGGTGCAGGACTATCTGCTTTCAGGGATTAGTGCAACATAAAACTATATACTAAGGATAAGAAGTTGTAGCTTCTTAAGTCAGCCACAGCAATCCATACTCCCCTCCTTTCAGCAGCACTGTCTCACGGCCAGGCCCCAAACTGTCTGGAAAGAAACCTGGATGAGGTGGGACAGGACAAGGACAGGGATGAATTGGGGGAGAAAGGGTAGAAGAATGAAGAGGAGGGGCAGGGTTGACAGGTCCTGGCACAAGGCCCTGCAGCAAAAGGCAAGCAAATAGCACTAACTTACTTCTTGTTTACAAGGAAAAACCGCCAAAAAAAACCCAGAAAAAAACAAGTGACAAACGCCAGCATGCTCTGAAGCTATTGCAAAAATATAGATTTGTCCCTGGAATGTTGACATTGCTTAATCTAAGTTATACTGCAAGGACTAAACAACTGTAGCCTGAGAAATCATTATAGAGCTTGAGAGAAAACACAGAACATGTAGTAACTGTTCCTCCCAAATTTTTACTCTCGTAGGCTGACAATAGAACATGTAACTCTCTACTGGTCAGTAAAAAGCAAAGAGACTTCTCTAGGACTGCAGTGACCATCTAGTGAAGCCTTGAAACTTTTCTTCTGCACAAAGAAAACTACAAATAATGAAACATGTTAGCAATGCTAATAGCTAATATCCAGGTTTTAAACCTGGCACCTTGAATCACCTCAAGACGGAAACAACTTAAGTCTCCTCTGTCCTCTTCACATTCCCCCCAAAACTATCCAAACATAGTTAAACTTATCTCAAAAGTGTTCTAATATACATGCACATTTTATAATATGCTGTTTCATTAACTGCCAAGGCTTAACAGTTTCACTCAGTCCTTGAAAATGTTTTTGCCATGCTGTTATTCTCTATTTATACTACTTACAATCCCAAAACAATTCAAAAGCAATTAGTCTAAAATCCCTTAACCCAGTATTTGATTACAACTTGATTACAGCAAGAATACCTATAAAGCTTGCAAATGTATTTAACCTCAACAGTATAAGGATACACAAGACACTCATAGGAAAAAGCAAGTACTGAGCTGTATAAAAAACACACACACACATATACATACGCACAAGCAGATTTTGAATTAAACCTTTGTTTAATTCAAAACCATAATAAACTAAATAATAACACATAATAAACTAAAACAGAGTTGTGCAATGCCAGTAACTATTCCTGGGAGTGGTCAGGAGTCTGTTGCAACAATGACTGCACTCTTCCACTCATCACAGCCACAAGAAGTGTGGTGTTTATGACTTGTTGGAAGAACTGCAACTGTTATTTCTGCATCCACTTTTATCACTGATAGCAAAATTATCCTTAGAGAGAAACTGGATTACCATGAATTCAAAGGGGTCAAAACCTATTTGAACAAAACAAAAGGAAAAAAAACCCTGTTCATCAATTAGGGATTCTGTGCTTTACTTATAAGGACTGCTATTGTTTCTTTGTTCAATTGCAAGGTTTTGAAACACGTTTCCTTTAATGACTCACTTCATAATAATTCAAGTAAAACATTTGTATTTTTATGCAATTATGAAAAAGCAGGCATGACTAAAAGGGATGTCAAAACACTTTCCAAACATACTCACACACTATCATACACTTGCTCTATGAAGAGCATCCACAGAGAAATTAAAAAAAACAGCTAGACAGAATAAGCGTTAGAAGATGATTAAGTGGATGAAAACAGGTAAGACTCCAGGTTTCTGATGCACTATTAACAGCTAGTCAGAAATAAAGCATCCCGTTCTGGTTTTATGAGCAGCTAACATAATCTCAGAATCATTAAGTTTAAAAAAAAAAAAAAAGTCAAAGCAATCAGCAGAATTTTAGTTGAAATTTCAATTATGGATTTTAGTGTCATTCAGTCATTATTCTGTAATCACTCATAACATTACCCTGGGGACCGAACTTGTGCCTTTCAGATTAAGATAGGTAAGCCAAACAGAAATATAAGAGTTATCCAGTTTATTTCCACTTAAAGCCAGGCCATGCTGTTTCCAAAGAATGAGAAGGCCCTATAAAAGCACTTAATAGTCCTACTGCAAACAGCACTATTATGGAAGAGCAGAGGGAAACCCACCAGATTTCCAGACAGTTTAAAATGAGAAGTAATTTGGCTACCACTACCACCATCCAAGTGTATAACTCAGGCAAATATTTAGCTCAAATATGTGAAGAAAACCAGAAAACTTCAGAGAGCTGTAGAAGGTTCTAATTTGGAGTATTTTTCTGCTTTGGAGATAAAGACATCCAGTGAAGATTTTACATGAAAACACATTCCACAGCTCCAAAACCTAAGTTTTATAGTTAAAAGCACCAAATACAACTCTAAAAATTAATCTGAAAATTAGACCCTTCCCCATTAACATGGAGAAAGTTGGTCAGCTTTCCATTCCTTCAGACTTTCTTTGGCCAAAAGAAGTTATTGTTCTTCCTCTCTCAAAGTACTCTGTCCACACCTTCAGATTCAGGCAACAGAAGTAATGGAAGAAACATAGGGCAAGGCATTGAAGTCTTTTTTGCAGTAGCAAAAAAGACCTTCAACAGGGTACGACAAACACCCATCTCCTTCCTAGGCATAGGTGCAGCTACTAACAGTACTGCAAAGGCAAGTTAAGTTAAATAGGAGTGGTTTTGCAACCACACTAGTATTCAGACTGTAAAAAACCACTAATAAATAGCTCATTGTAGACGTTTTCATTATAGGACATATTGTAAAACACCAGCATTAACTTTTAGAGATACATACATATATATTCACACAAAGCCCTGCTGGTTTTTCAACTAATTATAAATACTAAACAGCAGGAAATATAGTTAAAATACTTTCAAATTCAAGTCAATTTCCTAAACCAAGTCCCACTTTGTTACTAGCTAAAAATCCTTCAGCCTCCTCTTGCATAAAACGTGCACCTGCAAGAACTTTCCTCACTTCTCAGAGTTCTTCAGAGTAGCAGCCACAAAAGCCAAGCAGAGGTACCGTAGCCGAACCCTCGTGGGTTCTCTGCCAGCAGCAAAGCACCTCAGCCCTTGCAGCCTGGTGTTTCAGGGTGGAGCCCAAACATTCCCAATGGAGAAGCGTGTGCCAAGCCAGGTCCCGCGCACACGGGCTACGTGCAGTGTAAACAGCAGATTGTCTGAGGCGGCTCACGGGGGAGCAGAGCCTTGGGATACTGGGGACGTGAAACTTGGAGGAGCAAAGCGCCTTTGGGGGAGGTAACTGTACCTGTCCGGCGTTTTGTGCCTTTGGGCAGCAGGGTGTAAACCGGCGGCACTCACCTCCCCACACGCCCGGCTCCTTTTTAAGACAGGCTAGCCAACTCTGCTGCGTAATGCGAGAATTAGCTCGGTAAGTGTTACTGCGGGGCTTTCCAGCCTGGAAAGCCGAGCCACTGGGATGGCCGCGGGGGGAGGCTTTTTGCAAGGGCAACAGCCTGCGCTACCAAAACCAACCAAGCCGAGAACAACCGGCCGTCTTCCCGCGCCGGGGGCAGCGCCGGGCCGGGCCGGGCTGGGCCGGGCCGGGGAGGCCTCAGCGCCGGCCCAGGCGGGTCCCGCGGGGGCGCCCCCCGCCCGGGCCATGCGGCGGGGCCGCGCTGAGGGGACACGCCCCCCCCTCCCCTCACAGCGCGCCCCGTCCCGTCCCGTCCCTCCCGGCCGCCCGTCCGCAGCCCGGCACCGACCTCTCCACCCACTCGCGGAGGAAGGCGAGCTCCGGGCTGTGCAGCAGGCCCGGGTTCTGCTTGCACAGGCGGACGAAGGCCCGCAGCTCGCTCAGCTTGCGCGCGTCCATGGCGGAGCGGCGGCACCCGCGGCCTAGGCACTGCGCTTTGCTCTGCTCTGCCCGGCCCTGCTCCGCTCCCCACCCCGCCCCGCCGCCGCCGCCGAACCTTCCAGCCCGCCCCGCCCCGGGACCCGCCCCTCACGACATGGACACGCCCACCCCGGGTGTGGTCACGCCCACACACCCGAAGGCCGCGCCCACTCCCGACCCGGCCACGCCCACCCGGTCCCGGTCACGCCCGCAACCGCCGCGTGGCGCCGTGGAACCTTCCAGCGCGCCCCGCCCCCCTGAGGCCCCGCCCCCAACCGCTGGTCCCTCCCGCTCCCCTCCGCGGCGGCGGCGGTGGCGGGGTCGTTCGGGCCGCTCCTGGCCGCGCTCCCCGCTCGGTGTGTCCGCCTGCCAGCCCCGTGTCCACGGCTCGCCCGCGATCCCGTTCCCGCGTGGCTCAGGCGGCCTCCGCGGGCGCCTAAGCGTGCGCGGCGCGCTGATTGGCGGGGCCGTGCGTCGCGCGGCGATGGTGTCAGCGCGGCGCGGCGGCGCGGGAGGCCCCGCCATGCGGCCCCGCCATGCCGCGCCTGCCGGGCCCCGCGCTCGCCGTGGCGCTGAGCGGCTGGCGAGGCCCCGCAGGTCAGACACCCCTCCGGCCCCGCGCCGACACCCCCTTCCCCGCACCGACATCCCCTTCCCCGCACCGACACCCGCTATCCTCCCGTGACTGCAGCCGCGCACCGCCCTGCGTTCGCCCCCCCGGGCCCGCTGAGGGCGCCGCCTTCAGAGCGTTGGTTTATTGGATGCTCGCCGTGCCCTCTCGCCTCGCAGCGAGCTGCCGTGGTTGCGTGCTGTGCACGCGGAGAGGAGCAGTGGGAACAGTGGTTTTAAGCTGAACTGCACAGAGAGCCGCGGTGGTGTCCCGCCGCCTGGGGCTGCAGTCAGGCGTCACGTAGTGAGCGCGTCATGCCGTGACAATCTTGTCGTGCATAGGTGACCCTCAGTTAGAGGCTAATCATGCTGGCTCCCCCCGTAAAGCCGCGGCCTGGAGGTTCTGCTGTAACCCCCCCAGTCTCGGCTCCCCGAAAGGCAGCTGGCTTGCTTGTGTTACCTTTGCTAATGCCAGGGAAGGGCTAATTACCGTTTGTTCTAAGAATCCACGTCCATGCTATGGCAGCACTAGTGTGTTTTGTAGTAGGTACGTGGTAAGTGACCTAAAAGATAAGCAGTTTCCAAGACATCAGGTAGATGTTTAACCTCTGATTCCTTTCTCTTTCCACGTGCCTTGGTGATTTGTGCCTAGGCTCAAGCAGTTCTTCAAAAGGCTGTGACAATTCTAAAGTTGGTAAAGCTTCCGACAATTCGTGTTTCATTTTAGCTTTTGTCTTACCGGGCCCACCCCCACCACCCAGCTCCATGCTTGTAATTGGCTTTAAAACTTGCCTGCTTTGGCTATATGTGCATTTGGAAGTGGGATACATAACTATTCAGTTTGGTTAAAGCCACTGTCAAGTAGCTTGGATACATAAACAGGGACTTGAATATCTTTCATACAGGAAAAAAAGTCACACTGCTATATAAACTTGTGTTATTTGATGGTTTCATTGTGGCGTTATTAATAAAAAAACAGAACCGAAAAACCCTTGAAAAATGTATAGTTGTTCCAGATGAGTGATATTTTTTGAAGCCATAGTCAAGGAGAGACAACGTACAGGTGATGTGCTTAGAGCCCTGTGGTGTTTGAGGGAAGCAAGGGTGGGAGAGCATGGAGTACCTCGTGGACACCAGGTGTGTATGAATTGGGATGTGCAAACTGGGTTTGCTTGCTGGATTGTCAGGTTTAGCGTACGTTCATTTCTATCAATGTGTTTTATGAGTATTTGATCATTAGTTGAGCTGTGTGCACGTTGTTTCATAAACTATTGTGGTACACAACAAGCTGAGAAGTTGAGGAATATTTATGTCACATCAGTGAACGAATGCTACCGAAAGTCTGATGACTGTAGTAGAATTCTGCCGTTTTCTAGCTGGAAAGGTTTTTTTGACCCTGACGTGATGCATTTCTTTACCTCTAGTTTGCAAGTCATGTACTCTCCGAAGATTTTCCATCCAGCCTGCCCAGCAGAAGAAGATTCCAAACCGGTATTTGGGCCAGCCCAGCCCTTTCACACATCCACATCTGCTCAAACCAGGTAAGGTTTGGGCCCTGTATGAGCTGGTCATTGGTACTCATTCTTGTCTCTGCTTTTCTGAGTGCGTGGATTTGTTGCATCATGCAGTTGTCTGGTTTCAGCTGTTTATGATTACCTTCGTTAGGCAGTGATTATATTTAGGAGCTAATTTCCTTGTCTGAGCTGATACTGATTCCAAAAATAGGCTTCGCATGTTTGCTTTTTACCTTTTTCTCATGGTGTGCTGGGGTCGCTCACTTGGGTGCTGCAGATCTTTTGTGGCAGTGGCATTTTGGGAGCTCATTGTCCTGAAAATACATATGATTTTTATTAAAAGTGAGTCTTTTGTGCAAGCTGAACTGCCAGAATGCTTTATATAAAGGTGCCATTCAGAAAAAGTGATTGGGGAGGGACACTGATAGATGGACACCACTTGTCTAAAGAATATGCCCCCTTCAGAGGGGATTCAATGTGAGGAACAAGATACAAAGAGGCTTGCGACTAAGAGGTTTGACAGCAATGATGAAAGAGAAGCTGAGGTTGTGCATTTTTTTGAGATTAATAAAAACAGGTGGCACATAGGTATGAGATGATCACAAATCAAAAAATAACAACAAAAAAAATTCAAAAATATGTCCAGGAGAACATTCTGTTCTGTGTTCTTCCATAGGTGGGTATACAGGGAGAACAGGTGACTATATAACCATATACTTCTATATTAATTGTAGAACAATTCAGGTCAAAAGGAGCCTCACAGGTTAACAGGTCCACCCTGTGCTCAAAGCTGGGCTGACTTCAGCATTAGATCAGGTTTTTTAGGGCACTGATTGACAGCTCACAGTAAGTGAGGCAGACTTTTAAAAGTACTCACAGCTGAAACATTCAAAGCGAATTCTAGCGGCTCAGAGTATTTTTCCTTTCAATAAAGGAGAGCTTTTCTTCCTTAAAATAATATTAGATTGTTTTATTGCAATTCTTGTTTTAAAAAGCAAATGCCTGCAAGGCAAGGAGAATTTCCAGGCTTTACAGTTGGAAGACAGTTGGGATTCCCATGTTCCACCTTATTGTAGCTTCTAAAATTCACTGGACTGTGGCAGTCAGAAAGCTGACTGGAATGCTGTGAAACATGGGAAATTTGCAGTATAATATTGCAGAATTGTGAGGGCAGATTGCATGACAAGAGTTTCTATGTTCTCTGTAATTTCTAGATCTATAGGATAAAACAAATATGGTGGTTTTATTTCTTTTTTGTTTTGGGAGTTTGGGTTTTTTTAAGGCCTTTTACACCTAATAGGTGTGGAGAACGTAAGTTTTTGATAAAGTTTAAAATTTAACACAAATGCAACATACATAGTTTTCTTAAACTCTTGACAAGGAAGAAACATTTTGGATAGAACTTTCCCCTCCCACTGCAGTTATGCAAGAATCCACTTACCGTACAGGTCAAGTGTAAATTTTTATTCTAGAATTAACACTGTGTCATACATTAAAGAGGAAGAAAAGATTACTAAAGTAGAAAGTTAACAGTATCAAAATTCAATCTATGTTAAAATAAGATATTAGTCAAAGTACTGATTAAAGCTTTTGCATTCATTTAGATCATAATTAGGGAACCACACATTTTTAAAAATGCGTACTTGAGCTGTTGCTGGTTGTCCTTTCAACTTCAGTCTGTATCTTTTGTGACTGGAGCAGTTTAAAGATTTCTTTCATCTAACAGATAATTTGTCATTAGGAATATAGTATTTAACTTTGGAAAAATCTGAATTGTTAAATATTGAGAAAAGCTACATCTGCCCTGGAGAATATCCCTTCTCTTACTTGGAGTCTGACGCCAGCCTGCAGTCCGTGGTTTGTTTCTGCCTGGAATCTTGTGACTAGTTAGACTCTGCAACCTCTGTGTCTCTGCCTGATCTCCCAGAATCTGTAACACTCAGTCTGCCCCTTATGGTTTAGAACTAGTTATTTTATGAGTTGACTTAGTGTGTATTTGAACAGACATTCTAGCTTTATCTGTGGGAATTAATGCTCAGCCTCAGGAGGCAAACTTCTGTTCAATGTCCAGATGCTGTAAAACCCATCAGTTTTTAGCAGTCAAAGTTCAGTTTGCCTCCCCCTTCCTCATTTTTTTTTAATGTCTCTCTCCTCTGTTTTGGATGTTTGTCTAAATCTGCTAGGTATTGTGATTTCTGCCTTTGCACAGAAACAGGTAACACAAAATCCAATTGGCTAAAATAAATTTCTGTCTTTGTGTGATGGAGAAGCAGTTTGAGTGAGGATGTGCTGGAAGGATAGAAGCTGAAGAGGTGCACAGGAAAGCAATGGAAAGGCTTGTGAGGGACTACAACAAAGCCATGCACATGTAAGGCACCAGGGAGTAGGCAGGAATCAGGTTTTGACTAACGAAATATCCTGAATGCCTTGAATTTCTTATCCAGTTTGTTTTGTGTTCACAGGAGAGGTAACCCCAGGATTGTCACAGGTGGAATATGCTCTTCGCCGACACCAACTGATGGTGTTGATCCAGAAGGAAGCCCATGGCTGGGATGGATTGGACCACACAGTGATTCTGCTATCCAACCCCACCTATTACATGAGCAATGACATCCCTTATGTTTTCCACCAGGACACTAACTTCCTGTACCTCTGTGGGTTTCAGGAGCCTGACAGCATCCTGGTGCTGCAGAGCATTCCTGGCAAAGCTCTGCCATCCCACAAATCCATACTTTTTGTGCCCCGGAGAGATCCAAAGCGAGAGCTGTGGGACGGGCCTAGATCGGGCCCAGATGGGGCCATTGCTCTCACAGGAGTAGATGAAGCTTACACCATCGAGGAGTTCAGGCACTTGGTGGCCAAGCTAAAAGGTAACAAAAAATAGAGGGGTAATGAAAGGAGATGTGGTTTGCAGAGTCTGAATGGTATGGTTTTGGAGGTGGTCTGTGACATCAATTCAAGACTGTAATGAACTCAGAGAGGTGCAGGAGTATTACTGTGACAAAGGCAGTTGGAACTTCTTGTTAGTTTGTTGAGGGCCACCAATGGAAATACAGTTTTCACAGGATTACAGAATATGCTGACTTGGAAGGGACCCACAAGGCTCATCAAGTCCAACTCTTAGTCCTGCATAGGACAGCCCCAAGAGTCACACTATGTGCCTGAGAGCTTTCTGAAAATAATAGTGTTTTCTCCTCTCTGAATTTCCTCTGCATATCTGTGAAGTGTTAAGGAACAGGATAAGCAAGACCATGTTAGTGTTCTAATCATATTTCTTTGTTGATGGAGCAAGAACCAGAAGAAGTACAGGAAACTGGAAGGTATTTTATTCATAGTAGACTTGGAAAATGACCCATACAGGGAGTTTGTTAGTCCACTCACATTTTTTTAGCTAGATGACTTGCTCTTGAAATATGAATACTGTTCTTGTTTAGAAATATCTTCTGCATCTAACATCACAGTGTAGGCTCAATACTTATAATCCAGGATGGATTTAAGTACATTATAAAATGGAGATGAAGGTTTATAATAATATAATAAGGGCAAGTGCTTGGGCGGTCAGACAACTAGAAAGAGTGACTTCTGGAGTCTTATGGAATCTAGTTACTTTGTTTCAAAAAAGATTATATTGAAACTAGGTAAGTCACATTAAGGGCAACAAGGATGATCAAACGTACAGAGTGTGTGTGAGATAAACGCTGGACAAATCTATTCAGCTTGGAAAAGAGAAAACAGAAGCCAAGGTATGAGATGTGTATGGCTGTGGAGAGCACAGAGAGGATGAGTAGGAACAATTAGTTGCTGCTTTCCATAATTTAAAAACAAAGGGAACATTGAACGAAATGATCACATGGCAGGTTTTAGCACCTTCTAAGTTGTAGATCATAGAAGGTTTGGAATGTCAAAAGTAAAATGGAGTCAAAAGTTTTTAATTCTACAGGGGAAAGATGCACAAAATACAGTAAATCAGTGTTACAAAGATGCAGCCTTGAAATGGAGAAACTAGAGGGGGATTCTGGGGAGGATATGCTAAGGGAAATAGTCTTTCATAAATGCCTGGGTTCTTAGCCATGTTCTGTAAGCACTTGCTAATGGTTGCTGTCACCAAAGGAGGTGGACGTCAGCTGTCACTCAGCATGGCTTTTCTACTCATTTCAGTTTAAAATGTTCCTGTGGGGAGAATGTGGGTGCTAACTCAGATGTTCTAAGTAAATGTCCACATAGGTAAATGTGTCCTCAGTTGGTTCGTCTCAGAATGGCTGAAGTAAGCAGTTGTTCCCCAAGGTGTTCTGAAGCGTAGTTGATCATGACCCTGATTTCATGCAATGGGTAAAAAGGTAAATTGCCTTACATTGGTGGGGACAGGCTAGATGGCAGAACAGTTCAGAATGTGTATCACTGCAGTGCAGTGCCTACTTAGATTGCACAAGGGCAACTTTGACAAGATGCATCTATTCAGCAATGGACATAAACCTCATTATTTACCCAGAAGTGGTGATTTCTCAAATTTACATGCTATGAATGGTCTGCTAATGCAGATTCTGAGGAAATTATTTTTCTCAAATACAGCAACAGGTCTCATTTAGGAGGAGTGAGTTTGTTCGGTGTGAGGAGGATATTTGTACCTTTACTTTTGTCTGTGTCAGCTTTTGTTTTGTATTGCAGGTGAGTCAAACGTTGTTTGGTATGACTTGACAAAACCAGTGCATACAGAGCTGCACTCTGACTACATGCAGCCTCTGGCTGAGATAAAAGCTCGGAGCAAAAACCGCATCCAGGGCATCCGACATCTCGTGCAAAACCTTCGACTGATCAAATCCCCTGCAGAGATTGAAAGGATGAAGACAGCTGGACGGGTCACAGCAGAGGTAATGGGCTCGTGTGCTCTCCAGATGAACCAGTGCATTCTGTTAATGGGGAGTCATGGCTTGGAAGGATACCTTTGGTCTAATCTGTTACTGAGCTGCTGTTCATTGCCTGGGCTTGGTTCCTTTCACATGACAAAGAGAGACAGGAAGACTGCTTGGACTACCAGCTCTTTTCAATCAGGGTAACTCAGGCGAAGACAAGCCAGCAGCTGTTTGACTTTGTTTAAAAGCAGCATCTGTTCAGGGGTAGCCTTTTCTCTCTCTTACCAGCTTCCCCTCTGCGTCCCCTAGCCATTTTCTTTCCCATCTATTCTGTTTATTTTGGGGAAACAGAATTTTTGTGAAGACATTGCCTGTGTATGCCTCTGTATTCTCCCTTTTCCTTCAAATACCTTTTGAACTCATTGGCCAGTTGAATCAAATCTGACAGATAACTCAAATGCAGTTATGTTTTTGTAACTATTATCAAAATAGATAGCCAAACAGAAAAGAGAGACACAGCTTGTACTTCTGTGAAGGAAAAGCTGCATAAGGCCCTCATACATGAAGTAATGCGTAGCTGAGACAACTCCTAAAATGCCAACCCATGGGATCAGCCTCAGTCGTCTAACCCTTTTTTTCAAAAACCAGAGTCAATCGGCCCCTGAATACAGTCTCATGGGGAACAGACCTTAAATGGTTCTAGTCTTGACAGCAGCTTGCGCTTTCAGCTGCCTCTGGTGTTCTGGGCCAGCTGATCTTAGGTCTTCCCCAAAGGACAACAGGTTAAAAAAAAAAAAAGCTTCCCTCAAATTCAGGCTCTTTTGCTAACTGAAAGGCCCTTCTTTTTCATAGGCTTTCACAGAAACAATGTTTGCCAGCAAATCCCCAGTGGACGAAGCCTTTCTGTATGCAAAGGTAAGTTCTTCATAGCTGAAGGTGAGATAGAAGGGCTGGATGTTGGCTATTCTTCCAGAAAACCAGAAATGTCAGATCTCTTTATAATGTATCTCCCACTGTAGAACATTTATTCTTCACCCAAATCTTAGACTTGCACAAGAATCAGTGTGAGGAATTCTTCAGTGGTACTGCCTGAAACCTTAGTGAAGGAGTGTAGTGGTTGTTCAAATTTTTCTGCTATTTATGTGTTTTTCTGCTATATTTAAATACCAAACTTACTAAACAGTCAGAGATATAGTTATTATCTTACCCTACAATACAGTTCTGTTGTACAGAATTTTAGTTATAACACCTGTTGGTTATAACGCCTGCTTCTCTTGCCTCTAGCCTCTTACTACATCAAATTACCACAGCTATCTTGAAGCAAGTTAGGTGCCTCTCAGTTACAAAATAAGGACTAATTGGCCTGCACATTTGGTTAAGATCTTTGTAAGGAATTGCAGTGAAATGGCTGTTTGAGAAACAGCAGGATTTGGCCCTCTGTTATGACATAGATGAGCCTGTGCTGACATGGCACTGAGCTGTAAAGAAAACTACTTTTAATAAAGTGTATGTTACAGATCAATTTTTCACTCTAGATCAAGATTGTAAAACCTACTTTTCTCCATGTAGGCACTCTGATGGGGTTTTGGTAATTAAAGACATGCTGTTAATATATTGAGTGTCTTTATAGATCTAAGTTTATTCATTTCTGTGCTTTCATCAGCTTCATCTTTTAAGAAAGGTAAAGATCTTGAGGCTTATGGTGCCTTTTTCGTACATCCTCTCAGACATCAAGGTAGTGCATGCTTTCAAACCTTCTTAGTTCAACGGTCATGAAAATAGATGCTGCTGTAAATGTGCTGGTACTTTGTAATTTTAAAAGTCAGCAACAAAACCTGATTGTTGTCATACTGACATTTAGGATCTTTGAAAATTCACAAAGTTACATGGCAAATGAGCATCACTTCACATAAGAACAAATCCTCACCTGGGTATATGACAACATAATGAATGTTTGAGATGGTATTGAACAGCTTGTACCAGGAAAAGCTTCTGTGAGATTGGATGCAGGCTTAAAACACTCATGAAAAATGGATTGTTCTGTATTTTTTCTCCAGTTCTTGGAAAACATTCAAGGCTTTTTTCATTTAGTAAACTCACTTTCCAGGTGCACTTTGTGTTGTACAAATTAAGAAAACAGTCAAAGGACATGAATTGTCGTAGCCCTCGGGCAGTTAATTACCTGAATCAGCACTAATGGTCCCCTTCTCTCTGAATTGTTGTTCCAGTTTGAGTTTGAGTGCCGGGCTCGTGGTGCTGACATCTTGGCATACCCCCCCGTTGTTGCTGGTGGCAACAGATCAAACACTTTGCACTATGTGAAGAACAATCAACTCATCAAGGTAACCCATATGCTGTCCAGTAGCCTGAAATGCAGTGCTGTGACACACACCTATGTGCTCTAGCTGCTTTTTGTTTTGACTGACCAGATCAAAGCACTTAAAGTGAGCGAGGGAAAGCAATCCTGCCCTCATTAGTTTTACTATCAGTGGCAGATTATGCTCTCTTTCTCTCCTCTCTGCACTTGCTGCAATATCTTCTGAGCAGTGGAAGGACTCACAAACAAGGTTGCAAGTAATTTAGGAAGTATGTCTGCTCTCACACAATGCACAGCAGGGTGCAGTGCTGGGTGGGTCGCTGTCCTCACAAAACAGGAGTCACTGCAGAGCAAAGGCACCCTGGGGGTCTTCTGCTGTCACTTGCATTGCTTGGTCTTACTTTGCAACATGAGGGGCAGTAGAGCATTTCTCCTCTAGTGAAGCTGAAAAGCATTTGAGTCTCCACGTAGACCACCAAAGCAGAGAAGGGAAACAAGGAGAAAAAGGATCAGCATTAAATATCAAGCAGTGGATTATATTGCTTTAGGTAAATTAATGGGTTTTGTCTTATTTTGAAGACTCTGTATTGAATTGAACCTTCTCCAGTTTTCCTGACAATAGACCTTTAGATTCAGATAAGTATTTTCAGGAGCAGTATTGCCCCATTGCTCTGCTCACTATTCACTTTTCAGAGGAGCATGTTTTTTCTCTGTCTTAATGCAGGGTGAAACTTTCCCACTAGCATTGTCTTTTCTTGAAGCTGGCATGTAGCAGACCTTGAAATGATCTGCAGAGACAAATGTACAAAAGATATGACAGGCTGCTTTTGGCAGAAAGAAGCCTCCTTTGTTGTTCTGTCATCCAAGGTCAGGCATGCTGATGTAACTCCAGTTGCTTCTGTTAAAGTTGTTCAGTTAAATGACTGTCACTTGTTTTTCTTCAAAACTATTAAGTAGGAGGTTAAAC
>JAWWEW010000041.1:49819666-49845526 GCA_035583185.1 Anabacerthia variegaticeps | reverse complement strand
AGGTTAAACCTATAAAGCCATAAACTTTCTTTGCCTTTGTGTGCTGTTTCCTACAGCTCTTGTTTCCAAATAAGCTAACAAAGTGTCTAATTTGGGAGGAATCTGAATGTTTCATTCAGTTCATCAGTTAGTGGGCTCAGCTTTAAAGGAAGAGGACGAAGCACAACATAAGGCACTTACTGGACAATCAAACCACAAGCAGAATTCCCTTAGCCAATGAATTCCTGCTTAGCTTGTTTAATTGCTTGGAAGATGGCAGGTGATATAATTTTGGATTTTCCTTAATGGATTGAACCAGCTATTCTGAAAAAGTTAAATTGCCTGTCTATTCAGTGGGGTAGTGAGATCTGCTCACTGGTAGTTTATCTCCTTGTGTGTCTGTTTGTGGCACTTAACTGTACACAGTGATAGTAGCTAGAACTGGAAGTACTGCTAGCAATTCCACCTCATGGTTGCTGGCACAGTCGGGGATCTGTGCAGAAAATCTTTGTAATAAATCTCCAGATTACAAGTAGGTTAAATCTGTAGAGAATTTAATCCAAACTTCTCACAGGTTTCATGACTCTTGTTAACCCCTCTAAGGAGGGAAAGCAAAGCAGTGGTTTTGTTCCTGGCCCTTTGTCTTTTGTATGACTCTTTTGGAGAGGTGTAGTCAGTGATTTAATTGACATGGAATAGTTTTGCTGAAGTGAATTGGAGGTTCACATCTCCGCATTTCTTCATCACCAGATAGATTCAGATAGATATCTTAGAGCAGTCAAGAAAGTCCTAGAAAAGGACGGGGAAGATGGCTCAAGCTATTCAATAGTGAATTTATAGCAGTGATACACTGTCAGAGAAGTGATTTTGCTGGGTCCTCCTATCCTGTGACAAGGCTAAATCTGTAGCCGTTAATGATCTTGTGGGTAGCTCAGAAATCAATGGGTGTTTTTGCAAAACCCTTCTGTCTCAGCAGAGAACTTCTAGTGAAAGGAGTCACTCATGTAATTCACTGGAGTAAGTAATCCAGGTGTGAGTAAGACTCTTGTCTCAGAGATCATTCGAGGCAAATGTCTTTTTTTACTCCAAAATGTTTGAAAATCAACATATTAAGAGTTCAGAAAGTAGATATGCATAGCAGTCAGAGACTACCTCGCAGAGAAACAATCCAACTGGAATAGCCTATGTAGAAACTGTGACATCTGGGGTGTTACTCTGCAAAAGGAATTCACACCTTTGCAGCTGCTTTGCGAAAATAAATGCATAAGTTCCTTTCTTGCTCTCTGACAGAAAAAGCAATTCAATTTATAGCTGGACTGACCCAAAGAGCATTTTTTTCTGTTATTCTCCAGGATGGTGAACTGGTCTTGCTAGATGGTGGATGTGAATTTTCCTGCTATGTCAGTGACATCACACGTACCTGGCCTGTCAATGGAAGGTATGCTGCAATAAGGTTTTTTAAAGAACTTGGAGAAGGTCTTACGTAATTGATGGTTTGAGTGTATGTGTGTTCCATCTCTGTGTCAGTAGTTTCAACACGTCCCATTCTGTGCTTCTTCAGAGTAATCATATTATTTAAACTAATTTTTCAGTATGAGAAGCTGTATTCCCCACTGCCTCATTAATTACTGCATGAATATGTTTGATTATTGCTATTTTCATCTATTACAGCATGCTTAAAGTGCAGAGAGAGCTTTTTTGTACAGCTGTGGCTGATTCCAGTTGTCTGTGAGAAAACAGGAGTTTTAGTTGATGTGTACATAGCTCTGCCAGTTGTGAAATTGCTGGTGCAGTATCACTGTGTTTGTGTGTTTGTTTCCTGTATTTTGTTTTTCCTGCAGTAGCTTTGCTTTGTTTTGCTTGGCAATCAGGTTCTCAGCTGAGAAACCCTGCCTCTACAAAGTGTATTGAAGGGCACGTTGCAGTGATGCTTTGTCTGGCCTTTCATATAAAGAGCCAGTTGCTTTGCTTTCTAGCTTCCCCTGCTCCAACATTGAACTGAATCTGTCCCCAAAATACGGTCTGAGTAGCGGTTTTGTGAGTTATGTCCTTTGTTCCTTCTCAATGGTCTTCAGGTTCACCAAACCCCAAGCAGAACTATACCAGGCTGTCCTGGATATCCAGAAGTCCTGCTTGAGCCTCTGTTCCCCAGGCATGAGTCTGGAAAATATCTACAGCCTCATGCTGAGCCTTATTGGACAGAAACTGAAAGAATTGGGTGTCCTAGAGAGCAGCATCACTGACAGTCATTTCTTCAAGGTACTTGAAGTTTTTTTACTCCAGTTTACCCTTACTAAGCCTGATTGTTTTCTCCTTGGGTAGTGCTAGTGGCTTTAGTTTGGGTCAGGAATGTGTTTTTGAGATATCTCTTCTAATTGTTGCCACACTGCTTTAATTCCTGTTGTGGGTTGGTCTCGACAAAGGACTGGATTTCTGTCAAGACAGGGCTAAACTTGAAGCTTAGCTGTTTAGTTTAGCTTTCATTTAGTTTAGCTGCTTAAGTGTTTAGTGCACACTTTGGTCTGCAGTAACCCCCCCATGTGTTATATGCACATGGTGTGAATATTTATTCCTTGGCTCTTGCTGTTTCACTCTGCAGATTCATCCTCTTTGCTCTGCACTTTTTGCCAGTGCAGATGCAGCTTTAGAGCACAGTCTGAAGGGAACTATAGGGATGTGGGCACTAACACAGAATTATTCTGTGTCCAGGGCTGGCTGCAGGCAGTTATTGGTGGGTTTGTGATCTGTTTACCATTGCATAAATCTGCAGTGCCACCAAAGGTGCAGCCTGTGCTTCTCAGTCGTTCCACCTGCTGCCTCTTCCGCACCATTTTGTGTCAGTATTGGGATTCACAGAGCTACCTGGTGAACAAGACTGGGAAACTTGCGTGCCTTAGAGCTGAACCTGCGGATAAGTAGGATCGGTTTGCAGTTAGATAAGTTTATCCGGTCACACCCACTGCACACCTGCATGGTTGCTGATGCCAAGAGAGGGAAGATGGCCGAAGCAGGTGACGGCAGTGCCGCCTTTGGCAGCCGGGCAGGTTGCTGCCGGGTTTAATTGTCCTGCAGTGGCGGTGCCGTGCCGGGTTCCCTCTGCAGATGGCAGCACAGCCGGGTGGGAGCAGCACTGCAGCTGCGGCCCCTGGGAATGAGGACCGTGGGGCAGGGGGGATTACCTCTTTGGCTGCCCCTCTGGAGCGGGGGGAGACGGTGTCTGTGCCATGGAGAGGGGCATTAAGGTCGTGCCGTGGGTACTGAGTGAGACCGGCACAGCCCTGGCTCTGCCGTGGGTAGGACAGTGCTTTGCCACAAGCACAGAGCAGCTGTATCCGCTGCTGCCACTGTCGGGGCCTCCCTGCCGGGGGCAGTCACGCAGGGCTTGGATGCTTAAGGCATGGAAGGGGTTGGGGCAGCAAAGCTCAGCGAGCTGAAAATTGACATCTTTCCTGACATGCTGAGATGATGATGGGCTTGGGCTGTTCTTTTCAGTGAGGGAGAAAGGCAGTCTGCAGTGTGCTCATAATAGGCAGCGGGTATTGGTGGGTTCTGGGGGCCATCCAGTTCTGGTAAATGGAAGGCAGCCCCTAGTGACCTAGTCGTGGCAGCAGGACTGCTAGTTAAGCACACAAATATTCTGTCTTTTCTGCCTGTCTTTTGTATTGCAATGAGTTGGGCTGTGCTGAACTGCCTCCGTGACACTTGTTCTGTATTCTGCTAGGCTGTCCGAAAGTACTGCCCACATCACGTGGGCCATTACTTGGGCATGGATGTTCATGACACCCCAGATATATCCCGATCACTCCCGTTCCAGCCAGGCATGGTGATAACCATTGAACCAGGTAAAAAGACATGCAGTCAGTGGTGGACAAAATCATGCAATACTAGGATAACAGTATTGCATTCAGTATTTGGTCAGTCCATCAGACCAAAGCATTCAGGTTCTTTCTGGTGAAACTGAAAATTATTACAATATTGGAAAGCCTTAAGTTATTCCCCTCCCATAGTCATTATGGTATTAGAAAATCCTATTTCCTTCACAAACACAGCCAAGGTAACACATTGTGGGAGTAAACTTAGGAAGCAGAGTAGTGTGGAGCTCAGGCTGTGAGCACAGGTGCAGGAAAACAGGGTTGGTTTGCTTGTGCTGTGTTCTGTGTTCCTGCAGCTGTACCTCTACCAGGCACTGGTAGTGTAAGTCTCGAGCATTGCAGTCTGCAATTACAGGCATTCACAACTTAGCTTTGCAAATTAGGTATACTGCAATGAATCTTTCTTTCTACTTGTCATTGGATTTGGAGCTGTCAGTTGAAGAGTGATATTTAGTGCCTGGCTCTTCTTTCTCTCTATTTAGAACATTGTTAAAATCATAATTGTAAATGTAACACTGAGAGCAAGAAGTGCAGAAAGGCCAGGTGTAATTGGGGAAGTGTTTATAAATGTGATAATGCCTGTGGGCATGGAGGGACACTTTTGTTTCTTTGCCCACGAACAGCCATTTGTGAGGAGAGGTAGTAACTTGCTGTATTAAAAATTTTCAGGATCAAACTCACATTATGTTGCTGAAAATCCAAACCCACTTCCATGGTGGTGCAGTAAGGGAAAGGTCTTGTTCTGGAGAGTGTTGTGTGTTTTAATTCCCTTTCTTCTTTCAGGCATTTATATCCCTGAGGATGATATGAGTGCTCCAGAGAGGTTTCGTGGCATTGGTGTGCGCATCGAGGACGATGTTGTGATAACAGAGGATGCACCTCTTGTCTTGTCTGCTGACTGTCCCAAGGAGATCTACCACATCGAGCAGATCTGTGGCCGCAGCTCATGATGCCCCTTCTCTGCCTCTTACATCCTCCTCAGGATACGCAGCCCCCAGGGATGCAGATCCCTGTAACTGGCTGTAGTTGTCCAATGATGGGGGGTGGCTACCCTTGATGGCTGTTTCTGGGACTGGGGCTGAACAGTGGAATGCAAAATGCTTGGGTACTGAAGGATGAAAAAGCAAAGCAACCTTTTCTGTGTTCATTTTTGTTTTAATTTTTGCTAATATTGAGCTGTTGTAGGACTCGGGGTGGATTCATCCCTCTGCTGTGTGGATCCATATGTTCTGGTCCTGTTGGGGGTTTGAATCTTGTCAGTGCCAGCAGCCGGGCTTCTGACTCGTCCCTCTCCAGATGCATAGGTACAACTGCTGAGAGCAGGGCCCCATTTTTTCCCGTTCAGCAGTAGTTTCATAACAGTCAGATTCTAAAAACGAAGATTTGATAAATGCTGTTTTGGGATAATAAAGTGTGTCAGACAGATTTGATTTTTATAGAGAGCCATATAAGGAGGGGTTTGGTAATCAGGAAGATGGGTTTGGTGGATTTTATCTGCAGCCTATGGAGAATGCTTCCAGCATTTTAAGGATAAGAATGTGTTTGGACCTTGTTAAGGCATATGCAAAATACGCCTGCAGCAGGGAAAAACACCTTGTCTGGTCTTTCAGCTTATTGGAGTGTTTGGTAATTTCAGAAAGGACAAATAAGCCACAGAAGGTTGGACATACCCATTCTTACTGTCTTCCACATTACCTTCTTTTTGTCCCAAAGGTCCATTTCTCTCTCCTGTTCTGAGTCCCTCTCTACCCTAGGAAGCAGGGCCATGTTGACTGTACTGGACTCCACTGGTGAGCTGCCAGTTGTCACCTGGATGTCAAGTGTCCAGTTCTGGGACAGTCACAGCACCTTTCTAGTTTATGCTTACTGTATGCTGTAAGTGCCAGCAATTTCAGCAGTGTGTTCTTGAAGACTGTCCTACGGCGAGTGTCAAGTCTTTACATGGCTTTTATATGGAATTTAATAAATTTTAAGTAATTCTTCTTTTCAGAACTCTGAGGGCATGGTCACAGGTGCCTTTTGCCAAGTGCTTTGTGATAATATTTTTGAGGCAGCTGCTAATGTGATTAGTGGCTGGACTGGATGAGGATTAAAGGGAAGAGTTGTCTCCCCTCAACATCAGCCTACCGCCCAGGCCATTGTACACTGTAGTAAATACACCTACTAGAGGCAAACATGGCACCTCTGTATTTACTGAAAATATTTTGACAATCAGCTCTTGAACATGTCTGAAAAATGCCTCTCCTCAGTGTATCTCCTGTTACTTATGCTTGCTGTTGCATCCCTTACTTCTTTTCTGATGGTAGCTTTCATTGTTTTTCATCTGTTACTCTGAATTTGCTTTTTCTCTTCTCTTCCTAGATTGCCTGTTTTCGACCACTATAGTGTCACTGGTTCCTAATCCATTTTGCTTTCTTATCAACATCTCTGCCTCTTCCCCAGTTTGCTCTAATTGTCTATAGTGAATGTAGTTAGAAGCATGTGGGGAAGGTGGTCAGGGTTCTGGAGGTTCATGTCTGGCTCTGATGCTGTGCAATCCCTAGCAAAATCTGTCCTTTTTTGTTTTGGTTTGGGTTTCTTTGTGTTTCATTTCACTTAGTGAAGGCCAAATGGACAGTGTCTTGCATCTCTTATTGCAATTTAATGGTAATGGAGTTTACGCACTGGGGTTGTAATTTTGGCACCTGAAAGGCAGCCAAGACATGCCATAATTTTATCTTCTAAACAATGACAAAATGAAATGCTTTCACAGGGTTTAGTGTATCAAGTTTCACCTAGTTAAGAGGATCTGCTAATCTTTGATGGCAGCATTTGCTAAATAGCCAGGTGTTGCAGTGATAGTACAGTGTAAATTGTTAGAAGGAGGGGTTGCTAAGTGTGGACACAGACCTTGATGTTGTTCTGATCTATCACACATTTGTTGTTCCAATTTCACCTGTTAGAGCCATACCAACTGGGCCAAATCTTGGGTATTTTGAAACTATGTAAGCAGCTTAAAATAACATTAATCTGAGAGCTATATGTGTGTGTTGATCTGCACATCTGTCTGTGTACCTAACAGAGCTAATAATTGTACTTACTGTAAATAATCCTTTAAAATACATATTTAAAAAGGTTATTTTTAAAATAAAACAATTTGTAGAAAGTCATTTCTCAGGCCATCAAGTTGCATGGCTGTTGAATAGATATAAGCACCTCCAGAAAAAATGTTATTTTTCAGGGAGATTTATTAATTACCTGCAACTTGTCTTGGACTTGAAATAACATCGTCAAATACAGGCACACAGAAATTCCTATTCCTCTCAGGAAAATCCTGCAACTTGTGAACACCAGTAGATCTTAGGAATGCTGTGGATGAATGTTTCTGTCAGTAAAGAAGTGTGTGTGACTCTGCTGAGCAGGAAGTAATGGATCTGCTACGGCTGCTGTGCCTCACCATGCTAAATGTGTCTGATTTAGGCCATGCATATTCTGTAATTCTTCTGTATCATAATCTGTAATTCTTCTGCTGTGTTCAGCCACTTCTGCTGTTTTGAATCTCGTTCCGTGTAAAGAGCGCATTTTGCAGGTGTTAAATCTGCATCCTATGAACCTATCTTTTTGAAGCCCTTTTATCACTTGTTGCAGAGATGAGTAATCTGGGACCTACAAATATGCTTCAGTGTCCCTTGAAAACAACCAAATCCTTGAACATTTTACGTGACCTTCATCAAGAAACCCTAAAGAACCCCTTCTCTGGCTGCAGACAAGGCACATACCTGTGGTGTATCTCTCCTGTCACCGATTTCATTCTGCCAGACTTACTGTCTGCCTCTGCCACAGGAGAGATTCCTCACACCAGCCACTTGGGTGCAGGAGCAACTCTCAGTGGTGGCACAAGTCGACAGCTGCTTGATGAGGGTGTTGGTGGGATCACTGTTTCAACTGTGGCACAGGTCTTAAGGGCATCAGAGTATGAGAGAAAATGAGAGCCAGCCGCCCCTATGGAGAAGCTGCTTTGCTTCCAGAGGAAGCCCTAGAGGTTTCTGGCTTTCCCATTTCACCACCTACCAGGAGACTGCTTTGCCTTGCAGAGAATTACTAAAGTCCTGTTGTTAAAGTACAATCTGAGCAGAGGTACTGATTTGCAGATATGCTTCTGTCATCAGAGTGGAAAGAAATTTGGCATTTGACACAAATTGGCATCCTGTCTTTGTTAGATGTGGAAAAATAAAATATATCTTTCCTAAAATTGCATTCATTACTTTGCAGAGCAACCTGATGGTGTAGGAAGTAGCAAACTGAGGGAACAAGAAAAGAGAATGGAGATGGAGGTTTTTGGGAATGTACAATGCAATAAGAGAAGAATCAGGAGAAGGCTGTGATTTGGTGCTGTGGATGTGTGTGCAGGGGATGGGAGAGCAAGGAGAGAACAACATGGCATAAAATGGCTCTTCAATATGTTGTCAGAGTGGTGCAATAGCTCCAGAAAACTGGTTATGCTGTTTCATAACCCTGATTGATTTGTCCTACTCAGTAGGGAGGAACAAAGGAGTCAGATTGTATTGATGAACTTGGTCTTTACAGTTAGTTTAATTATTTCTTTTAAAAATCAATAGAATTACCATATGAGAAAGTTTTCTGCAGTTTCATGTTATTGATCATGTGTCATATTTTAAATAATGTGAAGGGAAAAAAAGTGTGTTTTGAGGCAAAATCTTCTTTATGATGGAGGGAGCAAGGCTGAGGTTACATGCTCTTCTGCTACTCAAATTACTGCTTTGGAAATTGAGTAATTACTCCCAGGAGAATTACCATAAAGCAAAAAGAGTTAGGGTTAAACTTAGAAAAAAAATCTATATGAGATAAATGACAAAAACGTTTTAATTATGATGAGATGTTTAATACTTTGTGAAATTGGATAACAAAACTCTGCACTGCAGTAAACTGACATTTTTTAATGTCTTTTAAACTGAGTTGTGCAGAAGCCTATACAGGCATCTCTTCATTAGTATGCAGATCTAAACTGCATTTAAGTTTATAATTCTGACGTCATTCCAACACCTCTGTTAAACATGCTCCCTGCATGTGTGCTCAGCCTTCACTTGATTAAAAATCATTTGGACACTGTCACAAGGCTGGGTCTAGGAGTGGGTCTGACTTATAAAATTCATCGTATTTCAGAGATATAACAATAAGTTAAATTTTAAAGCAGAATTCATAGTTGAAATGGACAGTGAGGGTCCATGAGCTCAATGACACTCAATCTCTCCTCTCAGCTCCTTTCTCCTCAGAGTTTGTCCTGCTGCCTTAGCTGCTGCCAGCTCTGAGCCTTCCTCCCTATCAGCCAGCAGAGCAATGAACCTCTGTCTTCCTGGGACAACTTGCGCTTTGGCCCACCTGGCTGTTTCTCTGAAGCACCACCCAATATTTGGCTAACCAAAACCAGGCTCTTCAGAGGACGGGCAGAAAGGAACAAGGAAGAATTAATTCCCAGGTCCTCTGTGTATGTTACCTTCACTTGCTGACTCATAGCACGTATGCCTTTTTAACTACCATGACAGAGTTATCCATTAACAACAGCAAAGGAAACAAATCATTCCTGTCTGGGTAAGCCTGACGATGAGATTTTTGAACAGAAAGTTAACAAGCAAGTTGGTTGTAGACATGCCAGTAAGAATGGCTATTATTGGCTTCAATATGTTCCTTCCAAGGATGTTGGGGAAACAGCACTGCAGGAACCACGTGCAGTCTTGGTTTGGAAGCTTTTTCCAAATGCTGGTCTCAGACATGCTGTGGTGGGCCAGAACATCAGTTAAAGCTTTGTATTGTTTTTTTTTTTCCTCTCAAGAGCACGAAGATCTTGTGGCTTTTTAAAGGTTTTTCATGAGCCAAGCAGGAATATCATGGCAGCAGGAGTTGAGAAGACAGCCTGTGGTTCAACTAGAAGTTGACATTCCAGCAAAAACTTTTTGGTAGGCAGCTCTTTCTAGGGAAATAGGCTCACTGCTTTTGTTTTTGGTGAGTAAATCAGGCCAATATGCGCAAGAGGGAGAAAGGCTCAGCTTCTTTTTACTCCCAGCAGAGCAAGGCTTCTGCCTCTGTGCACCTTTGGGAGATTAATGCAAAATGGGATAGGCCACTGATCCAAGTTAAGATTAAGCATTCTGACTCTTGTACCAGGAAATAGTTAGTGAATGTCAGGTGATCTCTTATCATGTGAATATTTTACTCAGAGAGGTAGTATGGTAAGTTTGGGAGTAATATACTTTGCTTTTTTAATCTAATGTGCACACGGAGGGTAACATGTAACTTCAGTTTTGCCTGTGAAAGCTACAACCAACATCTCTGTGATTAATAGTATTACATCTCAGTCATATACGTGTATATGTATATGTATGTCATTCAGAGAAAGCACAGCTGTTAATGGCACAGCAGGGGTTGGGGTTTAAGCTTTCTAGGTGCAGGTCTTGTTCCAGAATACAAAACCTGGTACTGCCTGTGAACACTCTTTCTTCCTCTTGGTGGACCGACCATTTCTATTGAGCAGCCTCTGTGAAGTTTGTAATTTGTGTTGGCATTTCTGTGCTGTTGTCCTACTGTGTCATCAGGACCTGCATGACATTGCTTCTTGGGTAGACAAGGTTTGATGTGGCATCAGAGATTAGGAGAGTTCTGCTGTGGAGCTGGGTCTGCCACCACGTACATGTGCTCCATCAGCCCAGTCACACTTGTCTCATTCTCTGAGGGGCAGAGAGGCACATCCCTAGTCATGGCTCAGGAATCTCCAGTCCTCACATCCCCATACACCTGCACCTGTCATGGAGGCCTTAAATCTTCAACTGTCCTTCTACTGTTCCCCCTCGGGACTTGTAGAGGTACCAGTGTGCAGTGAAAGCCGTAGCCTCCACCGTGCTTGTTGCACTGACCTGTTGTCACACTCCATGAGGTGCTGCTGAGGTTCCTGTGATGCATTGCAGATATCTGGTATGTATATTGCTTTCTAATTTATGCCTTACCCTGTTCTTTTTTTTCCAGAAGAGGAGCTATTTAACAGCTACATGGGTGTTACTGTGGTGACTGTAACCAGGCAAAAACATGCTGTTCATATTGAGGTAGCTCTACATTTGTGGACTTGGATATGATGAAGAGATTTTTAAAGGCTTGCTGTATTCTTTGCTCTTCCCTGCAGAACAGAGAGAGAGGTTTCTCGTGAACTTTCAGTTATACACCATGAAGTAGAAAGGTATAATTCATCTTCAAAAGCGTGTGTATGTTTATATCTGTATACAAACACCACATATTAAGCAAACAAATGTTGTGACTTCTAGCTAGTTAGAGATTTAGAAGATATTTTCTCCAAGCATAATTAAGATTGTTTAGATATTTGAGTCTTAATTTCTTTGTGCTTTAATTGGATTTCTTGTTAAATTTAATTTCACCCTAGAATTTTCAGGGTTTATAATTCTTGGGGTTTGAATAATTGCATTATGTCTGTAATATATTTTACTGTAAATCACTGCCATGTAGCCTTAACTTTGCCTCCATCTTCAGGTTTGGTTGTTTTGTTGTTTTGGTTTTTTTTCTTTTATAATGTAATTTTCCTGCAATATGAGGTCTTTTTGAGGAGACAGCATTCTGTGATTCTTACCTGAGAAGTGCCTTTCCAAAAGAAGGTGGAAATGTGCTATCTGAAAGGTGTGATTATTATTCTTGAAATTTAAACCTGTAAATTGTGTGAGTTTTGAACCCAAATGCATCATTCTAGTTTAGATTCTCAAGAAATAAAATAGTACAAGTGTAGCAATTAATGGAAAGGAGGGTTGTACTGCAAACCTAAATTCCTAATATACTGGTAACTGTAAATTAATCTTAGCAATTAGATATGAAAGCTATTTCCCTCCAGTGTGCAACTTACTCTGAAATTTAAGTGAATGTTAATAATAAATTAGAATGTTAGTAATAAATTAGAAGACCAATAAGCTGTTTCTCTAAGCTCATTTGAGACATGAAATGCACCAAATACCACATTTCTTGAGGACTCCGTTTTTAATGAGTCACAAGCTAATAGAGGACTGAGTTGAAAATCCTCTAGACTATTGCTTGTGTTCTGTTAATAGAGTCAGTGAATGAAAAGGTAGGAGGGAAGACCCCTTGAATCAAGTAGTTTGAGCATTTTCCTATTACAGCCATTGCATTTCACCTGCTCAGTTTAGCGCTGAGCCTGGTAGCTTGTGTGTGACAGCAACAGATCCCTCAGTAAGGCATCAAGCCTTGATCTAAAGGCTGAGGGAGGGAGAAGTATGAGGTGGAGAATGGTTTCTTTCAGTCATTTGCTCCAGCTGTTAAACACCCCATCATCAAATATCTATGCACTTTTCTTCCCCTACCCCCCAACAGGCATTATAGGGAGAATAAGGAGCAACTTTAATGAAGAGCTTGGGTACCTGCTCTGGGTTCAGTTTAGCCTTGACAGTGGAACTGTGAGTGTATTTCAATAAAAATATCTACAATTCAAATTCATTCTCCTTTCTCATAGTCCCCAGAGCTGCACAACAGGGCCATTCACAGTTTGGCAAGGAAAGCAAACCCAGGACAAAGAACAAGAGAGGAAAGGAAGAAAATGAGCAATGAAGAGACATATGTGTTGCATGGCTCTTCTATGGTAGAAAAGATTTTGGACTTGTACATACACACAAAAGAAAATCAAGTCTTCTAGTAAATAGTGCCATCTCCTTTTTATTCTTTTTTTTTCCCCTAGTACTTAACATAATATTTGTGTGTTTAAAAAAATTAAATACAATGATACAAAAGAGTCTGTAAAGTGACTACTCTGGACTTGGATCCATATAAGATTGGGACCTGCCCTGCCTGCCCCTCTTTCTGCCATCATGTTTGTTCCCTTAAAATAAGGAATTGTGCAGGACATGAGCATAGTCCAGACATTATCTAAGTCTTAATTTATTCCCTCAATCTTCTGGCTTTGCAGATCTCAGACTGCTCATGACTGTGCAAATTGGTGTTGCCTGTTGGGTGACATTCTGGATTCAGGATCCAGTGTTTCAGAAAAGGCCTGTCCTTGTCTGTGTTCGCCTCATGTTTGATCACTTTAACCACCTCAACAGCAAAGGTCTTCCCTTAATATCCCCAGCATCTTGTTTGTTGTTCCTGCTTCACATTTGAAGTCTAACAGGCACAATACAAATTTTTTGTGCCTCCAACTTTGTTCCATCCCACTTGGTATATTTGTATTGATCCAGCTATAATATATCTAAGAGGTAACAAACATACTGTGGCAGAGATGTTTTTGTCCTCTCACCTGATATTTTCAGAACATTTCCATTGGAAAACTTGCTCCAGATCATACACTGGAACATATGAATGAGTGTAGTTAAAAGGAGGAGTGACCTTTTATGCAATCCATAACCTGGATTTGCTCTGGAAACATTTTGGAGGTCTGGAGAAGGCTTGACACAGACAGCCTGTCCCAACTCCAAGCACTGACCAGGGGGATGTCTCAGTAAGAACTTCGTTCCATGCCTGGAAGAGAAGGGTTGTGAGCCTGTGTACCCCCACCATGTGCTTTTCTACACACTTCCCTTTTCAGTTCCAACAGGGGTAAGCACATACACCCTTATTTTCCTCTCCTCAATAATTAATCCAAGAGAAGTACTTGTATCACACACCAGTTGCAAACTGAGCACACAGTGATGGACAATCCCTATTGCTTGTTTTGAATTCATTATTTCCTCTATCTTTTCAAGTCAGTCATGTCATTGTTTTGCTCTCAGTGTGCCTCACTCCATTTTGAATTTTGCTCTTCAGGTTTTTCCATTCAGTCTCTCATAATCTGCTTGCACATAAATAATTATTTCATTTTATCTAGAGGTGACCAGACTGATGATAATATTTAATCTGTTTCAGGAAGTTTTTAGAGGTCACCAGCATCAAGGAACAACAATTTGCCTCAGGCTATTTATTAAATGTATTATTTTTTCAGTAGAGTATTATTTTACTGCAAAATAGAAGTATTCTTGAAATTTATGCTTGTTGCAGACATTGTATCCCCTTCCCCAACTTTGAAATAGTTACATAAACCAGAAGATTAAAAACACTTTTTATGATAAAAATCTGGGCAAAGAAGAAGTTGATTCTTTATTTCTAGCTTTTTTATTCGGTAAACACATTTAAAAGAAACAGCATTCTAAGATGGACTGATTTACAAAAGTTAACAATATGAATTGCAATTGATTTTTTAACTATTTAATATATAAATTTTTTTAAGCATCATTTTCACTGCTCCCAGGTGTAAAATCCCCTAAACAAGTAGTTGAGATTAGACTGGTCTTGAACTGGCAAGTTTCAGTCTCTGACTGAAAATGTGATTTCTGTACAGGCTGCTATGGCATATCGTCCCCTCAGCTGATCTTCATGAAGAGGCCAGCTGAAGTATTGCTGAGCCTGTGAAACAGGAACAAGTGTTTCCAGTGTTATCCCAGCAATGTTTTAGTTTTTAGGAAAGAACTTTTGCTCCCATAAATTCCAGTCTTGAAGGAAGTGACTGATGTTCTCTGTTATATTCTAATGAGTATTTCAAACATTAAGTATTAATGATGCATTCAAATCATGGGGAAAAAATTCTCTCAGCTGATCTGACCACTGCTTTACTTGAAGGATCACTCTCCATGGGGCTGTGGCTGTGCTGGTTGAGTGCAATGGGGCAACAGGCTCTCTATGAGCTCTTTAATTCCGTTTTCAATTAAAATGCTCAATGTTACAATAAAAAGATTCTTGCTTCACTTATTCTGCAATTTTAGTTAAAATAACTAGAGTCTAGTCCAATGCATGCAGTGTTCACGGAAAAACACTTCATCCTTTTGTTGGGCAGGTTGTATCTTCTTGGGAAAAAAGAAAGATTTGACCCTTGACTGCTTTCTATCAGTTTTCTGTGCCTCATGGTAAGTTAAAAACAAAACCAAAAAAATGGTTGCCTCTTTTATATAGTCTTTCCCTGACAGTTCAAAGATTGAAATGTCCCCAATGTAAATTCAAAGCAAACACACATGTACATACTCTGCCTCGCACACCTAGTCTTTTCAATATGATTTGAATAAAGCATTCAAAATGCTGCTAGAATCATCTGTTAAAAAATATATGCCATTGTTCACAGCCAGTCTATAGGCATCCTTGTGAGCACTCCACTGCATAGCTGTAATGTTTAGAGGATGGAAAAGCAGTGGTACTACTCATGTTCAGGATCCCTGAACTAAAACTCAGAGGCAGTTTATACCAGCTGGAACAGAGGGCTCACTTTCATCTCAAAGAAGCATATCCTTGAAAATTATATGTGTGTTTTGGTGACATATGCCTGTGAATCCAGAGAGAAAAACTTTGAACTTTGCAAATTTGTATCCATCTATTATTTCTTGGAAATAGTTTGAATTTTTTTTTTTTAATATAGTTTTAAATTTGCAGAGGGATGGTTTCTGCAGAGTTCCCTAGTGTTAGTTACATTAGCATTTTATAGGCTGCCAATGTAAACTCCTGAGCTTTCATGGCTCTCAGTATTAGCTTTTTAATATAACACAGTTCATGTTGGCTCTTACTGCTGTTTAATTTAGGTTGTGTTTTTTATGTGGCTCCTCAGCTGCAAGGAACGTGGCCTGCACTTGTTTGAAACTTTTCTTGTCTGTGTAAACCTGCCATTTCCTTTTTTTTCTTGCATATTGTAACACTCTAAGAGATCAACTTGCCTGTATTTGTCATGAAGATCAATTATTCTACATAGCAAACCCAGATCTCATATTACAGGTGGGAACCCAGAACTTTTAGATAGCAAATGGAAGTCTCTTTTACCTTTGAACCATTACTTTGGTTGTTCCACAGATACAGAAATTCGTAGCTGAATTGTCTCAATAAATTATTTTAGCATATAATGCTCCTTATTCAAAGGACACATGTAAATGATTCCCAGCCAAATGTTAGTTATTGGCTTCTAAGTTAATGCACTTTTTGAAGTGATCCCAGTATCACTCTTCTCTTTTGGGCATCTGAAATTGTTTAAAGCAACATGTGGTTTCTCACCCTTCTATAAGACATAGGCAATTTCTACGTAAAGAAAAATGTCATTTAAAGAAAAGTGTATTTTATTTTTTATATTAATGTCTATAACAGCAGCTTTCCTGAACACAGAATTTTAAACCTAAAAAGACCTTTTTTTAATAGTTATTTTAGATAAATTTCTATGAACAATTCGGATAGTTTTTTAAAAGTCTGTGTAAGATACTGAAAGGAGCAAAGCTTATGTTTTCACAAGTCTTATGAAGAAAGGATATTCTCTCTTGTGCATTAATGTGTTTCATCAGAATTCCTGGGAATCTGTCCAGCTATACATAGTAAATATTTCACACACCAATAAAGTGATTCTCCAGCAATTCAACCACTCAGCACAAATGAGCCTTAATTTATGATGAATACCTGCACCTGTTTAACAGTGAAATAGGCTCCTGACATAAGTGATCCTTTCATGCTGTTATTTATCTAAATTTTTTAAAAGGTCCTATCTTTCTAGATTATAATATTTCAAAGGTCATGATTTCAAAAACATTCCCAGGCCTGAATTTTGAAATTTCATGTTGAAGAAGGAATATATGTGATTCTGAGCTAAACTGTATATGTGTAGGGTTAAGATCAACACCATTATGCGAAGGCATAAAATGTGCCTATTACTGAATTAGGCATTTGTTTTGTGTATCTAATGATAAAATCAATATGTGGCTCCATCAGAGGAGAGATCCATCAGCCTCTATCTTGCTAGCATTCAATCAAGAGATTGAATTTGCAAACTTCAAGGGGGAGAAATGTTTCTCCATCTTTTGACAATCCATATTACACTAATTTGGACAGGTTTTACACAGAGCTGCACCAGTTTACTCAAGCGTTGTCTTCAACATCATTTCATTAAATCAATGCAAAAGGTTGTGCTGACCTTTTAAGTATATATTTAAATCTGATCAGTAGAGCTTAAATCGATTAGGAACTGATTTTAATACAACTCTTAAGGCAAATAAGTGTGTCCACACAGGGTTCCTCAGCTGTTCAGTGAATTGATGTGAAATCCAATTTAAATTAAGCCACTGCAAACAAACCATTGTTGCATTGTATGCGAGTCCCAAATGTGCCCTCCAAATTCTTTGAGAACTTTCTAACTTGAACAGAGAACCTGAGAGGGATACAGTTAATGGAGTGAAATTCCTGTCAGGAAGGGAAGGATGACTATAAAACACAGTAAGAAGCTTCCAAATAAACATGCAAGGTTCAGCCAAAAGCTGCATTTGTAAACCTGTTCACTGTGAAACGACGGGTGATTTTTACTCCTCTCTTGGCACCGTAACTGTAGTGAACAAAGGCAGAAAAGCCACCACTCACCAGACTCTGGCAGGAGGAGGCCTCCTGCATATCTTACAGATTTAAGAGATCCAAAGTGAGTTTAAAGGAAATTCCCTCTTGTTTGTGTTTGCTAGGGATTGGAACACTGAAAGTTTTCAACCTTTAGTTTGGCTTCACAGAAGCTTTGGTGTTTTCACAGTGTAGATGATTTCTTTCTCCTACAACAAAGACACTTACAGGACTGCAGAAAAGCCCCTTGATTTTCACAGCCCTTAAGTCTACAGGGGAATTTCAAAGATTTTGCTCCTGGAGCAAAGAAATGGGAGATTCAAAGTGTACTTCACTCCATATTGATTGGTACTGCAAATGAGATAGAATAACATGAGTATTTGTGGAAGCAAAAGATTAGCCAGTAATTTCTATACACCAACAAACCTGCAACCTGTGTTTTAATAACTGAGCTTAAAACCACCAGCAATCATAGAATCATACGATAAAATATGCTGTGAGAGAAAGCAGGCATGAAAAGAGTAAATAGAAGGAAATAGCAAGGTAAATTGAGATAGAAGTGGTTTAGGATAGGCAACTACCTTAATAATTAATCTGATAGCATGGATATGCAAGTTACAGTCATGAACTTCCATGGGCTACTGGTCCCTCAACCTCCCCAACCCCACTCTTACCCAGACAAATTGTCATCTGCTCCATTTCCCCCTGTACTAGAACTGAGGAAAGTAAGTGAACAGTTTCCCTTATACTCTCCAAAGTGTTTTAATTATTTGACAGTTTTGCTGTATGAATGAAGAGTTTTAAGGGCTCTTCCTCAGCTTCATGTCCCTTTCTAACCAAAGGTTGCTGTTTGATGGGCTTTTGCAGGAGCTCTCCTTGCCAGTCTAAACCCCAGCAGGAGAAGAGTATCTAAATGCAGAGGTGAACAAAGGAAGGTAAGAGAATGGGCCTTCATTTTATCTCCTCCAGGGATTTAAAAGGTTCTGGTGGCCACTGATGGTTTGGATGTGTGTGGTATTGACAAATCTCTGGCCTCTTTCTAGTTTTCCTCATTCCTCATTACCTTTGCATTCAAGCCTGTGCAAGTGGTTGTCTTGAATGGTTGCAGACTTGCAAAAGTTTATGGGATGTGAGTGACTCAAACATAAGGATCTTCCATGATAAACTTGTGAGTTGTATCAGTTTAAAGAAAAAACAAGATGTCTGGCAAGGAAAGTGAGGAATCTTCCTGGACTAGAAAGAGAACCTCCCTCTCCTCAAGCCACCACAACCTTTGAAATTAAGAGGCTTTAGGCAAAAAATTTAGAAAAGAGGATAACAGTTCTTTACTACAAATACATGGAACAAAAAGAAACAGAAAAAGCAACAACACCATAACCAAAACTTTCAAACACCAAAGTCCTCCTTTGTCTTTCCATGCAGTTATAGCCACAAACAACAGGGATGGGCTGGGACCTTTCCCATGGGCAGCACAAGGACCTCTCACAGTCTTTTTTTGAAGGTGTTGGGGATTAGAAACTCCTCTGTGGATGGTGCTGGCCCCCCGATGGGTCCAGAGCAAATCCAGGCAGTGGTGGCCATTCTCTGGGAAGAAACGCAGGATGTGCAGAGTGGGGGTGAGCCAAGGCCCCCTCCCAGTGCTGCTGTGGGTCCAGCAAGGTGGCAGCTGGGCAACCAAGGAGATGGAACCATTGGCCAGGGTGGGGAGAGGCACCAGCGAAAAATGAGTGAAGGGAAACTTGTCTCCAACCACTTCCCAAGCCAGGGAAAAGCGGAGTGGCCAGAAAGAAACCACAAACCTTCCCCCACCAAATTCAGACCTCCCTCTCCACTGGATTCCAAGCCACTAGGTTGGTATTTAAAAGGCTATCAGCTACCCTTTTGATTGACTTGGTTGCAGGTTGTCACCTCAGAGACCCAGCTGCGGTCAACAACAAACCATCCCTTCCCTTCCCCTTCCATGATGGTAATGGGGAAAATTCAAGCAAGAGTTTTTAGCACCCATGACAGAGTATTTCTAGATATTGAGGTAAAGGAATTAACACCTTGGTACTGAATGTAGTAAACTCTCACCCAGTACAGAGCTTTCTATGTGTCTTGCTGAAACCTCTGTGAAGCTGTTGAATCTTGTTCTTCTATTTTTTGAAGTCTTGTTGACTACAGGTGGGTTGGAATGTATTCGTAATGCTGGTTTTGGTCTTTCCTGTTTATCCTAGCACAGATAGGAAGCAGTGAATCCTTAAACTGGGTTGAGAAATACAATGTGGTGAGCAGAAGGAGAAAGAAAAGAAACACAAAACCCCCACCATAACTTGAGGGGGGGAGAAAAAGGGACTATGTCACTTTGCAAAAGGAAGAACTACCAAAACAGTAGGCTCTGCACCTTACACTTGGTTCTCTGCTCACTCCTACTTTCTGCGTTTCCTGAAGCTGTTGGAATTGGGAAGCTCGTGTGTCCTGATCAGCAAAAGCTCACTGCTTCAAATGGCCCTTCTTTCCACTGAGATTCTGGAGGTCCAGTTGTGCTGTTTTGAAATTAAAGGAAGGGGTGTTTAACATAGCAAGATACATTCAAGGTGTATGAACCTGCAAAGAAGTATAACAGTTTATTAATTTACTTTGTTGTTCAATGTAGAACAGGCAGGCAGACCACCTCTTGTGGGATTTGCTGACCTACATGCTATGAAGAACTTTCCAGTGAAGTCCAAAACAAGGCTAACTTCAGAATATTGTCTTTCTCTAGACATTCACAACAGAGAGTGGTTAAATGCTAGAAATACTTTAAATCCTGCCTTCTGAGGACTGTCTCAGTCAGATGCCACAATTTTTTGTTCCTGCTGGTATGGAAGGCAGAGGGCTGATGGCTCCCTCACTCTTGGCTTCTTTTGTAATAACCATATAGGGTTTGTGCCAGAAATTGCCATGTCTATGGGCCACCTAATTTTTTCCCATTTCTTTGTGTCTTTCCAAGAAGACATGGTATAAAATTAGGTGTTTTTTCTCTGACATCACATCTGAACTCACTTCAACACCCCAAAACCCCATATAAAACCAACAGCAAGAACAACAACAACAACAACAAAACAAACAAAAAACCCCAAAACCAAACAAACTTGGATCTTCAGTTTTCAATTGCTAATGATACCTTTGCTGTGACTACCAGGGACTTCAACAAAATGCTTTTATCAACATCCCTCATCTCTCCTATTGTGACAAAGAAAGATGGCAAAGACTAATGAATTGTGTCTTATTGAGCAAGGCCTGTAGTTAGGAACTTGATTCAGTTAAAAGTGATCTTTGGAGGAATTTTAGCATACTGTATTTTTTGGGGAAAGAACAAAGAATTCATATGGGAAGACAAATGCAAAGCCACAGCTCAGTGGTTCTCACCTCCTTTCAAACAGCATCAAAATCTTTGACTCAGTGGAGGTAGCTTCCAGACATCTCTTTTTTGATAATATTTTTGTGTCTGATTTTAGTGCTTATTCCCTCTGTATGACTCTCTCCCCACATTCAAGACTGTCAGGGAGAACTTGTAGATAAGAATATCTGTAAACAGTGTTTTAGTGTCTCCCACACAGCAGTCTGGAACTGCCTCTCCTCCTGTTACTGAAGGTTCATGGATTTCCCAAATCAGTAGGAGTTCATTGATTTATATGCAGGCAAGCTTGTGTTACTACTTTGGTTACTCTTGTGATTTTTCCTGGCTACTGTTAATTAGCTGGCAGATCTTCCAATGTTTCTTATGTGCAGTAGTAGCTGAATATAGCTACTTGTACTGAGTTATAGTAACATTCTTGTTGTTGTTGTTGTTGTTGTTGTTGTTGTATCCTCCTTAAAAATCTGAAAAGCATTTTAAAACCTCTTGTCTGAGCAATGAAGAAGATCCATCCTGTGACCTGTTACTTGGATGATGTCTCTAGTGTAGTCAAAGGTGCTGTCTCCTACACTTGTACTATCCCGTAGCCTCTTGTCACCTCATGCAGTTCTTCTAAGATGTTCAGGTTAAAAATAATCGCTCCCTTGCTACCACTTTCCTGTTAGTTACCCTTTGAAAGACTTGCCCTCTCTCTCAATTACAATCTCAGCTTGTCTTTGACACCAAATTGAGATCCCAGCTCAGGTTAAAGAAAAATACTTCCTCCCTCAAGCTCTCGCTCTCCTGTGAGTGTTTTTTTCCCTTTTTTCCCTCAGTTGCCGTAGGCTATGTCACCCTCCTGCTTCCTCTTGATGCTGTGACTGACCGAGGCGGCCGGGCTGCAGCTGGCCCGGAGGTGCGGAGGCTCTGGGACCCCTGCCCTGTCTCCGCAGGCTGCAGGCAGAGGGGGATCCCTGGTTCCCCCTGCAGCCCGGCTGCAGAACATGTCGCCTCCTCCCGCAGGAGCAGGGATGCTGGTTTCTCTCGGGAGGTGGCAGCATAGATGCGATCAGCGCCTGCAGCCTGGCGCCCAGAACTGCAAAGGGGTGGGTGGCAAGGGAGGAGGTGGGGTTGGTGTTGGATTCCTTCCGAGCTGGGGCTGGGATGGGGAGCACGGGCGTGTTGCTGCATGGGAGGGGTAGCTTCAAGCCCTTTCTTGAAGCGGAATGGAAGCAGCCCAGCATCCTCACCGTAACACACCGAGGTCCTTCTATCCTGATCGCACTTCTCTGTACCAGCTGCAGCCGACTGTCAGGCGCAGTGTGGAGCCGAGGTGCCCACTGTGGTGACAGTGTCATGTGCTGAGCCTACAGCCACAGCCCCGACTGCTCTTTTATTCCTGTGTGAGGAAAGGCTTTGCAGGAGACTGGGCACAGTCAGTACCTATCCTGGCTTTTGCAAGCACCCACTTACCTGCAGGACACGATGGCTGCATGCTATTTTATCTGCAAGCTATCAAGCAGCTTAAGGTAAAATTTCATGAGAAAGGAAGAGCAACAACTACCACCATCCCATTAAATGCTACAACCTGTTCCCTTCTCAGAACATCATCTGTTCCTTTTAGCCACTTCAGAGGCTCCAATTCTTTCCTGAGGTTTTAGTAATGGATTACAAAGCCAGGGGTACTATTTGGGGTATAATGTGACCATCATCTGGAAAACATACACAGAGGCAGGGGGTTTGGGTTTCTACAGAAACCAAGCACAGTCTGGTCCAAAAATCTATGGGATATATTGCTTAATCTACCCCTCTGGCTCTGTTCTTTGAATTTGGCTTTCCTATGCCAAGCAACACTGAATCAGCTGGAGATGCTACCCAGCCTTGAACAGAGCCTTGGTGGGAGGTTATTTGCCCACTTTGTGAACTTTGCAAAAGTTTGTGGCAACACGGAATAACTGTAGATTCAGTTTTACCTCAACAAATAATTTGTGAATGCTGTCTCTGGGTTTGTGCACCCAAAAGCAAAGAGTGCTAGAAATCCTAACTTAGCCAATACAAATGGTGTTACTAGCATCAGCAACTGGAAGGCAGCCAGCCAGCCCCACAGTTCTTTAAAAAGTAATAAAATGCACATAATTTTTGCTCCTTGGATGGCAATCACTGACTGACAACTGGTCTAATGTACCAGGTAATTCTTGCTTGATGCTGTTTAGGGCACTACTAAACCACACCTTAAGCAGGCAGCACTGAGAGGATGAAGCACAGAAAGGCAACAGAAAACTCAAGGTTTATAGCACTTAGAAAGGAGCCACCTCCCTTTTTTTCCGCCACTCCTTGCTCCTGGCAGTCTTGGAAGGCCCATTCCTACTCTCATGACTGTACAGTAAAGGATAGTTGTTGCTCCGAAGAGTGTTTGAAAGTGCTGCAATTGTCTCTTTCAGAAGAGTATATTTCCTGAGTGACCCAAGTGCCAGAGAGGTCCTGTAGCATTGAAGGATGAGACGTGATAACATAGGATACACTGCTCATCTTGTCTGGGGGCTGGGAAGCAGAATGCAAAAGGCTCAGGCAGTGAGGAATGGAAAGCAAATCTCTGCATTTTCCTTATGACTCAGTTCTGGGGGATCCTCCTGCTACCATGTGGATCCCTCTGTTCTGCATGTTATGATCACCGTCAGGCCTTGCTGCAGAGAGCCAGGGCTATGCTGTGAGCAGCTGACCCTCCACAAGCAGTTCCACAGCAGTCCAGTCAGGCACATGCATCCAAAGAGTACATGCATGGAGGGAAGCATTCAGGGGATAAACCCACACAGGAAAATGTTGGTGGCTGCAGAAAAATAAACACGCCACCAATAGAATGAATATAAAGGAGAAGGGAAACAACCAAAATGCAAGACACTGTTTTTGGAAGGTGGTTGCACTGAGACACCATGTTGTTGGTGCATTGCCTTTTGGAACAGTCTTTGACAACGGTGAGAGAGAGTTTGTTTCATTTGAATTAGGACTAACCATATTCACAGCAGTTGTCACATGTAACCTAGTCTGTCTGTCTCCCTGCCTTTTCAGCTTGGCAGTCTCCTCTTTTTCCCCTGCATGTCCCAGAGACTTGAAAAATAATCCATTCTTCAAAGCATCCCTGGTAATTTGGACAACAGTGTTATATTTCTTCCGAGACTGTTGCTTTATAAAGCTGCAGCCTTTCTTCCTGCAGCAACTACTGACACCACTCTATAACATATAGCCTTAAGAGGAGGGAAAACAGGTCTGAGGGGCTGCGCTTTTCCTAGGAGGAGAGATTAGAGATGGCACTAAAATGAAGAGAAAATGGATTGTTTCATGTACAGCAAGGAAGGTAACTTAGCCCTTTGTATGAAGCACAGGACTACACCGTCACTAATTTCCCTTTGCAAAGCACACTGAAGATCTCTTAGTACACTCCCCATTGTTGGTATTATGTATCTGCACACATGAATCAGTAAATATTAATTAAATAAACATGCAGATATATGTTCTGCACCATGTTTGGTTTTGTGTTTTGGGGGGGTTTTGTTTGGTTGTTTTTTATGGGGGCTTTTTTCTGAGAACACCACCACCTTTTAGCAAGACTTAACTGAGGATCTGCATTGCTACATGTTTTTGCTGTCAGATACAGAAATATAAATCCAGACCATATGATTGCTGGCTGCATGGCTGTTGCCCACTGGCAACCATCTTCCCGTGGGGACATCAGCTGAGGTGGGAACACTGTAATTTTATATTGCAGTAGTCACTTAGTGTGAAAATGAGTGTTAACATTTCTCTGGTATGCATATGCCCTAGTCTACGTGTTTGTTCAATGTCCTGGATTCATACTGTCCTACTGGGGACATTACCATACACATTTAGGGTTAGAATTGATGTTTCTATTAATAAGAAATCTTGCACATTCTGCTTTGAAAAGAGATATTTTCCTGAGGGGGAAAAATAAGTTTTCTCAAGCACTCACTTCCCATTTTCAAAGCACTCCTTTGCAATAGCCCTGGATATGGAGCAATAGGACAGAAACCTGAATTCCGTGCAGCTTCATTTTATTGTGAGCAATAAGAGCTGCTCTGTAACGGAGCAGCTTTCAGGGAAAGGGGCAGTTCAGTGAAATGGAAGCTTCCAGTGTAGATAACTAGAGTTGTTAAAGGGTGTATAAATGAGAGAGAGCATTTTTCTTCTTCAAACTTACCTTTATTGTGTACGCAACTTTCAGGCTCAGCCTGACCCTGCAAATATTTAGGTTTGTGCTTAAGTCAAGGCACAAGTGTTACAAGTCTTTCAAATATGAATCCCAACCCAAATATGAAAATTATTCCAACACACCCAATGGCAGCATCACCTCGTTCTTACCACAGGCCCCTGCTTCGGGTTAAGGTTCATTTGCAGACTGCCAGACACTCTTCCCAGCAAGCACTGGGTCTCAGGTAAAAGCATACAGCAAGACAGATACGATGGAGCCAGACTGGGACAGTGCTGCTTGGCCCAAGAGCTTATGATAGGTACAGTACAGATATTGCTTGCCTGTATGTATGCAAAAGAATGCCTTTTATGCGCTTCTACAACCTCCTCCCTCCTGCAAGCATGGAGTGACACGGTGTGCAAATGGATTTGAAGGGGCTGACTCTGCAGCGACATCACAGGTCTACAGGGCGCTGCGAGGCTGGGTGACGTTTCCAGGCCTGCAGAGTCCTCCTGGGGAGCACATCCCCCTCGGTTCCTGTACCTTGGGGAATGCTGCCCCCGACCTTCTCGGGCAGGTGGTCGGAGCCGGACTGAGGGAGGCAGCCCCTGGTGCCAGCTCCCATCCCTGGGCTTTCCATCTCTGCCGCGGAACAGGCAGGGCTTGTGCAGCCCTGGCAGCACCGGTAAATCTGCGCATTCTGCCTCCAGCAGCTCCCCGTTCCGCCTGAAACAGACACCTGGGATGCAGAGCAGTAACAGCACCGAGGCTGCCAGAGGAGGTTTGCTGCGGGCCGACGGGGGTCACCGCGGTCATGACGTCACCGCAGCAATGACGTCGCCGAGAGCAATGACGTCACCGCACCATTGCGTCACATCAACCATGACGTGATCGCAGCCATGACGTCACTGCGCGCGGCCCCGCCCGGAGCGCGCCCACGTGATCGCGCCCACGTGACCGCGCCCCCTAGCCCCGCACCTGCCGGCGATGGGGGCGTGGTCAGAGAAGGGGCGTGGTCATTGTGCGGGGGCGGGGCCCCCCCCCCCCCCCCCCCCCCCCCCCCCGCCCCC
>JAWWEW010000041.1:49778993-49819175 GCA_035583185.1 Anabacerthia variegaticeps | reverse complement strand
CCGCGCGCGGGACGGAGGCGGGCGCGGCGGCCCGCTCCCCTCCCGGCGCCGGGCGCCCGGTTCCGCACGGGCGGGGCGGGAGGGGGGGGGCGGGGCGGGGCCCGCGGGGGGTCCTGGCGTGCGTGCGGGCCAATGGGTGCGGCGGGCCGGCGCACGTGCGGCGGGCGCGGGCCAATCAGCGGGCGCGGCGGGCGGGGGCGGGAGCGGGGGGCGCTGAGGGGGCCGCCCCGGCCGGCATTGCCCGCTCGGGTCTGTCCCGGCCGGCATCGCCCGCTCGGGCGGGCTCCGCTCGGGGCTGTCCCGCTCGGGGCTCGGCCGCTCCCTCCCCCCGGTGCTGCCGGAGCCGCTGGGCACCTCCGGCCGGCGAGCAGCAGCGCGGTGCTGCCGCCTCGCCATCAGCCCCGGCCGCTGTGGCCCACCCGCCCGAGCTGCCCCGTGTAAAATCCTTGGCGTGGGTGTCCGTGGCTGGCTGTTTTTCACTTCCTTCGTCTTCAAATCGAACCGTAACGACGTGTGTGTAGGCAGCAAGTGCTGTCCTGTCACCCTGGCTTTGCCTGCTCGTTCGGAGCAGCCATAATACTGCTTTTGTGTCCGGTGCCACCAGGTTGTCGGCTGGGCTGCGGTAACAGTCCGAGCCTGCTCACGAGGGCGTACGGAAGTAGGGAGAGGCCGCGTGGGCTTGTAGTAAGGTATAATTTGATGAACAGTGACCCCTGGACTGGATATCAGTAAATATTCCAGCGATTCCCACTCGCAGATGAGTTTGTTTGAAATGCAGCCGCCATCAGAGATGATGGAAGCCCCCGGATCTGTACAGGGCTGCAGGTCCGTGCAGGACATGTTTGGGTGACATGATGGTTTGCACTTTGGAAATAAGGACAGACATAATAGCACATGCGAGGAGCAGGAAGTGGCACTGTTTATGTGTCAGTGGTGTTTCTCCTCCCCAGCAAGATACCAAGGCCTTTGGTGCACATGCGGCTCAGCACAGGTCTGTGGGTCATCAGAGCAGATCATGATGGGACAAGAGATTAAGTACCTGAGTGTGTGCAAGAGATAAGGGTGCTGAGAACTTTTATCTCAGCTGCCTTGAAGTGTGGATGAGGTCCATGAGAGGTGAGTACCTCAGCCAGAAGGCCGAGGTACTGCTTATCAATACTAGGCAATCTGCATTCCTCCTTCAGAGTCCCAAACTGAAGGAAAGCAATGAAAACACTGAGATGGAAATGGAACACAGTAGAGAAGATTTATTGTAGTACAGTCGATACAATCATATACTGAAAAAATATAAGGGGAAAAAAATCTAGACTACTTCAGTAGTAAATGAAGATTGTCCTGATTACCAATACAATTATCTTGGTTTGCTTTGAATATTGAAGGCAAGCTTGTTTATTTAATGAGTAGAAAAGACCTAATAATGGGGTTTGTGGGGATGAATAAAAAGGTGCCATGTTCTTCTGCCTAACTTGTCTTAAAGTCCTCAAACCTTTCCCCTGAAGTAGCATGGGACAGTGATATTATTTTTTTTAAAATATATAAACAAAGCCTTTGAAAGGTTAATTTGGTAGTACTGTGCAATTTTTATATCCAGCCTTGCTGATAGGTCATTGCTTATTAACCTTTTGTAGAGGAGATTGTTCAGGAGTCCCCGAAGGGTAGTGTTAGAGATTTAGTTCTTGACCCCAGCTGCTCTGGGGGATGATTACTAGAAAAACTGGTGAAAATAATGGGAATTCCTCTTAGTAAAATGGCATCTGAATTGGTCTTTCTCCAATGGACTGTCCTTTCCATCAGAACTGAGGATTTGGCAGGAGCAAACTCCTTGCCTTTGGATCTTGAGTAGGAATCCGGATGTTTGCATTTGTTTCACAAGAAAAAAAAAGGCAAAGGGTGGACTGTGGAAGTAATCTTTTTTCTGAAGTGGGACAGAGACATTGGGTCTGGGAGGTTTGTTAAAGGAACATAACCTGAATTCATGATGAAGAATTACTCTAGACTTCTAAGATTTATTTTTTTTTAATATCTCTTCTATTTAAAAAAATACATGGTATCCTGAGGAATGACAAGGATTTCTGTCCACTGTAAAGTGAATCGAAACTATTTTTCTTTTTTTCCCCTCTCTAGTGGAACGCCGTAGCTCTGTGGGCATGGGACATTGTGGTTGATAACTGTGCCATTTGCAGAAACCACATTATGGATCTATGTAAGTAAATGGTGGGGACACAGTGGACAGTTTGAACTTTCGTGTGTTGAACAGCTGAAATTTCCCCAGTCGAGGATATAATTCAGCAAATGAAACTTTCATTTAGGAGCTGAGTCTTCTACTAAGCTCTATTTTATGAACACTGAAATCCTGTAATCAGTTTTTGTGACCTCTGTCACCATACTACTTTCCCCTCACCTTTTTCTTGTAAAAAGTAGAATCACTTGATGCCACATCAACAGACGAGATGATGTTGCTGAGTGCATTTTGGATGCAACAAAGAGGAAAAGAAGTAATACTAAAGAGCCACGAGGAACTGAAATTATTCAGGATTATCAGTAGTTGCTCACAGAGAGAGGTATTACATTTCAGTGTTGGGAGGTTGCTAAGAGTATTAGCTTTTTGATGCTACTCATTAAGATGAAGTCTTGTAACACACTCTGGGTCTGACCAGGAAAGGTATGGACCAGCAAATTAATCTGACTCTTCATTGTACAAAATCTATCTTGTCTAACTAAGTTGGCATGGGTTATAGTAGGGGGAATTTTGTAGGCTCCTACAAAGGAGAGTAATCAAATGCCAAAATAAAAACCAGTGCATTGCTAGCATTGGTTTGATTATTTCCCTCCCCTCCTATAATCTGGATGATGCATTTCTATCACAAAATAGGTGTGCATTCATGAAGTCACTGATTTCAATCCCATAAAGTATTGGTAATGAGTACAACCCCTTTTTTTTTTTCCTCTAAAACCCAACAATATACTGTTGGCACCATAACTCTCCATCTTGTTTCAGTCATAAGGGACAGAAGACCTTTTAGTATATCCCCGATAGAAATTTTCCTCTATTGCTAAAATGTGAGGATGGTGGAACAACACCCCCACCCCAAAACAAGCACAGATACAACTACAGTGCCTGGAGATGGCCTGTCATGATGCCGTTGCAATATTGTGTTGCACTTTGTTTTTATGTGATCACCCTTGGAACTACCTCTAATGGTAAGTTACTGTCAACAAGCCTGAGTGAAAATGAAAAGTGTCAGAAAAATGAGACTTCAAGTTTATACTAGTAGCTAGTGAGAGATGTGCCTGATTTTACATCATATTTAAGTACTAATTACAAAACTAATTTCAAAAGTTTTGTTGTTTGGGTTTGTTTTTGTTTTTGTTTTTTTTTAATAAAGAGAAAACACACTGGTCTGAAAATGGATTAAGCAAGTTCACTTCTCTTTGGGACAGATATGTTTGTATTTTGAGCCAGCTACTGCCTATCCATGCCTCAGTTTATTCTTGGTTAAAGGGAATGATAACACTAAAGAGAACATGAATTATGAAATATGCTGAGGTCCTTTTCTTTTTAAGTGTCTCTAACCTCTACCATCTTGGAAAGTAGTTTCAAAAGGAGGTGGACACTGGATTACTGCTTGGTCTCTCAGGTTTATGATATATTAGAGAGCAAAGCATTTTGCTGACCGGCAAATGGAGTTTCAAAGATTTGTTAGAACATAAGTTGCATTGACAGAATTTCCAGATGTATAGGATAAATATATAAAATCCTGTAATTCAAGGAAATTATTCACTGTAAGTGGGATGTATTGTAAGATAGTAGATGCTGGTGTTTCATTCTATGAATCTACCTCAAAATTAATAGTGCCCTCCATGACAGACCAAATACAGTCTCATATACTTGCTATTTTTTTTATAAATAATTAGTAGGATATATAGGGATGAAGGAGAGGTGTGGAGGAGCTGGAAGGAGAATGGGCAGATTCTCTACTTTCTAGTAATGAATTTCATTTGTCAGTTCTTAAAAAATAAAAAATAATTCAAAAAGTCCTACCAAAATATGGGTGAGGTTGAGAGTATATAGGTAGATTAGGAAAAACAGTAAAGGAAAAGGGCATAGGTAATTTTTTTTTCTTTTTTGAGTTGCTCAAGCATAACATGTTATTAATCTGTGTGTGAGCAGTGTTGTGAAAAGCCTAGACTGCAAATGACAGATCAAAATTGACAGTATACAGAGTAGAAGGGATATCCAAATTGGTATTCTGAGATCAGTGTTGGCTCTGGATTTACTTACTTCCTTGTTACGGATCATTAATGTTGTTAAACAACCCTTCAATTAGATTTTCAAACATAAGATGTGAAGTGATGGCAAACTGAGAAAAAATTAATAGAATATGCAGGGAAGAACAGCACAAGATTCAATTTGATAAGATGCAGGATACAGATGTCTCCCACTCTAGTGATGAAGGGAAACCTTGAGTGGGAAAACATTAAAAGAGTGGTAAGTAATGCCAGCCACGGTAATGGAAGTTTGTTAATGTTATAAAGTCAGGCATTAATGTTGTGTCATGCAGTTCTCCTTGTGCACCTTATGACTCAGTAATAATGTGGCTGAAGGATTCCCCCTGCCCTCAGTTTGGTTTGTATTCAGTGTACAGAAGGAAGGAGTAGATTTGCAGTGTTTTGGTTTCATTCTCCTCTGGAAAGACACAGGTCCTGTTTAGACTTTACTTTAGCCTTTTTTCAAAGGTTTGCTTTCTGGTGCTATCCTTGGTTATCCACAATAACTTGGGGAGCATTAACTAAACACTACATTTAGTATATTGGAATATCTTCTGGTCCAAAATGTGGAATGTAATATTGTAGTAAGGTGATCAGTATAGTTTTGAACTGCATAGAAGGTGCCTTCAAAATTCTGTCCCCTTGCTTTGACAGTGAGATGCAAAGTACCATGTTTGATATTCCAGCTTCACAAAGGTAGATATATTGCTTAGAATCCAAAGAAGAATCTCAGGATGATCAATAGATTGAATGTTTTTGGATTGACAAGAAGAGTAAAAGAACATAACTAAGTATATATAATTTACTAAGTCATAAGTAGGAGTGGAAGATGATAGCTGTGTACATGTATTTTGGGAGTGTGATACAGCAAACACTGTGAGTTGTACAAGGGGCTTATAAGTAGAAGGAATCATGATGATATGATGTAGAGGAGCTTACAGTATTTAGTAAGATCTGCAGAGAATTTCTAAGTAACTGCAGGGAATTGAAGGGGGAAATTCTGAGGTTTTGAAAAAGTAGATTGAGGAGCTCATTCTGCATTTTGGGGGACTAGACTAGGCCAGACTAGGCTACTTCAGTTGGAAGGGACCCACAATGATCATCTATTCAACTTCCTGGCTGCTTCGTGTCTGACCAAGAGTTAAAGTATGTTATTAAGGATCTCTTAAACACTGAGGGATTTGAAGTATTGGCCACCTCTCTAGGAAGCCTGTTGGCCTGCCTTCTAGTGCTTTGTAATGGCCAGACTAACCCTACCCTGCTGCAGCTTTGCACTGTTCCCATGCATCCTATCACTGGATACCAGGGAGAAGAGCTCAGCTCCTCATAGGACAGGTAACAAGTGTAGTTAAGTTTATTAGCCTGGTTATTTATTTTTTCTGTTTGTTTTCTGAGTGAGCACCCTATGTATGTGTTCTGTTAGCCAAGCTCTGTGTATTTATTTATTTCTCTTCTTCCCAATAACTCCATCCCTTAAGACAGGTTTAGAAGGCAACATATAAAGAGAAAGGGGAGCACATACAGTGGTTACTCTTGCTCAAGCAGAAACAGATTTGAGGAGCTCTTATCATCAAATTTACCAGTGCAGTGAGCTGTTCCTGTAGCTGCAAACAAAAAGATGTACTTTACTTCTGTGACCTGATCTTATGACTACTTAAATCCTGAGATACAGACAATTTCTGCTATAAAAAATGTATAGGAAGTGGGATGGTTCTTGTGACGTCAAGATTCAGAAGCCGCCATTATATAAGATGTATTTCTGTAACTCTTGAGTTTAAATGCTTTCATTGCATCTTTCACAATTATTTACAGATATTTCAGGTTTTAGCTGTATCTTTCTGCCCTCACCCTCAGACATTCTGGCCAAAATGAAGGCAACAGAAGAGTAGTACATGTTACTGTCTGACTCTTACTCCTTCTTTTGGGTCAGCACATGGTAAACAGCTTCTCTTTCAGAATCATCAGCTTTCATTCTCTGACTGATACTGTTCATGTGTTTTATTTCTTTTTTGATATGTTGTCTTTTTCTGAAATGAAGCAAGTAGGAGACCAAAAAGTGCCTCAGCTTTTGGGAGGCCCTTTTTTGGCAGCCAAAGGTAGCAGTGGCAGCAGTAGTCTCCAGCCTCTTTGATGAGGGAATTAAATCTGGGTGTCTTGTTGAAAGGCCCTCACATCAGCACCAGAGAGCTTCTCATCAGCTATTTTCACAGAAAATTCATCTGTCCTCTTAAGCTTTTAGGACTGTAATGCTTTAGCCTGTATTTGCTTGTCAGAGAATGTTTGAGTAATACCAAAATGAATTTCAGTCATGCTTTTCTTCCTTTCCTAAACCACCTCTCTTCCCTCTCACTCCCAGTCAAAATACAGAGTAAAGCCTGAAAAAAGAAGTATAAAATTGTGTTCCAAGGCATGCAGCTCCCAGGTTGGGGCCACTTAGAGAGGGGAAAAAAAGACAAAATTACATAGAAATGGGCAGGATGGATTTCATATCTAATATGCCCAGTGTTTTGTTTCCAGCAGGGAAAGAGAAGAAACAAGATGACTGTATTGTTGCTGGAGTATTTTCCTTGCTTTTAGCAGAGACTTCCTGAGTCAAACTTTGCTTACCTGTTGACTTTTCTCCTTCAGATGAATGTTCTCACCATTTTCTGTTACTCTACAGATTCATGCCAGATATTTAAAACTTAATATAATATGCCCCATGACCATGAGTCTATAGTGCAGTAACAGTAAAATGGTTGCAACAATCTCAGGTGTAGAATTTTACACAAATATCCAAAGTAATTGAAGTTCTTCAAGGGTCTTGAGCATCTTCCATTTTCTTAATCAGCTTTAATTTTATTGCTGTTTGTATTGAGAGCTTCAGGAATTAAGGCATCAGACATTTCAGGTGTACTGGATTTTGTTCTCTTCTATATGCAGGCAGGGGATTGAGCTTTGGACTTCCTGCTGTGGTATATCATATCTTGATGTAAACCATATGATAAATACGCTTTCATTCAAATCTTGCAGAACAGCTGCTGTTACTGAGTTTCTTTAGACGTTGGTCTTGTATTGAGTAGTTCCTCGTGACTAAGGTTAACTGACCTTTCTCACATCTGAGAAAAAAATGGGTCTTTCTTTTATTCTGTTTGTCTCCACACCTGAAAAAGCATGAAAAACCAATAAAGGGATAAATAGGATAGAGCAGATAGAGATTGCATTTCTGAGCCTGTGGGGTTTCAAAGTTTTTTAACCTAAGCATATTCAAGCACACAAACAGTGAACAAAGAATTAGAGCTCATTCAGACATCTTTGCTAAGGAAAAAAGGTGATCTGCAAAACAAGAAAGCAACAAGCCTGTGTGTTGAGTTCTAAGCTGATCATCTATCAGCATATCTTTTGAAATCATGACTCACATTGACTTTTAAAGAAAGTATCCTTTAGCAGGAAGTAAGATGGTCTCATAGGTTTATGCTGCTGCCTGTGGAGGAGTTGGAAATGTCTTTTTTTCTTCTAAAGTTTCTTCTTGAGCTGGAGCAAAGTGAATTGTTCAGGCTCTAAAATGGAGAGCTAGATCGTAGGATTTATTTTCTCAGTGCTGTTCTTCCTTCTTTCCTTATCCTCTCTCATGTCCTTCATCCATGCTACGTGACACAGAAGCCCAAAACATAACCCAAACCCATAAATAGTTGGGTGGGTTTTTTTAGGATCATCCTGGGTACTCAGCTCCAAGGTATAAAAAGTCTAAACCATACATTTTAAAACTATTTTGTATTTTTGGGGTGTACTTACCTGTCACAAAACTAAAGACAGGCAAACTCTGGCTTTACATGAGCAAATCAATTTGTAATTAGAGTACATAATGTCTGACAAGACAGTGAATTTATACTTAGAGAAACTTGGGTAAGAAATTTAAGTAATTGTATCTTCAACTGATTGTCAAAAGACTTCTCTTAAAACACAGGAGGAAAAAATTAAAAATATGTACCCTTGAAATTTGGGAAGGAGACATGTTGCCAGCAGATGAGCTATTTATTTTTGCCCTCTGGAACTCTGGAATACTAAAAAAGTAGAGGAAGGAGGAAATCAGGATTAAGTATGTTTTGATATGATACTTTTGGAAAAACAGTACACATTAGACCACAGCTCTTGATACTTTCTGATGTAATAAATGCCACAAAACAAAGAGCTCTTCCCCCCTATCCCCACTTGCTAATGTGAAGAAATCTACCACTTGGTGTTACATGCACATCCTCTACTCCTGCGTATATGTGTTTAATCTTTATTTCCACAGGCATAGAATGTCAAGCAAACCAAGCATCGGCTACCTCTGAAGAGTGCACAGTTGCATGGGGCGTCTGCAATGTAAGGAACACTGCTTTATTGTGGAGCTCGTGTGTGGTGATGCTATGCCCCTTTTTTGAAGACTTGGGACAGAATGACTTCTATAAAATGTTTTGCATAATCCACCAGATATAAGAACTTTAAACTCCATATGTTTAGTAGAATTTAGAAAGGAGAGAGAATGAATTAAAAGAAAGTGAAAGTTGGAGAGATGTAATAAGGAAGGCACAGAAGAAAAGGAAGATAGGCTTTTTTTTTTCTTTTTTCTTTTTTTTAAAGAATAATAGATCTTTCATTCTAAGCATAATTTTTCTGATCAAGGTTTACCTAGGAGTTATGCCTTTTTATCCCTGGTAATAGGATTACTTGGATGTCAGCATGCTTGATTTGTCTTTGTGCAGGCTGATTCAAGGAGTCAATGTGGGGTAACTACGTGATTTGCTTCCAGTTTTGAAGGAAGATCAAATTGGTACTAGTGGTTCATCTCCATGTCTTCCAGTGTGTTGCTGTATATGCTCCTTTGTACATGGCCCCACTAGCACATGAACTCCAAACCTGAATACCTCTTAGCTAGCCTGGGCCTGAATTGGAAGATAAGATTTTCCATAATGGAATAACTTCATGTTCCTCAGTCCCATCCTCACTAAGCTGTGGGATTGAGTTACAGCATGATAACGGTGGAAGAGGATTATAAATGTTGTAATTCTGTTTGCACGGGACAAGAGCAAAATTTTTAACCATGTCAGAATACTCTAGTGTCAAAATCATGTTGTTGTGTGCAAGAGTTACCACCAGCGGAACCTCAGTTTTAAGTAGCTGTATGAGGTATGGAAAAGGGTGTCCTTCTTAAAACATAATAGAGTTGCCTTTTTTTTTTTCTCTCTAATTTTTCACATTCGTTTTATTCAGGCTCTGTTTGTTCCTGAAAACTGACAGAAAGCTTCCTTCAGCATGTATACATTCATATCATCGCTGCTACTCACTCTGAAATCCCCTTTCTTTTCTTTCTGATTATGCTTCTTAGCAGCATCTGCTCTGCCAGTTTTAGCAGCTGCTAAACTCTGTGCTCTCTCCTTCATCAGAAGTCAGTCAGTTGCCACTGCATGCACTGTGGAACAGGCTCCCTGCTGCCATTTCACTTTTTCCGTCCTCTCTGAAAATGGGGATCACTTCCTTGGTGTTTACCAGCAAATTGACTGATCAGTCCTCCCTACTTCTGCCTGCAAAACACTTGCTACTCTCTACTTACCATGATGCCTTGAGGAGTAATTTTCACATTGAAATACATCCCTACGTTCTGAAATGATGTGATCTGAACTTTGTCTTCCAGCACGCTTTCCACTTCCATTGCATCTCTCGCTGGCTCAAAACTCGCCAAGTATGTCCACTGGACAACAGGGAATGGGAGTTCCAAAAGTAGGTATCCTGCTCAGATGTTAAGATGAAAAATCCAATTGTCCTTCTGTTAATATAAATGATCAATGTCAGATTTGTGGGTCTGAGGGCACAATTGCTCTTGGGAGAGGTTTTTCTTCTACCTTGCTGTGTAGGGATCTTTCCTTAGCCACCTAGTGCTAAATGACGTCTGAAGGAAGTCCAAACAGCTGTGGGGTAAGTGGGAGCTATTAAAAAGTAGTGGTTTCTATTGACATTCCCTCTAAAGGATGGAGAGCAGAAGAGAAATGGAATTCACTATAAGTGGAGCCTCAGGTGAATACTATACTGCTGCATGAACAATTTGGGTTTAGAGAATGACCTGAATTCAGCTGCCCTGGTTCCAGAGTGTTTCTGCTGAGGTGCCAGACATCTTACTGGGTGCCTCTGTTATCTTGGTGATTTGTTTTATAGCTCTGATAGCCTCAGAGATTGATACAGCTGATTTCCTAGCATCTGGCAATCAAGTGTCCATGGAACCATTGCTGCAGCTCTGGCCCATTTATTTGTAATTTTTGTATTTTTTTGTTCTGTATTTTCCAAACATCTGTTGTTAGAATAGTAATAGGAGATTTACTGATGGGTTTTTGAGGGGTATTTTGAGAGGTAATTGTACATTGAGAATAGTTAGGAAGTTTGCCTGTCACTCACTTTGTTCTGCACAATTTATCCATTAAGCTCTTCTTAACTGTGGATTGTCTCTCTCCGCACCTCCTTTATTAAAAAATAAATTCATTCTAATCAGAGTCCAGATTGAAACAGAGCAAAACAGGTATAACTATTGAGGATTGTCTTTGGCATCTGGTTCACAGTCAGTTGTGCAAATCATCATTGATATGACAACTTGGGTACCATAGTTCTGATATTAAGATGTTTTAGTGAGCACACAATGAAAACTAACTCTGTGTTGCCTGGCTAATGCCTTAATATCGCATGGGCAGCATGATGAGACATGGAGACATGAATTCATATCTTCTGATGCATGCTCAGTGTTACTTCCAGGGCTATGACAAGCTTTGGCCTTGTTTTCATGCAGAATATATTTGATCTGGGATTCAGGGCAAAAGATGATGATACTGAGGATCTCTTGCACATGGTGTTGTCTATTGCTCAGGCTCTCTTCTAAGTGGTGTCTGGACAGACTTTTAGGGGAAGTGAAATGTGGAGAATTTCAATTTCCCTAACATAGGATTAGGGTTAAAATCCACCTAAATCAGCCCATGAATTGTAATTTTAAGAAAGTCATTAATGTATTATCTATTTACAGGTATGGACACTAGAGAGATGGTCACCATGCTTCTTGTTATGTCATCAGACTCAGTTGTTCTTGTCACTATGGGTTTGTTTTAGCAACTTGGAAAACCAGTAATGTATACAATTCCTCTTTCATCCTATTTTCTTCCTACTGTACACCATTGAATAAAGTCTGGCTGGAGCTTCCTGTCAAAGCTTTTTGTCTTGTCTTCAGGAGTGGGCAGTTGGAGCATAAGGGAGGAGAATTGTCTGGAGACCAGGGACTTAAGCTAGGCTTAATTCTTTAGCTGAGCAGCACTTCTTGTTGCTCTGCCAGGCTTTTGACTGAGTTTGATCCTATTCCCACGCAACTGAGAACCACACCTCTGGCTCACCAAGGTCAGCCTTAAAGCTCTGCCATGTAGTGCGATGGGTGCAGGACTTGGCCTGGCTAAGAGTAATTTATGCAAATAGTATTTCATGTGGACAGGCTTTCTTACAGCTGAGTTGAAATGATGATCTACACAATCAGGAGTTGTGTCATCACTAGAAACTACTTTCTCACTTCTGCCCTTGAATTTGACCCAACTAGCTCCCCTGCATAGGAATTTTCTTTAACTTCCCGGTTCCAACTGTTTAACTTTGGGGAACACAAACTGACTGTTACTTTTTGTCAGTGTCCATAAAGCACTTTCATGTGCTGAGTGAAAATAAACTCAGGAAATTCATGTGCTAGATTGGCTGGAAAGCAGAAAGTAAGCAGTGTATGAACAAACGAATTCTTAGTTGGCTTTCTACTGGTATTTTTCCCAATTCAAGACGAACTGGTGAAAAATTGTTCCTCTGAAAACTACATGGTGTTCTGTTTGGTGTCTCCTCTGTCAACTGGCCTGGTATCCTGCTCACAGCATCAAATTTTGGCCCTTAATGTCAAAAGCCTCAGCAGAGCTGGGAATTCAAACAAGGTCTAAGAAATTCTTCCTGCTACAAAAGGCTGTGTCCCTTTGTGTCAGCAATGGCAGACGTGGTAGATTTTTTCCCTTGGCTGTTCATGTTGCCACCTTTGGATCAACACTTTTTTGCTAGTTATTGAGGATGGGAACTTTGATAGCTGATGTTAAACATTAGTGTACTGTAGTGATAGGGGATAAAGATGGTCATTGATGGAACCAAAACTTGCAGGTTTTCCAGTAATTGCTGAGGCTTTCTTTAATCTGCAGCAAGTAAATGTCAGGATTATTTTGTCAACTGGTGTCAGTGCTCTGAAATGATATGGTTCACTGTTTTTCACCCTAAAGAATAAAAGAGGGGCAAGTAGAATCAGGAGAGTTTATAGATAGACAGTTTATTTACAAGATTTCATGGTAGAAAGCTCATCCCAAGTTTGCCAGTTAGTTTTGGTGATGGAGGCAGGAATGGAACAGAAGAGGAGGGGAGAGATGATCTCAACAGTGGTCAAAATATTCATCCAGGCATCAGAGTATCTAGGTTAAATGCCATTCCCTGAAATTTGATCTCCCATTTAATGTCCTGTCCAGATGAGTGAAATGTCAGATGTCTCTGGTTTTGATTGTCCATTTTCTTTGCAGTGTTTGGTTTTCCAGGACATAGAACCCAGATGCTCACCAATCAGGGAATTTATATCCTTGAAAACTTTGTTTTGGGTCCAGCTACATCATTCTGATTCGTTCCCCTTTAGTCTGTGCATATTGCCCTGAGCATATTTTTTTTTTGCTGGGGACAGACACATCAGTGCAGGCACTTCCCTCTCCTTTGTGGCTGCATGTGCATTTGCTTGAGGCTGTGCCTGCAAAAAGATGGGGGGGATAGTATTTTTTACTGCCTTTTTTTTTTTTAATGGATCTCTCTAAATGGCTGGCTACAGGCACTCTTCCTCCCCAAACCCTCTGAACCTCTGCTCTGCTGCAGTGCGTAAAGCTCTGATGGTTAAATTTGATTTCAGATTGCTTTTGTAATGTCTGTCCCAAACCTGGTTTTCCCAGATGGAAAAATACGGAGTCTAAAGCACCGATTGCATACAGACCAGGAAAGAAAACCCTTTTTCAGCTGCTGCCCATTGCAGTGGCCCTGCTGCCACTTCCCCTCCCACGACCTCTCCGGCACAGGGCTGCCAGCAACCCCATCTTCTGTACCGCATTACGGGTTGTGTTTGGAGGGAGGAGGAAAAGCTCCAGCGAGCAACCTAAGAGAGAAGCTCCATGGCACAGGCAGTGCCAAGTGAAGGTACGAGGGATCTCTTTTATCCAAGGGCACAAAGTGCCCCATCTCCCCAGGACATGGTTGCTCACTCAGGCTGGCATTGCTCTGTCCTGACTTTTGCTGTTCAGCCTCCATCTCTGCTAGACGTGGTGGTGGTGGTGGAGGAAAGGAGAAAGCCCATTCATTCCCACTGCATCTTTTCCTGAAGCAACAAGAATTTTTGATTACAGCTTCCCCTTTTTGCAAAATATGGAGAGCTTTTTGGGGAGGAAGGAGGAAGAGGGCACATTCCGGGGGTAAGGTAGGTGTGCAGGGGAGAAAACACGATGTCGGTGCTGTTTGCCCATCCTATAAATGGAGAATGCATCAACTGTGGACCCAAAAATAAAATCAGGAGAAAATGACAGTTAAAGCTGCAGAAAGCAGCGTATCCTGCAGCTGCCTGGCTTAGAGAAAAACAAATCACTGGTAGACCCACTGTGGAGCAGAAGGCAATTTTGACATTTCTCCTTCTTTCTGCAAGTTTGTCAGCTGAGGCAAGCTGCATCCCTGAGCAGGTCCTGGTGTAGAGAACAGCCAAAACAACCAGACAGTGCCTTCCTTCTCTGCCTTTTGCAAAGGAGACAATGAGCTCCAGGTGCTGTGTGGCATTGGCTGTGCCTCATGCACCAAATCCCTCAGTGGTCTTGCATTAAAATGCCAGAATTGGCATGATGTGACACCAAGATGGTGCGGAATGTTGGGCATGTAGGAAAGGACAGACGGGAGTTTCCCTGTCAAAATTGCACCACAGACCATACATTAAAAAAAATGTCAGGCTGTCAGGAGTCTGCTGTTTGAAAAGTGTCTTATGGCTGAAGCTTCAACCAGTTTGCCAGGCTTGTAGCAACACACCATGGAGCGAACTTCATGATCATGTCCTCCTGCCTCTGACAGATAGGGAGTGAGTATCAGATGTGGAGATGCAGATGTTTGGACTGCAATGAGGAAGCTTTGCAATTGGTTTGGGTGACCCTGTGCAAATACCTCTTTCAGGGGAGTCCGAGGAGCTGCTTCCACTGCTGTGTGGTTGGGTTCAATGGTGAAACCCCACCCATACATGAGAAAATACACTTTGGAGGGGGGTAGCTGTCTGTGTGCAGGCAAGCAAAGGGGCCAGCAGCCATCAGCCATCTCCCTCTATCTGCTAATGAGGAAGCTAGTGACATCCCCAAGTGGTCTGGGGCCACAAAACACTCTGCAGAGCCAATGTGAAGATGAGCCAGGCAGCACTGATGGTGTGTGAGCTGCAAAGCTCTCTCAGGCAGAGCTGAACTTCCAGGAGGGGAGCACCCACCTGGGAAGATCTGCACTGTTACTGGAAAACTATTTCCTCCAAAGGCATCAGAGCAGAGGATGGCAGCGACTACACTTCTCTGACTGACTCCGCCTTGAGCTTCATTGCTTGAGCTAAAAAGGAGCAGCCAAGAATGGGTAGGAAGATAACTCAAAGAAGAGATGGGCAGAGGCAGAGACCAAGACTAAGTCACTGATTGCGCTTGCTCCCATCATCAGGCAGGCCAGAAGATGTTCTGGAGTGTGGGGACTACCTCTTGTCAAGAGCACAAGTTCTTCCTCTCATCAGTATGGAACTGATCCCACACTGTACTCGCACAGCTGGAACATGGTGTGGTCATGGGACAGCAGAGAGGCACTCGCAAGGTGCAGAGCTGATGCCTGTGAGGCATTGCTTGGCCAGCATGCTGCCAGTCCTTTCCCTGGCCCACCATGAATTCCCATGCTTCTACCCTATGGCAGCTGCTTTGCCACCCAGTGAAGGGATGAGCCCCTTGGCAGTGTATGAGGAGGCTTTGGGTGGGCCCAGTGGGGCACTGGCACCCCAGGTTGCTCAACTCAGCCTGTGTGAAAGTTGTCACTGCCTGGAGACCCCCAGGCCATGGCTGGAGGGAAGGAGAAAGTGACACTGCTGAGGGTATTTTCCTAATGCATGTTCCCCTGGGGGATGGAGGGAAGGAGGATGGGTGTGGAGAAGCATCCTTTGTATCCCTGCTTTACTCACCCTGTTCTTCCCACAAAACCTGTGCGAAGAGTGAGGTCTCCTTGTCTGCTTTTACTTTCCCTCACAAGCTCACTCTGCTAATATCACTGCTGACTTTAATCTGCCATGAGGAAACATGCCATTCCCCCCACCAGCCACTGCATACATTGCTCCGTTTTGTTCCCCAGAGCAGCAGGCTTTGCAGTAAGCCTGTTATTGCTCACCGTGGGACACCTCAGTGCACAGACATCTTCCACACACCCCTCACCACATCATCACCCTCTCCCCATTCCCTGCTGCTCGCTCTGGTCCATTCTCTGCTCTCCTCATTCATTTCCCCTCTCTCTGATATGGTTCCTATAGAGATCCTGAGGTACCAAGGATGCCCTTCCTCCACAGCCTGAGGGAGGGAGTTGGTGGGATGATTTTGGGCTCACCTGGGCTGATGGTTGCATCCAATCCCAGAAGTCAAGCTGCAAGTTGCTGGAAGTTCCGTTTTATCTCTGCCACTCGACTCCTTCCCAAGAACAGGACATTGGCCTGTTCTTTCCCTTTGCATCCTGCCATACCCAGCAATGCTCCTGGCTGCAAAATGAGGAAAAAAAAAGCATTTGAGGTTGTAATTAAGCAATCTGTTGGAAATTAGCACTGGTTGATTCTGGAGAGGCCATATCTGAGTGTGGGGATACACCACTGTCTGCTGTCTTGCTGAATTTATCGGCCCCACTGCAGCCTGGAGTTTGCCTGTTTGCTGCCTTTTCTTTCCATGTGACTGTGAATATGGCTCAGTCACCTGATTTCTTGGTCCTTGCATGGAAGGTGAGTCCTGGCCTCACTACTCCAACACATAAAGAGGGTACAGTAGTTTCCTCTGGAAAGATACCAGAGGTACCAGCATGGTAAGTATCAAAACTCAAGAAGGGACTGCAAAGCAGTATGACACTGGGGCATCAGGATTTTCCATCCGTGGGGCATCAGGTAGGTGTTTTGAGTTCATCTGCTGTCACGGGCAAATGATCCTGGATGCCAGCACAATAGCGGTGCCTTTGAGAACATGTCCTCTTCTTCTGGTTGTGCTGTTCTTCCTCTCATCTCCTCTTTATCTTCCTGTGCTGGATGTCAAGTGGATGCTTATGAGCTGGGGATGGGGATTAAAGGAGGTTTTCTTCTCTCGAGATGCAGCCTGCTTAGTATCCTTTTCATTTCCCTTCCTCTGCCATGTCCTAGAAGACATAATTTTCAATGCAGATCAAAAAGGGCATTCATCTCCCCTCCGCTTGCTGAGAGAAGTGGTGTGCTGTTGGAGCAGTCTCTTCAGCACAGTTGTATTGGATACACTGAAAGGATTCGTTTTGATAATTTAGTCATGAAATGTTATGATTTTTTAACAAAAAACATGGGCTTGGATGTTTTCTGTACTCCCCCCTCCCACCTCTTGCCAAATGCCAGCATTGTGGATTTTTTGAAGGGCGTGTATTTGCCAAAATTCATCCCAGAGCTGCAGCATTTTCTGTAAAACATGAGTTTGGTTTTGCATGGTTTCAGTGTGTAAGTCATTATCCTTGTCACAAAACCCTTTCACTCATGTTCAGTTTTGGGAGTGAGAGATGGCTGCAGGTGCCAAGGCTCTTGTGTCCCACTGCGCCACACAGAGTGAGTGGCCATCCATCTCCCTGCTCAGCTGAGCGGAGACCAAAAACTTAAATGCTCATAAATCACTGATCTGCATAATGTTCAGAGATGAAAGTCTACAAAGAAAGACAACAGCTCTGTGAGGATCATCCCTGAGCCTCTGGTTTCCCCAGAAACCTTCCAACAAGATAAACTGCTCCCTAAAGGGACTTGTCTGAAGAGCAACACAAACTTTTCCTCCCCAGCAGATATTATGGGTCTCTTGATGTCACTGTGTACCTTTCCAGTGGGGTGGTGAGATGGCAAAGAGGTGTTGTTCTCAGGTAGGAGACAGAATGAGATACCCCAACCTTTTTTCAGTCACTTTAAAACAGATTTCATTTTATCCGTGTGGGATCTTCTTGAGAGAGTTGAGGTAAATGTCAATCCAAATAACTCTATTGGACACAACTTCCAGGAGGATAAAATTCAGAAATGCCCATGCTGGATTTGTTTCAGGCGTTTTTTATGTATTTCCCAGTCCTTGTTCCTGTGCCTCCTGGAGTCACCCACGAGCATCAGCCTCTTTTCAAACAGTCACCAGCTGTTTATAAAGCCAAAAAACAGTCTCCTTTTTTTGGTTCAGGTGTGATGTATCCTTAAAACCTGAGACTGGCACCCAGACATGCTCCTTCTGCTGATGGAGAAACAGACCCAATCCTTATTCTGTTTCCATATTACATACGACATCTGTCTCAAAAGTTGTTTTTACTCTTTCTGCAACCACTGTGATCGTGCAACATTTCTGTTCTGGGCTGTGGCCACCTCACCAACATGGTTCATCCTGCTTACAGCTGGAGACCTTGGAGGGACAGAGTGGCATCCATGGGGAAGGGACACATCAAATCCTCAAAATCACAAGCAGATGCAGCATTTGTGCCAAAAATCACTGTTACAGCCCCAGCAGTCACTTGGTTTGTGGCTGTTCCCTCCCTTGATACTGTAGGTTGCATGGGCAGAATGGAGCTGTGCGTGAAGACAGTGGCCCTGGAGTGGAGCCCACTGTTGAACAACCACCTACTAAAGCACCAAAAGCAGCTCCTGTAAGATGAGGCAGCCTCATTTACTTTCTTCTTTCCCAGTTGTCTCTTCTGGGATCAGCACACATTTTTTGGCTTTTTCCCTTGGGCTCGTTGTCAAGCCCTTCGAGTTGTCTACAAATGTATTATCTTTGTTAGTGTTTAATAATCTCTGATCATCTCTGAGCAGCAGCCCACCAAGACCTCGTACTTCTGACAGGAGGCACCTGTGGACAGTCACATCTCTTGGGGTAGCACATGCTCATCTGAGCTTTGCACAGAGAGCGGATGTTCATGGAGTGAGGACAATGAGCTCAACCCAGCTCCTTTCTGCTGCCCATAAATCACATTAGGGTATATCAAAGCCTTGAACTGTCAGTGCTACCTAGATGTAAATACTATAATTATCCTAAGTAAAATTAACAGTTTATCAGACTTCCTGCGTTGAATCTTTTTATTACAGGCTTTTTTTTTCCATCACAGATTTGATTTGCCATAGAGTTTATGTGACTCTGGATCATAAATCTCTGGCTTTCAAACACTACCTGACATCATGAGCTGTTGCAGCAGCTAATTGGCAGCCACTCAGCGGCTTATTTTGCTGAGGAGAAGGCTCTTTTCCTGCCTGCCCTGAAACGTGCTGGTCCCTTTCAAAACAGGTTTTCCCATGCAATGAGTGATACTGGATCCATACCAAGGTCCTGTGGGATCCAGGCATGGATGCAACCCTACATAGCTAAAGTGATGAGCCCGTGCCAAGAAGCACATGGGGTGGTGGGTGTGGGGAGAGGAAAGGGCTCAAGCCTCCCTCATCCCAAAAAGCAGAAGGCAGCAGCATGATGCAGTGAATGCAAGGATGATCTCTTCAGCCCACCATCCCCACCACCGACTGCCATCACGGATGCCTCCACATTAGGCGAGGCTACTGACAGCAGCTGCCAAGGTGAGAGCTTCAGAGAGGTGCTTGCACAAAGCTGTGCTAGCACCACAAGTTATTTATAACGCAGTCAAAGATTTCTAATGATTGTATCAGTCTGCAGAGTTCAAGTCATATTAAATAACCTTTTTTCCCCCCTGTCAGAACAGCTACTGAGCAAAATTACTCCAGTAACAGGGAAGCACTTGACAAAGCCCAGTGCTGTGTTTTCCATTGCCCTCCTCCCTGCAGCAGAAGCCAGAGGACAGTCTGCACAGGCATTTCACTGTGAGTTACCAGTGGCAAAAAAAGGGGGGCTGTACTTCAAATACACCAAAAAAAATGAGCCTTTTCTCACACACACCTTTGCACAGCATTAGGAGACAAAGAACGTTATTGCTTTTGTCCCAGCAGAGCCTGGCATGACAGGTTTGCTTCAGATGTTTTTCCTGCCTGTTCAGTGCCTTTCCACCAGGTCCACGCCTCCTGAAGGTGATTCAGAAAATGAAACATGACAAAACAAAACTCATTTTAATAGCTTGTCTTGGCCAAGTCCAACTAGGAATATAGCTGTGTTATTATCATGAGCTGGAACACAGAGCTATTTACTTCATTAGCAGGAACAACAGCAAATTAGCAGCCCATGGTGTTGGCAAGGATGGAGCCATAACTAAAATATTGCATACAAAACAGAAAAAGACCTGGAATAAACTCCTTTTTATGGATCTAAAATACTTTTTCTTGGACAAAATAGGCTCAGAAAGCTCCAACAGTTTGTAAGAGGCTCCTTGAAAAGTGGTTTTTTTTCCAATATCTGACTGTGCAAAGCTCTGACACCCTGAGGAGATGTCTCCAGATAAAAGTCAGGGGCTAACCACTGGCACTTCACTGATGAGTGAATGCTTAAAGGCTGGAGACTGAAAAAGGACAAAGCTAAAGCAATTAACCAAAGTGATTTTACATTTTGCACAGAATATAGTTCTGAAACCAGGGCAAGCATTGAATATGTGTTTCCATGCCCAGCCATTGAAAAAGAAGAGCTGCAGGTAGAATAAAGTAAGAGTAGGCTGAATTCCTCATCACAGGACTAACATAACCAGGTTGGGGGTTGTTTTGTTTTAATTAAAAGACTCTCCATACAATTTTGATAGTCTTTTCACTGATTATGGATAACTTCTTTCAAGAAGGAGGTTTCATTCCCCAGCTGGACCTGGAGCAGCTTGCCCCAGCAATGTGGACATGGAGGGGTTGCATTCGCTTGAGAGAACACATCATCTGAAGTACAAAACATGAGGATAAAACATAGAAAGATCTGCAGTAAAATCTGCTTATCTTTGAAAGAGGAACAGACTGTTTATCTGGTTGTAACAACATAATGTCCTTGAGTTTTGCTCCAAATTTTCAGTCTGTCTTGGACTATCTTTTTCATCTTAAGCAGATCAAGCTGTCTCTAAATGCCCCATGAACATATCTGAAAGTAACATGTGCTGTACCTGAGCATATAAAATGTTGTCTCCTTCCTCCTCAGTCCACTGGAGAAATCTTTAAAACCAGCCCTTCAAACAGCCTTCCAAGTGAAGGAAGGGTTCCCTCTGTGGGATTTCAGTTTCCTCTCTGTTCTGGACACTCGGTCCGCCCGCCCGGCTCTGCACCTCCCCGTCTGCCCGGCCGCGCCTCCGCCCGCTTCCCATACACTTGCAGGCACTGTCGGGGGAGAACCTGTGCCACTTGTTCTGGTGAGCCAGGAGGTGGCTGTGGGAGGCGAGCATCGAACATCTCCAACAGCTCCAGGGACTGGCGTGAAGAGCGTCCCAAGAGGCAGCGCAGAGTGCCTGGCTGTGCCACCGACCCTCCGACGCAGCGCACCTGGGAAATGGGCTTGTTCCCGGGGTGATAGGTGCTCCTGCCCCAATCCAAACTGCTGTGAGCGAGAGATGTGGCTACGTGCGCTTCCTCCAAGCCATGTACGTTCATGCCACCTTTAGGAGGATATATAAAAGCTGTCAGAGCTGCTTTGGCTTTCTTCCTTCCTTGCATTTCCACCACCATTTCCCCCCACACTGGTGCTTCGGGTTCAGCTGGAGCATAAGGCATACGGAGGTTTGAAGAAGGCAAGGTAATGGATGTATCCTGGAAAGGGTGAGCTTCGAGGTATTTAGTCCACGGGCATGTTCGAGTGCAGAATGGTGTTCAAAGGGACAGCAGGAAGAGAAATACAGACGAGTCCCAGCTGTGCCTTTGTGGACAGGCTGTGTGCAGCAGGGAGAGATGAAAAGCTCTGCCACACCCGCGCTCTCTCTCGGTCTGACTCTGCGGCTTTTCCAGGACGTCAGGCTCACCCTCCACCTCGGCTTTCTTGTCGGCAGGCCTGGGAAAGCAACACAAACATCTGCAGCACGGGGTTAGAAGTGATTACTCAGAGTCTACAGCACTCCGGATCAGAAAAGTGCAGCGCAGGCACTTTCATTATTTAGGTGCTAAACATGTACGGTAATTACTCCTTGCTCGTGTGTTTGGGTGGCTTTCTAAGTTTGTTTTTTAAAAAAACAAACCACCACGAATCAGTCACCAGTAAAGATGTCTCGAAAAGATGAGCTAAGGTAGGGAAGTTTCTGTAGTGAGTCACAGCAAGAGCACAAGTAATTTGTAAGCGACTTCCTGTCCTTGGCTGCTCAAGCCATTTCCCATGCCTCTGGGTGGCCTCCGGGCAGCATCCATCCAGCATCCCTGTGCGCGGCCCCGGCCCCCACCTGGTCTCTGCGAGTCGCAGTGCATGGGTCCCTCTGCACGCCTCTCTGCGTGTATCTTTTGTCCTTCCCAAAATGTACTCTTTGGGGTATCTTTCATGGATTAAGAGATTTTTGCTGGAGCTGAAATGTAAGCACTTCCTTTAACAAGCCGTACTGTTTCGATACAAGAAAAACCAAAAATCAATTTACTTCCCCTCCTTCTGCACTCACACTGTTAGAAACACAGACCAAATTAATTGTAGGAACATCAGGCACCAGAGGGGTAGAGGGAAAAAAAAATCCAAAGCCTTATAGTACAAATCTAATAGCATTTTATATTCTCTGGAGTTTTCACTTGTGGTGACTGAATCAAGGTTTTAGTCACATAGAATTTAATGCCAGTTTTCATTCTGCTCATTCCGTGCCGGGGATGTGTGCTTGACCTCTGCAAAAATACACTTCTGGGGCTCAATGTATCAGTGCTTTTTGAGTCTCAGGTATGAGCAGGTCCCCAGAATGATTTCCCTCTTTGGTCCGCTATGAACCAATGAGCTTTTCCTTCCTTTCTTCTCTCTGGCACTGGTTTAACAGATAGGCACTATCCGTCTCTGCCAAGGTCCCAGCTCTTGGGCAAGGTGATGAAATTGAAATCTCAGCTCCAGGAGCTGAGATTATTTCTTTTAATAAGTTGAGCTTCCAGTATTTCATCATACTGAGAGGCAATTTGAAAACATCACCTATAAGATGTTGGCTGAAGTCTGTAGAGATGTTGGAGCTGTGGCTCAAACAAGACCATGCTGCACTGTGCATCTCAACGGGGAGTAAATTACGAGGGTTATTTCTACAAGAGCTCCTCCCTGGTTTATGACTGGGATAAATGTGACTGCTGGAGTGGGAGCTTTGGCAGAGGTCAGACACGTGGGAGCCTCACAGCCTGATGTGGATTTTGATGTTGTACCAAGGATGGGGACTCCCCACCACTGAATTGCCAGTAGGGGTATTTTGGATTAACCTTTGGAGATAATCTGGCGGCTACCAGGAGTTGCAGTGTGTCTGGCTGCTGGCATAGGGCAGAGAGCCCTGCCAAAGGCCCATGTTGTGTAAGGAGGCATCACACTGCAGCCTCTTTTGGAGGGCTGGTTACAGTACAGAAAGACCTGACCCGCCCATCAGGAGTACTATGATCACCACACACACCCTCTACCTGCTTGTTTCTGGGGGTGAATTTTTCCAGTCCAGTGATGGAGGTGGTGGTGCAAGGAGCAAAGCACTCTGGTAAAGCTCTCCAGGCACCCAAGAGCAAAATGCCTGGCTTGGAAAATTAATTCACCAACATTTTATGCAATCGAACATCTTAAAACACGTGGTGCTAAATATTCTCACTGGACCTTCTCTATAGGATTATCTTCCTAGAGCATGTTGAGCCTGGATGTGTCAGTCCTCCTGCCCATGGAGGTTTGCTGGGGAGAGCCATCCTCAGGGCAGTTATTTTCTCAGCGAGGAGCAAAGAGCGTTACATAAAACTCCAGCAAGCAGTTAGAAAATTCTGATCACTTGTTTTGCCATCAGTGCATGCATCTTCGTGCACAGAAACATTTCTCAGCCATCAGTGAGGCACCTGCAACCCCCATATGATGCCACTAGTTTGTTCAGGCTTTTCTATAATAAAGGAACTCACTTTGGGTCCTGCTGTTTTAAAGTATTCACTTCCTCTTATTATCTTCTTTTTATTTTGTTTGGTTGGGTTTTTTTCCCTTGAGCAAGTGAAAGTAATTTGCCTGTTCTTCCAAAATCTGTTTTACTCACTCCTTCCCCAGAAGTGATGTATTGCTGCTGGGACCAGGAGGTGACTAAGGGCTTGGCTGCAGCACAAACACCGAGCAGAGCCCTTTGCAAAGTTGCATGCCATATAACGGGAAATGCTATGACAAAACAGTTTCAGGGCTCAGCAGCCAATTATTCCAGTCCAGGATGAATCACCCCTGAGCTGCTGCAACCTCAGGCAGGTGCCACCAGCAGAGCCCTCATATCACCTTCCCCTTGGCCTTTTTGATCTCCTGGCAATGCTTTATCCAACAGCAGCAGCAGCATGGGTAGTCCAAAGCCACAGGCACTCTCCTCTCCCCACAGCTCCGGCAGGATGGTGGGAGCCTGCAGGACATGGTGAGACATCACCACGGACTTACTAGATGGCCCCAGCAAAACAGGAGAGAGAATCTCTAACTGGGAAGTTTTAGGGTTGAGAGGTCTCTCAACCAGCTCTGGGTTGCCCTGAGTCCATGCAGTTTCCTGACAGCAGTATGTGCTGCTGTTGGACACTGCCATTCTCTGGAGAGGCAGAGGGATTTGACAGCCCTAAAAGTAATAAACTCTCAGTTGAAGTAAAAAGTACTATAGGGTCAGCCTCACCCAGAAAAGCACCAAAACCAGCATCACAGGGTAGGGATGAGCTTGAGAGGTGGCTGCACATCCCAGTGAGTTGTGTTCATGTGCTGCCCACATCACTGGCTGCTGGCCAGTGCTTGGGTTTAAAATGTCCATGGAGTGTTTTGGAGGAGCTGCTCAGGGATGGACCACAGCATCCCAGCTCATCCCTGCTTTGTCCTGATTGCATAATTTACCCAAAACCACCATAATCTCAGGGCCATAAGGGGCTGAACATGCTCATTGTACCACCAGCAACACTCTGAAGATGATTTCCTCACTCGGCATATGTGCTGCCAAGCAGTGTAGATGGGAGATGTGTCCTCTGCTCTGCACAGCATCTCCTCAATCCCCAGGGTTGTTCTATGCCCCATCATGCCATGACAGCTGGGATTTGTATCAGCTGCAGAGCCTGTCCAACCCGGAGCCATCACCATCCACTGGTGGATATCCTGCTCACACCACTCTGAGATCTGCTTGTAACTCCAGAAAACAGACATCTGAGAGCCTGCTGCAGGGTCAGATTGTGCCTCAGCCCAGTGAAATGGTGGTCTGTGATTGAGCTGCCAACAGTTTGCAACTGGGTCCTTCAGTAAAGAGAGGTGACCAGGAGATGGTTTGTTTTGTAGTTGGAGACAGGCTATTTGGAAGAAGAAAGAAAAAAAAAACCCTTAGTGATGTGATAATTTGTTGTTCTGTTCTGAATTCAATTGCTGTTCTTTTAACCCTCTAAGGGAGTAAAACAGTAATATCAGGATTTTTCAGCCTCCTTTTCTTTATAGTAAAAGATGGGAGCAATGCTGAGTCAATGTACTGAGCTCTGCCGTGAGATCCTGAGTAGTGGGATAATTCCAGTATGGGACCCTGGACTACAATGAGTCATATTTATAGCCCTTCAAATATCCCAAATCTCTGGGAGCTCAAAAAGATGCTGCATCCACTTATAACTTTTGCCCTGAACTCATTGATGGGAAGCAGGGGCTGGCTTTGGGGTGAGGTGACATCTAAGCCTGTATGCGGGCATTTTTCATGTGAAATGCTGCATTTAAGTGTATGCTTTTTCCCTATTGTTTGTCCCTAAACAGCCTTCATGCCCATTGCTCAGGAGCAGGACAACACTGAGAGGAGGGCATCCATGCAGCCACAGCCCAAGAGGAGTTTTTTTGTCTCTTTCTTCTTTTCTTTCCTGGATGCTGAATGAAGCAGCTCTTTCATGAACAGCAGTTGTTTACATTCTTCCTAACAAAAGCTGGGATTCCCTCTGATGCTAATAATCTTGTCACTAATGCGTACAGCCAGCCACAGTGCCTGGAATAGCTTTTTAATAACATCTGGGCCAAACTAAGTGTGCTGGTTGCTGGCAGGAAAAGCCTTCCAAAAGCCAACAGAATGCCACCAGAACAGGGAGGCAACTTGTCATCATTGCCTTCTTCAGCGAGGGCAAATTCACACGTTGCTCCCTGCAAACCTCAGGCCAAACACTGGACTGCATTTGCAGGTTTTCAAAAGCACCCACCATCACCCTTTGATTTGCTGAAGCACAGTGAGATCCGTGGTATACAGGGGGTGATCAGCCAAAGTGCCTCAGACAATTCCCAGTTATCCCAGCACTCAGACAGGTTTTCCACAATTGTATTTGTGCTGCCTAGTAACTTCAGGTGATGTTTTCTCTCTGTTTAAGCATTTTTGTGCCCGCTCAGTATTTAACTTCTTTTCTCTCTGAAGGTAGTGCTTGGCCTTGGTCTCAAATGTGTGCGAAGGTGAGAAGACTGACACTTTTCTGCATTCCCATGTGCAGGTGGGGGTTATCCTGAGGAGGAGCACAGACATTGGGAATGGCTTCTGCTGGGTATTTGCTGGCGTAAATAGGGAGAAGTCTTCCTTCAAGGAGCTGGTCTTGGTAGGCACCAGCCTGACGCTGAGTATCACCCTACAGGATCACAATTCATGCTGGGAGGATAAGGTGGGTTTGGAGCAGGCTGTGATCACCAGTGAGCTCAGCAGCATGGAGCAAAGCTGCTGCAAAGGGTTGGCTGTGACCACAAATGGGGAACAACACAGACCCCTTTTTTTTTTTGTCCCCAGGACATCCTTCAGAAAAAACTACTCGGTTGTGTGAGCTGCTGTGACCCTGTGCTCCTGTCGTGGCTTTTCCCCATAGCCAGGGAGAACAGGAGTATCCCAGTGAGCTCCTCAGCTCCTGGGGTGCTGGTGGCCCTCCATCCCTTGTCCTAGACCTCTTCCTATTGCTTCACCAAGGGCTAGATGAAAAAGAAAGGACCTTTCCAGAGGAACTAAAACAAACAGGTACCAAATATTTTGGTTCTGTCCAGAAAACTGAAAGGTGTATCAAAACCTGCTGTTCAAGAACCCTTTGCTATTTAAGCAGATTTTTTTAAAGACTGCTATGTTTAAGAGTGTTCTCTGTTTTAGAATACCAAATCCAAGAGCATCCTGTCCTGGCCTATAAGTTAAAATGTTAGGATATCATAAAGGAAGTTATTTTGACTCTTCAGTATGAATGAACACCAGCAACCAAACTACATGAAAACACAACTAAAACCATAGCCCTTCTTTTCTGTATTTGAAAGCCGCCTGAGCAGAGCCGTTTTTCTCCTCAATAATCTCTTGCTTTCATGTTTGTACATTTTTATTACTAGTCTCCTACTAGCTCTTTTTAAATTACATGTTGAGAAATAAGATTTCCTCAGTGATAATCTCAAACTTAGAGAGCAAACCATGAGTTTCCAAACAATAGCTCTTCCCATGTCAGTGCAAAATGCAAAAGTTTGAAATGCAACAAAGGTAGAGAGAGGTACTTCAATGCCCTTGAAAGCAGATGCCTCCCTGAAATATTACTATCAAATGCAGAAGTACTACCATTTGTCAAAGTTTAGCAGATCTTCACCTCATATGACTGCTGAGGCAGAGAGGTCAGAGCAGCTGGAGGAATATGCAGAAGGCAAGGAATTAAAACTCTCTCTGACAAACAAAGGCAGGAACCCTGGAGAAGGACAAGCCATGAAGGATGCAGGATCACGTTGTGATGCAGGATCAAGCTGTGATCCTTCATTAAAATTGTCATCAAATCAGAAGTGCTATGATCTGGCAGGTAAAAGCTTTAGCTCCTAAGATGGGAGGAGCGACCACCAGGATTTGAAATGTCCCTTGGTGATGAAGAAGCAGGTGAGCAAATGTGGATGCAGTTACCATGTGCACACTCTGAGGCTTCGCCATCATTGTTTCTCCTTTCCATTCATCCCCTAGTTTTTTTAGGAACACCAAGAAGGAGATCCCCTCCAGGTTAGCCACAGATCTGCTCCAGGGCAGAACTGCCTTTAGACTGTGAAGGGTTCCTGGTCCATCCTGCCTGGTTCCTGCTGATGCCACAAGAATCAGGGCAGGGTAGCACCTGGGCAGCCCTGCTGCTCCTCTCACTGCCACAGTCACCCTGGATGGGTCACAAGCAGCAGTTTGGGGGCTTCGGCATCCAAACCAGGAGAAAAGTAGAGTCTTCTCTTTCTCTTTGATGCTCTCAGAGCAGTGTCACAATGACATAAAATGGATATAAAATCGACAAAAAGTCTCTTTTAATCATCAAAAAATAAAAGAGAGCAACAGGGGACTACAAAGGTTTCTGAAAGTTTTTCCTGACAGTGCATCGTTTCCCTCTTGAATTCAAAGCCACCCACTAGTGATTTGAATTAAAATCACTGAAAATATAAAAGCTCCAGAAGCGTTTCTGATTGAAAGAGGTGGACAACAAACAGATCACAAAGCTGCACACAGTTGCCATAGCAACAGGGCTTCCAAAAGGACGCAGGGGATCCTCAGTCTCCAGGAGCATCACCAACATCCACTGCACCGGGAGAAGCAGGAGCATCCCGAAAGAGGGGCTGGATGTTGTCCTTCACAGGGAGCCATTCAGGGGGACAGGTGGGAGGCTGCACAGACGTGGTCTTCCCTGCCAGCCCTCTTGCCAAAAGAATCACTGAGCAGATGTGGGGATTTGGGGATCTCGGGAAGAGACCTTCAGAAATGTGGCCTTAGGACAGCCATTGAGTTGCCTGGACTTACCATGGGCCATGAGGATGGGCAGTGACCTCAGTCTTTGCCAGCTCTGATTTCTATTTGAGACTGAGTCCTGAAGAACTTTTAATAAATAAATAAATAAAATTTAAACCAACAGAGGCCAGAAATGAACCAGTTTGGCTCCACACAATCTTCCCTGTCATATACTGACTGAAAAAGGAGCACTGGATGCTCCCGACTCCAGCATGGGTGACATTTCAGGGAGGACTTCATCTCATATTGTATTAAGAAGATGAGTAAAGAAAAGGGTTGTTCTGCCACCCAATAAATAGCCAATGTTATTGACAAATACTGACAATAAAGTCAAAGTCCTTAATACTTATTTTAGTATTGGTCATCAGTGAATATATTGCTGCCAAACAAGCAAGAAAGGAAATGGCATGCAAGCCTGGAAGAAAGAAGTGCTTAGAGAGCACCTGGATGAGGTAAATGTTTTCAATCTCATTGTACAGGAGGGATTTCACCCAGCACTAACAGTAGTGGTTAATTTGGGGAATTTGTGATGGATATGCCAGGGCCCCCAAAGGAGCAAAGGAGCTCCTATCAACAGAAAAGGCAAGACAAGAAGAGCCAAGAGAATCAGAGACCAGTCAACTATCTGGAACAAATAATTAATTTATTTGTAAACATCCAGGAGATGGCAAGGAAATGACAAGCAGCCAACTTGGATTAGTCAAGAGCAAGCCATACCAAACCAACCCCCCTTTCCTCCCAAAGCAGACTATCAGCAGAAGCTCTGGAGGTGCCGCAGCTCAGCCCCAGCCAGGCTTTGGCCCGGACTCATGCAATGTTCTCCTAAACCAGGCAGAGAAACACACCGGGTGAAAGCAGCAGAGGGCTAGTGGCAAAGCCCTGTGCTGTTCTGGTCTTTAGCAACGATTCATTTTCCAAATGAAAGGCTGTACTGGGTGAGGGCAAACCAGGATCTGGTCCAGGCACTGGCCCGCACATGGCTTTCGTATGATTTATTTGCCTGAAAGAAGAAAGATTAGATTGGGTAAACCTGCAGATGACCCAAAGCTGTGCCAGGCTGCAAGTAACACAGATAACTCTCCCTAAAAATATTACTAAAGAGGCTTTATAAAATAAAATAAGACATTCAGATTTCAGGTATGCTTACTAATAGCATCTCAGAAAGACTGAATATACATATAGATGAGATCACTCAAAATCCTTACCTACATATCACCCTAAATCAGGAAATTGCTTTCTACCAGAGCACTGTGCAGAACTCACCTACTGATTTGTGCTGTCTCTGCAGAAGGGGAACCAGAACATCTTTTGTTTTACATTTTCATTTTTTATTTTTAAGGCCCCCATATTGCTTCAGGCACACTATAATTCACATTGGTGACAAAGAAATGTGAAAAGCCTCCACTGCATTACCGGTAAGCCTGGAGCCTCCATGGCTGGGAACTCAAGTACATTTTGAGCCTTGCTTGGGCTGGACTTTTTGGGGTGAGAATACACCCAAAGTGGCGTCAATACTGAGAAAACCTGTCAAATACTGATTAATGTAACACTGCTTTGTAGCTCAGGTCAGAAGCCATGAGAGTTAGGAAAAAATTGATGCCAAGTTAGCACCCCAATTCTTTTCCATTAAAAAGTTCACAATATTTTAAGTGTGGGGGGAAGTAGCACAGGGAAAATGTACCAAGGAGAAAGTGTGCTGAGCAGGACACCAGGTATTTTTCTGGAAGTTGTCAGATTTCCACCAACAGCATGTTATACTCCTTTTACCTCAGCTGCAAAGCTGACATCTGCCTTACTGGTAAGGCTTCCTCTCATACATGTCTCTATTTTACATGACAGATGAAGGTCTGGTCAGGCAAAATTAAAGGTGACTTGCCAGTGGGACTTCTCACCACAACTTGTGAGGGACCTGGATGACAGATACCATCCAAAACACCAGGGTTCACAGCTGGCCTGAGAGCCCTGCAGTGTGAACCCTGGTCTGATTTCAGCAGAAGTTACACACATGCAAACAATAACAATGTGGGAAACATGGTTCTTTTGTATAATCCGTTCTCCAAAATGAAAACACTAACATTACCTCTCTGCCTTGCACTGGATAACACATGCAGGGGAAGATAAACTGGACTCGAGCAAAGGCTCTCACCAGGCTGGGCAGGCTGCAGCCTGCTCTGGCGCCACGTCAGACTCCAGGCTGTGTGCCCAGGGGAAGCCTTCAGTGCTGTGCTTGGCATAACAAAGAAATATGGACGTGGATTAACTTCCCCCTCCCAAGAAATTACACAGATGAAACGACATTGTTTATTTTTACCTTTGTTTCATGAATCAGTTCCATCTATCCAGGCATCTATTCCAGGGGGGAATGGGGGCATTGGTGGGAAAAACACTCTTGGAGGACTGCTAAAATTAAGTTGTAAATTAGTTAGGGTGGCAGTCTTTGGTACTGAAGACAAGATTATGCAGAAGTAGCTGGGCTTACCTAACCACCCTTCTGCTTTGGCAGTGGAGGAAAACCAGGCCATTGGGAAATAGGGCATAAACAGACAATAAATGGTAATACATTTAAAAGTAAGCTTAAGGTTTAAGGAAGATCTGTTGAAAGAAAATTATCATGGAGATGTCTGTCACTTTACTTTCCTAAACAGAGCAAAGACAAGATTACCATATGACCTGGATTGTATATTTTGGCATAAAAAACCCCAAAGAAGACTGGATATCCCCCTTCGAAGTGGAAGAGGTATTTTTTTCAAAGGGAGGATATACATCCTTATATTATTCAAAGATCTATGTTTTTTACCTGGGGACTCACTGCATCTGCTAGAAAGCTCGCTGGTGTTTTAGCCTCCCTCTTGAAATCTCCCTAGACAAATTAAATCTAAGTAATTCCTTCAGCAGAGACTTCACAAATCACTTTGATAGATATGTAATCTGATGACCAATCATTTCAATCTACTGATTTATTGATTTGATCTTAATCATGATCTCAGTGTGATCACTTAATTGGTCTGCCTTTAATTAGCTTAGTAAAAAATAATTAATTAGTCTAGCAATATCCTTGTTCTGGTGTGCCTTCATCTGTTCATCCTTTTTAATCGCCTCTGCAGAGAATATGCAAGGTAGATTTACCCTATCAAATAGTCACTGAGATCACAACCCTAGGGGCAGCGGTAAATTTGGGTAGGGCATACGCCAGTGGCTCAGCTCTGCATCCCTCCAGCCAACACCTCACACACCCTGTGAATAAGCTTATCTCCAATCATATTTGGTCTCCAGCATCTCCCAAAGACTCCACTGCAATGCTGAACGAGTGTCAAGGAGGGCTTTGTCTCAGATGTTCAGGGATGTCTTTCTCCATAGTGTACAGCCAAAAAGGAGAGGACAGGGCATCCTTGCCCCACACTGGAGGATTTATTCTCCCTAAGCCTTCACTTGTGAGCACTCTTTTAAAAATCTGTAGGGAAAAAGCTGTGACTGAAGTAAACTGAAAGAGGTGAGATTTTGAACTTTATGATTTTGAATAACACATTTCCAGGGTGATAAGCATCCCATCCTGGTTTTTTATTTATTGCATTATCATGGTTCTTGGATACCAGGAGAGATCACACCCCCTTATGGGATAGGTACCACACAAAGTGCAAGTGGACTTTTATGTGAGATGGATGTGTGGTGGAAGGAAAGGAGCAGCTGAAATCCCACTAAAGGGCTCTTCATTGGGTACTTCCACCTAGAGCATTAGAAATTTTGAGCAGAAGGGCTTACGCTCAATGTCTGCTGTGGTATGTGACTGAACAGAAAGAGAAGGAACTGAGCTGGTGCCCATGGAGTCACACATCATCAGAGCACATGCTCCCACTGCTCTCAGTGCTCAGGTGATTCTTCTTTCAGGACTGATGCTTTCAAATTCAGATCAAATGCATAACCATAACAGAATTAGTAGGAAAAAAAACCCCAACATGTGCTACACAGGTCATCACACTGCAAGTGGGGAAGGAATGCAGGTTTCCTGACCACTCAGTCAGCTAATCTTGTTCTTTATGGATATTGCTATCTCTTAGCTTTGCAAGGAGATCAGAGACATCATCTGAAATGGCTTAATAATTATAAACAAGCATTTATCCCTTTCTTTTTTTTTTTAACTGGAGAAGCTATTAGAGGCCTGGTCTGAAGCCAGTTTAAGTCAATGGAAGGATTTAATCGGGCTTTGTTTCCAGGCAGAGCAGCAGCTTCTTTTAAAGTCACTCCTCTGTTTATAACAAGATGTGTCCCCGTCAGATATAATCAGCTCTTCCTAGGTTAGACAGTGGGATGAGTGGAAGATGGTCCCTGCTGCAGCCGCATACCACTCGTGTGTTCCTGGCGTTCGAAGCCAGGCTGCTTCACTGTTTCCACTGCCGACTGTTTGCAAACGCAGGAGAGGAGCTGGGAATGAACAGAGCAATGCAGAGTCGGGGAGGGAGGGGTTTGGTGCCTGGGCTGGAGTTAGTCACCGCAGACTTCCATTTCCAGATTGTGAGGAAGGACTCAAGCCATTTTAGGCATTTTCTTGGACTTCCCTCTCGGCTTTTAATTGAAATACCCAGGAGGGATGGAGGAATCCACAGGCCCCTTTTGCAGTGATGTGGAATACTTCTGTGCAAGCACAGATGCGCTCACCCTTTATGTCTTAGTGTGAGACCACTGTTGTTAGCCCTTGGCTCAGTTCCTTTGCATTGGAACAGGGAATCTTCCACACATCTCACCTTCTGGAAGCTGAGATGCTCCTTTGTGAAAGATGCTCACCATGGTGAAAATAATTTGTAGATATTTTTCTTGCAGGGGCTAAATATGCTGGGATGGCTTGAATATGCAAAACAATGCACATTTAATTTCTATACCCCTGAGATATATAACAATCCATATGTATTTGTACATATATACCTGTGAGAGCCACAGATAGGAAGACACATGAACCAGCAAACCGCAGAATCACAAGAGGCCTCAAACACCCCTGTTTCTTTTCAGCAGGAACTCAGATGCCTACATCTAGCAGAGCAAACAAGAAAAAACTCTGCGTAGCTGCCAAGACAACCAGCACATCCAGCTGCCAGACTTTTCACTGTGCTTCCTGCTCTGGTGTTCTAAGTTTTGCATCTCCCCTTGCCCAGCAGCACTGTCCTTTTTGCTGGAGCAGCTGTTTGGGATGTCACCACTGGCATGTCTCAGGGCAGGCAGGTGGCAGGCACACTAGGAGCACATCCAGAGTGGCCAGGCAGACTCCCCTCTCTCCATTCCCAAACATGGGGTCAACACTCACCGTGCAGGGCAGCAGCAGCAGAAGCCAGGATTTGTTGTGGGGTTGATGTTACAACCCTTTTTTTCCTCCTGCTGAGACAAATGATTCTTTTTCTGTCCAGAGGAACTCAGTGCTCTGGTCACCCAGAGAAGCTTGTTCTGGGCTCAGTGCTTGGCCTTGCAGCACCACACAGAATACCCACTGCCAAGCCCCTTTACACCTGCACAAAATATTTATCCATCACATATATGATGGTGAAGGAACCAAAGTTTCCGTCACTTTGTGATGCTGATTGTGCATCTCACTCTCTGTGTTTTGCCTTCTTGAAGCTGGTTCATAATTAGCAACAAAGTTGCAGTTACATAAACACTGAGGAAAGATAAATACCAAGAACCTTGAAATTGTTACTTTGCTGACCGCTAGACAAGCTCTGTACCTTCCCCCGAAAGTTACCTAAATGTTTCTTCACTTCTAACAAATGATAAACAAGTCCTTGCTCACAAAATACCGTGCCAGCCGTGACTTTCACTTCTCACTGGGGCCCGCCGGTGTATGAGAGCTTTTTGCTGACCAGTGCTGCCCTGTCAGAGGGTTTCAGTTCTCCTCCCAGGTGGTTGCACCTTCACTGCAGTGCTGGGCGAGCTGCCTTTCCCTGACATCCCTCGGACAGGCTGTTTGTGACCACCTCCATGCACTCCATCTGGGGTGCACTGTGGCACCCCCCTCCCGGGTCCATCCTGAGATCAAAGGGAAGGGATCTGAGATGACAAAAGGAGTTGGATAAGCATCACAAATCGGGTTATAAGCCAGCCCTACTCTGCAGAAATGATCTTTCTGAGGCTTCAGGCACTGTAGGAGCATGAGGGGGAAAAGCATTCTGCCCAGGGCAGCCACAGCTTCTGCCTTCTTGCTGCCCTCTTGGTGCCTTTAAAGGTGTGGGACCATCAGGGGTTGATGCTCCTTCCTGCAAAGCTCCCAGAGCTCATGTACAGGGTGGACAGAGGATGAGAGCAGAACGGCTGGGGTTGCCTGATATCAGCGTCCCTTGCTAGAGGAGGCCACCAGGAAAAAGACCTCACAGGCATTGAAATGAGAGGGTCTGCAGGGGAACTTCTGGGAAGAGAAGTGATAAGCACATGTAAATTAGGAAGGTAGGGAATTGAGGATTAACCCTATTGTTTGACACAGAGCGGTCGTGTTAGATTCAATTGTCTTTTGGTGTTTGTGGTTAATTATTGACTACTACCTGTGCATGGAATGAAAGCACTCAGGCCAAAAAGCCAAGAAACTACAAGACCTTTTTAGAGAAAAGCAGAAAAAGAAAAAAGAAAAAGAGCAACCAGACCTATATTTCCTGTGGAAAATTTTTCTTCCATGGCAACTCTTAAAACAGCTCAGACTGTGTTGGATAACTAAGTATATTATCCCATGAACAACAGGGTCCCATTAGCTCCGTCAGGAGGCCAATACCCTCTGTACTGAGAACCTCTTGATTCAGGACATTTCTCTACCACAGAGTAAATTCCTGCTTGACCCCATTGAAGGAATCACTTTATATCTTGGAGCATGAAAACTATTAAAGTGGAAAAAATTGTTACTTTTCCCCTCTTTGCATTTGGATTGCAGTCATCAAAAAACACATTTCAGTTCAGCATATAGAAGAATGTTATAGCAAGTAAAAAACCAACCAAGCAAACAAAAAACCAAGGACTACTGAGTGAAAAAGAAAACAGCAAAGGAAGGGATTGTATGACAGTAATAAATGCATTCTGTTCTTTATAAGCACATGTGTGGACAGTGGGTTTGTATCTATGGGACAATTCAGGAAACAAATGAAAAGATAAGTTTTGTGTTTAAGCTCAGTGGATTTCAAAGCACATTGTTTATACCTTCTGCAGTGCAATAAAGCTTATCAAGAACTTTTCCACTGGATACAAGAGTCAAAAGAAATAAGAAGAATGTGAACAGCGTGCTTCCTCTGGGTTGTTACAATATCTGTAATTCTTTCAGCGCAGATTTCCCATGTTAGCTTAAGCTCCATCTCACAACGATCATTTTTAGCAGATAATTGTAAATATTTTGCTGAGCTGACTAAGTTGTTCAGAAATTTACCATCATTTCACTCTCCACAAGCTTAAAGCATGTGGCAAGTTCAAGGGCTCTTCATTAAAAATATTATACTTTCACTATAGAAGCTCTTGCTTGCATCCTGGTAATACTCTGGGACAAATCAGCTGCTGATGTAAATGCATTAATTTCAGTGTAATTTCATTTAGAAGCTACAAGAGTCCTACATTTTCATTTAATGATTCAGATATGCTTTCTGTGAGGAGGGAGTAGGATCACTTCCCTGTTACAGAGGGGAGAGCTGAGCCTGGGAAGTGAGAGGCGGCAGCTTGGCCAGCCCTTCGTAAAGCTGGGAGAGCACGCGAGCCTCTTGCCCCTATTGCACATCTGTGCTTTCAACATGAACCAGAATATGGAAACGATGTATGAAAATATACACATTTCAGAGCAAGAGATTCGGCTCTAGATCACCAGACCTCAAAGCTGCAATACTTCCTAGGCAGAGTGTACTTCTGCAGCTCTTAAACTGAGAGGTCATTTTTTGTCTTCGTTTTCTGTTTTGTTCTTGTGACGGGGGACTGTATGGTGTGTTTCTTAGGACCATAATGTTGCATTTGCTAATGAAATAAAGTGGGTTTTTTGGGAAAACTTCTTTTAAGCAAAACCATGTGTTCCAGGGAGGAAACATTCTTCTGGTAAACAGCTGAGCCCTTAACATTTAGCAACATAACTCTGTGTTTGCAGCTATTGAAAACTGTGTGACTAGGGAAGCCTGTGTTTCTGGGGCTGAGGACTGAAAGCATTTTGCTTGCTGTCAGAATGCCAGCCCTTTCTTTTATGTATACACTAGATACAAGAAAGAACCAGTTATTGGATGGTTGCTTCTTATGGTTTTAATAAAATTTGTCTCATATCAAAATGCTGCTGGGTTTTAATGTTGACGCTGCGCTGAGCAATGTTCTCTGCTCCAGCACAGCTGGCTCTTGCTTTCCAGAAACATAGCTGCACCCTGGCATTACTTGCAAAAATTGCAGCCTTAAATCATTTCCTCATCCCTCTGACCTGTGCCAGAAAGGACCCTCCACACGCAGATCTCCTCACTAGTGTGGAGAAGGGCATCATCCCTCCTTTGGTCCCCAGGTGCTGTGAGAACAGAGAGCTGTGGTGGCAGGGGGTAGCTGGGGAACAGAAGTTACCTGACAGACATGAGCAGCAGCCCTGCAAAGCTCAGGAAAAAAAGATAATACAGATGGAAACTGCAGGCAGAAGCAGAACTGAGAGGATGGGAGTGCCCCATTCCTGGCTCCTGCTTCCCATTCCATGAGTCCATCTCTTTTGGAGACATTTGAAGGGCCACGGGGCTGTGGGGCAAATCCTGCTGATGGGGAAGAAGGGATGTTTTATTTAATAGAAGTGATTTCCCCAGCAGCAGTGGGGAGGGGATAAGGCTGGTTGGATGACTTTGAGACCTTACACCGTTTCTCCATCCAGCAGCTGGAAGGGGAAGGGAAAGGCCACAGCCCTGGCCCCCTCTGGGCAGAGGGACATGGTTATTCCTGTGCCTGCTCATCTTGCTGAAGCTGAGCTGCTGAGCTCTGAGCATCATGTTGACCTTTGCAGTACAAAGGGATCTTATCTTGTTCTTTATAGCCCTCAAAGCAGCTGGGCATGCTTACAAATTTCAGTAACTACCAGCTAAGGCCAAACAAGATCCCACGATAAAAGTTCAAGGCTCTGCATTCCTCTTCTTATTGCTTTCCTGAGCAGATTCTCATTTTAATTGGACTTTAACGGTACTTTCACCCAGTTATCTCAAAGTACATAATGTCTACTTTAATTACTAGCAATAGTGAGCCAATCAATTCTTCTAGGTATTATTTTCAAGGAATAAATATTACCATCCCTGATGTAAGAATGGGAAAACTGAAGCAAAGAGGAGCAATTGTTGGGTAAACAGGTTTGGTTTGCTTTTAGTAGTATCATAATGTTCTGGTTTTATTTGTCTAAGTTTATGTATTTGCTTCTTAGTACATTTTGGGTTCTATTATTGCTTTCCAGTAATGTTATCTGTCATTGTATATGGCAGATTATACTTAGAAACAGTTCATTGTGTGCACATACTAAGGTTCTTTTAGGAAAACTGCAGTGATTTCAGGAAACTTAACAGATGCTGAAGGAATTTTTGTCATTTTTATATGTATATTTGATTTATCATAACCCTATTTTCCTGGCTTTTCCTTTTTCTTCCTTCTTTCCTTGTTTTTGATCTTCTTTTTCAGAAAAAAAACCAAAACAACACAAGCAGCATTCTTTCCTATTTATTTTCTGTATACTTCAGCTTCTATTTAAATCTCTAATATAGAAAGTGAACTGAATACGACTTTTTGATCTCTAAAAAAATAAGATATTCTACTGGTTATGAAGCTTGCAAGGCAGAACTATGGCTTTACTAATATATCAGTTAATCACTTATCTCTTTAATGAAAATTCAGAAGATATATGTTGGTTTGGTAGCATATACTGAAGAGTTTAAGTTTCCCACAGTCCAGGTATGGAGTTCCCTGAACTCCTCTGGAGGTTAAATAGACAGGTAGACAGATCAGAAGGGGCTGCTGGACAAAAAAAAATAAAAGTAAAAAAAGACTTTATTTTGTTTGTCAGCATGATTTTGGTGGAGCTATGTGCTATATAAAACTGATCGCATTTGTAGCTATTGGTAGGATTGAGTCTCTAGATAGGAATAAGTGTCATGAAACTCTTATTTGAAACATCTGCTTTGCTCCAAACTTGTTTAGTAAAGGCCTGACTTCTAAAAGTGTTTAGGTGTTTGTGTGCACCTTGGTGTCTCTATAAAGCTGGCACTAATTCCTTATATAGACTTATTTCACTCAGCTTTTAATTCTAAGGAGAAAAAAAAAGTTAAAATTAGTCTCAGATGTGTTAAAAAAGTGCTTCACAAACAAGGGAAACAGTCTATCTTAGACAAGAAAAAACACCTGAGGTAACATAAGACTTCTGTAACCAGAATATTTCGGGAAATTTAGTAGCAATAAGATGCAGAACACCCGTGAGAACCCTCACATCGTTTCTAAGGTGTCACTGCTAAGTTTAACACTGTTAGCCCTGGCAGCTTTAGTTCTTAGGAGACTTTCTGCTCCACAGATTCCTTTCCCGTGGCTTGCCTGTCCTTGCCAGGCTCCCTCCACCTCTCTTTTAGAAGGTACAAGCCCATGCAGAAGGAAGTTATGGTGTAGTAGCAGACCAGCTTGTCTTTCTTCAGGGCTCCCGTCGGTGTCCCCGGGCTCTTTATCCCGGGCCCTTCCCAAATACCTGCCCCGTGTCCTGCCCGGCTGGCAGAGCCCCCGGCGCTGAGGGGAGCGCAGATGCCCCGGGTTGGGACCCAAACCCGCTGTTTTTCCCCCCAAAAGCGCTGCGGGGTGGGAGGGGGCTGTGGTGGGGCGGCTGTGGGGCCACCTCTGCCTGCGCCCCGCCACGGAGCGTGTTTGTGGTGACCCCGGGCACCCCCGGGCTGGGCGAAGGGGGACTCGGGCACGGAAGGGGGGCCGGGGCACTGGGGCGGGGGCCGGTCCCTGGAGGGGTGTGAGGGCAGGCTGGACGTGGCGCTCGGTGTGTGCGCATCGGGGTGTCCGCTCACGGCCCGCTGAGCTCAGGGTCTGTCCCGGACTCACCGACGGATTCTGTGGCTCCGAGGTCTGGGACGGCCCCGGGAAGGGTGTGCCAGAGCCCGGTGTGTCCCACTCCCGGTGTCCCAGACCCCGGGGTGTCAGACCCGGGGTGTGCCAGAGCCCGGGTGTCCCAGACCTCGGTGTTTCAGACCCAGGTGTGCCAGAGCCGGGTGTGCCAGAGCCCCGGTGTTTCACACCCCGGTGTGCCATACCCCGGTGTGTCAGACCTCGGTGTGCCATACCCCGGTGTGTCACACCCCGGTGTGCCAGACCCCGGTGTGCCAGACCCCGGTGTGTCAGACCCCCTGTGTGCCAGGCCGGGGCGGCCGGGCCGGGCTGCCATGTCTGTGGCGCAGCACGGCCCGGCGGCGCCGGCGGAAGGGGGGACGGGCCGGGCGCCGCCAGCCGTGAGGGATGGTGTATGGACGGGTGTACGGATGGGTGTACGGACCGGTGTAGGGACGGCAGAGGGAAGGCCCCGCTGCGCCCGCCCAGCGCCCCAGCCCACCGGGCCGGGCATGTCCCTGCGCCCCGGGCCGCACGGCACGGCCCGGCTACCCAGGGCCGCCGCGCACTTTCGGGCCGACAGAAAAGGGCGTGCGGGGCGGGGCAGGAAGAAGGAGCTTTTCTGCCTTTTTATTTTTTTCTTCCTAAAAGGAAAAAAAAAAAAACCACCCCCCCCCTTGCGCCTTTAAGGGGCGGGGCCGGCGGAGTTTGCGGAAGAGCGCTGCGAGAGGCGGGCGCTGATTGGTTGAGCGCGGTCACGTGACGGCGGTGGGGCGGCCCCCCCCCCCCCCCCCCCCCCCCCCCACC
>JAWWEW010000041.1:49728921-49778693 GCA_035583185.1 Anabacerthia variegaticeps | reverse complement strand
CGCCGGGCCCCGCCCCCGCGGCGGCCCCGCCCCCGCCCCGCCGGCCCCGCCCCCCTCGCGGCGGCCCCGCCCCCGCGGGCTCTTGGCTCATTTCCGGCCGCCGCCGCCGCCGCCGCCGCTTCCCTCCGAGGGCTCGGGAGAGCGAAGGAACAACAGCCGCCATTTTGTTTGTGTGTGAGCGACGGAGGGAGGAGGAGGGAGCGAGAGGCCGAGCCGGACGGGGCGAGCCAGGGGGAGGGCGGCGCACAGAGACCCAGGGGCTCGGACAGGGGACGGGGAGAGAAGCGAGGAGCCCAGACGCCCCCCCCCCTCTCCCCACCCCAGCCTGCCCGTCCCCTCGCTCTCCCTTCTCTCTCTCCGTTTCCTTTTCTCTCTTCTCCTTCCCCCGGGCCCCGCGCTGCCCCGCACACACGCCCCCGGAGCGCCAGGAGGGGCAGTAGGGAGCCTGCGCTCGGCCCCCGCGCTGCCGCCGGCCCGCCCCGGCCCCCCCCGCCGGCAGCGCCCGGGACCCCCCTCCCCCGCCCGGCCATTTCGGGGCGAGTCCCCCGGCCTCCCCCGGCCCGGTTCCGCTCCTGGTTTATTATTTTAATTTCACACCCCGCTCTTCTCCTCGGCGGGGTCGCTGCTCGGCCTGCCCTCCCACCCCGACTGCCAACCAACCTCTTCGCTCCTCTCCCTGCCCTCGCGGAGGCGAAGCGGGAGTCCCCGCCGCGCCCCAGGGTTTCCGCCCTCGCTCATCGCGCCCCGCATCGCCCCTGGGTCCGCGGGACGGGCAGTCCCCTCCCTGCCACCAGCCCCGGCCGCCAGCGAGGGGGGAAGGTAGGCAGAGAGGGCGGGAGGGGCCGGCTTCTTCTTCCTCCTCCTCCTGCTGCTGCTGCTACTGCCGCTGCTGTGGGATCGGCCCCTCTGCCTGCGCCGGAGGGGGGGGCAGCCTGCGACTGCGAGCGAGAGAAAGAGGAAGGGGAAAGAAGAGAAGAGGAGGGGGGGCAGAGAGGGTGTTGAAACCCGCCCCCCACCTTCCCATCCCGCGATCGCCTCCATCAGCACAACAACCCCTCCTCCTTCCCTGCACAACAAGATGTGAAGCGGAGACTCCTGGGACTTATCCTCACCCTCCTCATCCTTACAGCTCCCCTTTCTGCAGCCATTAGCGGCGGGCGAAGAAGAAGCGAGTGGAGCTGGGGACCCCGCGCACGCCGTGCCACTCCTCCCGCCGCCTCCCCCCCAGCCCTGTCGCTGGCGGTGGGTATTTTTTCGCAGGGTGGTGTTGGAGGGGGAAGGAGGCGCTGCTAGAGGACGGTGATCTTTTTTTCTTTTTTCCTCCTCCTCTCCCCTCCTTCGCTCGCCTCCTTGTGGCGATGAGGAGGAGGAGGACGGCGCCGAGGAGGAAGAGGCTGATGGCGGCGGTGAGGAGGCAGCAGGAGGAGGAGACCCCCCGAAGGATGAAGATGATGATGGTGGCGGCGGCGAGGAAGCACCAGCAGCACAACAGCCGGGATTAATTTTACTAAAAAAAAAAAATATCCATCAGCCTTTTTTTTTTTTTTTAATTTTGTTTTTAATTTTTTTTTTGGCGGGGGCTTTACCTGCTCTTCGCATCTTCGCTCAGCCCTTTCGCCTGGGGGAAGAGGCCTCACCCGCTCCCCTCCAGCTCCCACCTCTCCCTGTCTCCGCTGCCGCCCTCCCAGAGCCCGAAGAGCAGAAAAAAGGGGAACTTGGCCCCCCTCCTCCGCCAGATCCTTCTTGCTCGCTCTCGGCGTCATTGTTGTTCTTCAGCTGACTCGGGGCCCCAGAAGAACGTGAAGGTTTCGGGGTTCACCCCCCGCCGTCTCTCTGCTCTGAGTGATTGTCTAAAAAATTAAAAATGGCCGAGAATGTGGTGGAGCCGGGCCCGCCTTCAGCCAAGCGCCCTAAACTCTCCTCACCGGCGCTCTCCGTGTCCGCCAGCGACGGCACAGGTCAGTCTCGGGGGCCCGGGCCCTCCCCAGCTCTCGGTGCCGCAATTACTGCCTTTTTATCCCCTCTTCTGCCTAAATCTCCTCCTCCCTTTTGCTGCTGTTAACTCGAGCCTGCCTTCCTCTTTCCCGTCTGTCTCTCCTGTTTTCGCTCCGTTTGAACCTATTGGCGTTAATGGCATAGGGAGGGTGTTCGGATGTTTCTGCCCTTCTGGTTTTTTGGAAGTGATTGAAAGCAAAGCTGTTCAGTTTATTGTGCTTTTGATCGGCTGCAGATAACCAGTTCGTCATTTTCTTGTCTTTCACAATAGTAGTTATTACCGAGCTCCTTGCTAAGCATAATGCCAGTTTATTTAATGCCAGTTGCAGAAATTCGAAATGGTGCTAAAGACGATGATTTTGTACACTTTATTGTTGAACTACATGTGTCCACGCAAATGTGTCTTGTTTCTTATTTTATTTTGCGTATACAGGGGGTTTAACATCATAGAAAGGAGATTTTTCTCTCTGCTATTTTTCTTGTTTTTCCTTCTTACGTGCAGTCTGCTTATTTGATTTACTTTTTACAATCCTTCGTTATTCCTTGCAAAAGGGTATCTAAATACTGCTTTGCTAATTCAAATGGGAAAAAACAGCTAAAACCAAAATCTAGATGCCATACTTGTGGCAGAAGGTTTATTGTCTTAGAGATGAAATGTTGTTTCACCTTATTTGCGTTAAGAATCAATATGGAGTGTAGTTCATCTTGCATCTCCGTTTCTTTGCTGCGAGACCAAAATGTCTGAAATTCCCCTGTAGACTTAAGAGCTGTGAAGATAAAGGGACATCTCTGCAGTCCTGCAAAGGTCTTCGGTGATGTTGCAAAGGCAAGCTAGAGATTGGAAATTTTGGGTGTCCCATTCCCTTGCAAATATGAACTGGTTGTACTGGGAGGGGGAGGAGTAACAAAGGGCTGTTCAGCCTTTTAATGCTTCTTATGAAGCAAGTGAGTATTTGGTGACATTTTGCTATGAGAATACTCTGTTACCTGTCCCACAGGAGTTTCTTTGAACACATTAGATCTTAGCCTATGGGATATGGAGGAGGCTTCCTCTTGCCAGAATCTGGTGAGTGGTGGCATTTCTGAAGCCACCAGTGCTCTTGTTCTATGCAGTTAACAGCTGGCAAGAAAATGGAAGAGTTGGGCTTTGTTTGTTTGCTTGCTTTTTCCCCTAAAAAGCTCCTTTTTTCACAGTAAACAGCAGGTTTTAGTAGCCAGATTTTGGCTGAGCAGTGGATGTGATTCTACTTGGAATCATCTCCAAAACTTTGATTTTGCCTTTTCTATTCCTGGTGAATGACGTACTAGTTTTGAAAAGTTTGTGTGTAACTTGTAGAGCATATTAGATACAAGCAATATTATGTTGTAATTGGAGGACATGACTATTCCTAATATCAACAGGTCTCTAGTAAGAGAGTACAAGATCTTTGGAAGCTCCTCTTTAGCTAGAGCCACTTGTTGGGGTTTTTTGTGCTAGACTTGGAAACCAGGATTTACTTCAGTAGTAACCATTTTTAATTTGTGTTGGCAGTAGTCATTTTGCTCTGTTAGGAGAGGTGAAATAAAAATGTTTCGTGAGAGAAGTTCTGATACTTGAACAATATGAAAGTTAAAGGCATATTTTGATTCAGATGAACATATGTGTCTAAATTATGATGCTTGTGATCAAATAAGGGCTGGATAATTCGTGTATGAATTTCAGTTTAACAGGTGCAAACTTTCACAGAATACTTAGTCCTTTAATTGTTAACTTACTGTGCAGCTTAATAAATGAACTTTTTAGAGTTTTGGTGAGACCAGGGATTGGACAGTTTCGGTAGTGCACAAAGGTGATATTTTTTTCCCCAAAGTTATTAGGACTGCTATTACCTTATAGCTATGCAGAGGTTTATAGTGGTGCAAACATTTTATGTGTTCTACGTAAAAACTAATCAAGTATTCTGACTTTTCTGGCTTTATTTTGTTGTTGCTGTTGCCAACTAATTAGCTGAATATGGGACAGTTCCACTTTCTGTGGGTTTTTTTGTCATGACATTATATGTATTTCTCTAAGTAAAATCCAACCTATGAACTAGTGAATGTGTTTTGAGGGTTACATTTTTTCATTTGCTGCTTGAGAGATTGCAGTTCGTTTTGTCACCCTTCTGTTGTGGGAAACTGCTTTGAAGATACTTCTTTTTTAAACCTATCTCTTGGTTAAATTTGCTTTGAAATAGTGCAAGCAGCTGTGATTAAGTAAATTCCACTTATAGAATCTGTTGTATTGTCCCTACTCCTCAGTTAATTATAGAAAATAAATAACGTGGTGCTTATGTACTTACTCAAGCACTCTTTTTAAAACTGTTAGGTTCTCAGCATCATTAGAGGGAAGGAGAAAGGCAAGAAACTTTCACTGTTGATGGAACTTTTTCCAGCACATGTGCATGGTGGACCTTTGAGTGTGTTTTTGCTGTTAGGATTTTTTACTCGTTTCTTACTCTGAAATGCTGGTTTAGCTTGTTAGATACCTAAAAATTATGACTGACTTCTGTTAACTTATTCCCAAACTTGCAGATGTTACGTATACTTCTGTGGAAGTCTAAGAGGTCTCTCTAATTCACTCATGCTTTCACTGAAAACCTGGATGATACTCATATCGTGGTCCTGGAGCGTACTAAACTTTAGTGTTGGTGGCATTTTTCTAAAAAGAAGTCAGCAAAGATTGTCCTGATATGCTTGGCTTGTTGGCAGCAGCCAAATATTGCAGTATTTCCCACTGTTGTTGCAGTGTTGCATCTTCTTCTGTCTTGGAAGCCTTAAATAATTCATGTGTTCCCAGCTCAGAATTTGCTTTGCCGTAGAACGTACTGTATTAGTGTCATTTTGAGTTGCTTTGTTAATGCCAGTCCCTTTTTTAGGAGGCAAGAGTAAAGTAGACTTACAGGGAAACTGAAATGTTTGTAGCACATCTTGTAATAAACACTTTGAAGTAAATTAGAAAGTCTTGGTATAGTCAGTGCCCTGTAGTATATTAGAATTTGTGAATGGTCTCATTTTTTCTTTAACGTTGTGTAGCTCTAGAATAATTTCAGAGGCAGGACTGTGGGGTTCCTTTAAACTGCCAGAGGTTTTTCTACAACTTTTTTTTCTAGTGAAATGTTGAATTTGTTGCAAAGAAGAATGGCAGTTTTCCATATATCTTTTCCACACGTCCAGGCGTTCAGTTATCCGAGGGCCATTGCAGCTGTATGGTGGTATCATCTTTTGGTGGCAACAATATCCTAGTTTGGGATGTGACTTTTTGACACTGGGTGCTAGCACAGCTCTTTTGTACTGGCATGGTTACATTGACGTAAGTGCTTTGCCAGTGTAGCTCATTTTGCTTGCCTTTCCTTAATGGTAGCAACATGGTTTTGATATGTTGCACCTACTCTAACAAGACTTTCTTAGACTTAAAGTTTGTGTTAGCAAACTGTTCCCCCGCACTGTAACAGAATAATTTGTTTGCATCCTGAGGAGTTGTGTCCCGAAGTAAAATGAGTGAAAGTACTTCATAAAGATATATTTTTAACTGGATGCATTAAACCTGTTGTTGGAGGGTTTTTTGGGGGCACAGGACTTTTTATTTGTTAACCCCTCAACATTTCCCGCAGTAGTGCAGGTATGTCGAAATTACTATGTAGAGATTTCTATGTGGTGTATTCAGGACGGGAGAGTTTAATCATCCTTTACAGCATGCACACTGCCCCTCCCCCTTAGAAATATCCTGTTTTCTGTGAACCGGGAAAGTGTTTTGGGCTCTGGGTTCAGAACGGCTGATAAAGATGAAGTATACCCCCTGCTGCAGCGTGTTTGTACAGTATCATGTCTTTAGGTTGCTAGATCTGAAAACAGGATTTTAAGTGCTTAGTGTTTTGGGCTTCCTGCGACATTGGAAGTCAGTTTTCTACAATTAGTTGGTACGTGTGTTGTACCAGAGATCAGAAAATGTACTTGTGGTATGTGCCTTAACATCCTTCCGTTTACTGTATCCAAAAGTCACGTTTTTCTATGTAATAGCACATCTTCAGTCTCCCTCGCAGTACCCATCTTTTGTGAAGTCTGTACGTTCCTGTTTTTTCAGGAACTGTTTCTGACCTTTACAATTTTACTTGCTCTCACATCAAAAGTCTAAGACTTGTAATGAAACTTCTGGACTGCTGAAATTTTGATACTCATCTTTCATTTGTTCCAAATGGATCAGGATGTTTCATTTCTCAAAATGAGTTGTATTAATCTTGTCGCACTGCCCTTTTCAATTTTGTTTCCAGACAGCTATGTGTTTTTTCCTAGTGTTTGTATAAACTACAATTAAAATTAAGTACTTTTCAAAAATCTGTTTTCTCGCTATCGTTTAGGATCAAGTAATTAGCTTCATTTAACTTACAGCCATCAATTAAATGTTTTCATCCCTTCTTGTTGAAAGCCATGGTTTTTGCTATTTTTGCCTTAAAATGTGGTTTGATGGATGGCGTATACTGTAAATCAAGTATTGCAGTGCTGGATGCTTGTGTGGCAAAAATGGGTCTCTTTGCCTTGTAGCTAAGCAGGCTATCAAAGTAGCTGCATTAGGAGTAAATTTAAATTAAGAGAATTTAAACCTGTGGATTTTCTTTAAAATGTAAACCAGTCATTCATATGGTGCTTAGTGAATTTTTAAAGGAAATCTTTCAGACTTTTGAACCTTGTAGATTTCCAAACTACTGTATCTATTCTTTTGTGTCTTTCACCAAGTGGATGGTATGCATGTCTCTGACATAGGTAGGTACTTTGTCTGAGCAGTGTTAGAAAGTTAGCTAATTTTTTTTTTTTTTTAGAAAAAAAGCATTCACTACAACACGAGGACCGTACATACCATGATGGAAAAGTGAATCTTGAGCACTTACAAATAAAAATCCCTTGAGATTAGAAAACCGGTTTACAATTTAAAAATAAATTCACAAGTTTGATATTGCAGGAAAAAAAACTTTTGTTGCTGAACTGGTGAATTTAAATCCTTGATTAAAAAAAAAAATAAATCTCACTTCTGCATCTTATTCTTCACAGTCCTAGAGCAAGGCTTGGGTTAAGTATAAAGGGCCCGTAGTTCAGGTTATTGGTCAGTTGTGCATTTGCAGAAAACCAGATTTTATCTGGGAAGGGTCTATCAGACTCTAGGGTTTAGTGTATGTTTTTAGGGGGTGTGGGTTTCGTAAGGTACTAGGGATAAATGCTGAACTTCTACTGTAGAAGTTCTGGTTTCTTGTATCTTTACAACTCTGAGAAAATGACTTTATCATTGAATTTCAGTTTTGTATGCTTTAGTGTGTATTTCCTGCATCTTTCTTGTAGGCTACTTGATCATCTCCAGTGTGTCACATCAATGTCTTGCTAAGCAGTGTCTTTGCCTTAGCAGGAACAGCCTTTCAGTGCTTGTTCCAGCAATGCAGTGGTGCCACTTCAGCCCTCCTCATCACCTGAACTAGTGCTCCTTCTGAGGGGGTTTGCCCAAAAATTGTTTGGGTTTATTACTTGACAGATGGAGTGATTTTGCTGCATAGATTTCACTGACAAATAAACAATGCACACCTGTCTCCAAGGATTTGGCTTTTCTGTCTTTACTTAAACTGTAGCAGCAGGCTGAAGTAAAATACATCTGTTTCTGCATATGGTGGTATGCCTGACAAAAAAACTTCAGTGGTTGCACTGAATTTGTGGAACTTCAAGTAGAATTTGAACTAGGGCAGATATCCTCTCCCTGAACAGTAGGTGACATATCTGACAACATATCGTTCTGTTCCTAAATAGCAAACAAGTTGTCTTAAAATGGATTGGCATACAAATGTATTTAAAGTTTGGTTCAAAACCTTGTGCAGTATTCTTATCCAAGCACCTATTTTTTCCAACGCTTTTAGAAGAAGATGAGTAGGAGTGTTGAATTCTGGTGAACTCAAATCATAGTAACTTGTGGTTCAGTTGATGGTGTCAAGTGTGTTTACAGGAATTGCAAGGATATAAAATCGTGGTCCAGTCTAGGATTTTCATTAGAAAGTACAAGGTAGGTACAGGACCTTCAAAAACAGTGCAGGCTATTTTCTGTTATTTGTTGTGAGATGGGACAGATGAAGATTTTGCTCTTTTCCGTTTGATGGTGTGAAACAGTTCTGAACAGCACCTTTTGTTGCATCTCACTGGAGTTTTGAACCATATCCATTTGTTTGCAGAATCATGATTTACTATTTCTTGCTTTGTAGAACTCCTTAAAATGTTAGAGTAGGTAATTTTTTTTAAGAAGGTAATTTTTTTAAGTAGGTAATTTTTTTTTTTACTACTGTCTTACTGAACTAAAATAATCTAATTTTTAGAGGGTTTTTTTTTCCTATTTTCAGACTTATAATAAAAAGTAAAATTCTGGCAAAATGTTGGGGTATGGCTTGCTCAGTAGAAATTTTGCTGAAGCTAAACTGCCATTTATGTGTTCCTGAGTATAGAAATTGTTATATTCCTGATTTCAGGAAATCTCAGGAATTACTTGTTTGAGGTAACGAAGTCTGATCTGCTGACTTAGGTTTTTTTTTGTTTAATTGTGTATTTTTTTTGTACATAGATTTGGTGTTGCTCTTTGCTTTTACTTTGGAGTAATATTGAATGAACTCAAGTCAGTAGTAGTCAGGAAATTGAGGTGAGTTTTTGGTAATTGGATATGTAGATTGCATCATGAAATGAACTTTACTCTTTTCTTGAAACTGATTTGTAATCACTTCTGAAATGAAACTGATTCAGTGTGTTCATGCCTGTAAGGGTGTTCCCTTCCTATCTTCACGGACCCATTTTTTGTCCATGAACATAGACGACCAGCAGGGCTTCTCTAGCTTTCCAGACTGGTGGGCATGGTTGCCCAGAATTTATAAACCCCCAGCCGAAATGTCATTCTTATTATTTAACAGTGCTACAGATCAGTGATAGGTAACTTAAGGTGGTCCCATGGGAATTTCAATGGCATACTCAAGATAGTGTTTGGAATAAGAATCTTTCTTTAGAGACCTTTGACTAAAGTTAGGCCAATGAAATTTATGCAAATAACAATATGTTCACAATAAAATTAATTGTGTGACTTCGGCATTTTGGAATTAAAGTGTCAAAACTTCATCTTAGTTCATAGACTCATAGAATACGCTGAGCTGGAAGGGACCCATCAGGATCAAGTCCAGCTCCTGTCCCTGTGCAGGTTATCCCAAGAATCACACCGTGTGCCTGAGAGCATTGTCCAAGCACTTCTTGAACTCTGTCAGGCTCGGTGCTGTGACCACTTCTCTGGGGAGCCCGCTCCATTGCTCTGCCACTCTCTGGGAGAAAAACCTTTTCCTGATATCTAAGCTTCCCCTGACTCAGCTTCATGCTGTTTCCTTGTGTCCTGTCACTGGTCATGAGAGTGAAGAGATTGGTACTGCCCCTCTGCTTCACCTCATGAGGGTGTTTGATGCCCTTTCATTTTTATCAATTTAGAAGATTAGTTTAAATTAATTCTACATTTTATGTTAAGGAAAGCACATTGGCGCGTCTTGTTACTATTGGATAATTGTGGCTTCATAGAGGATCTACATGAAAAGTCATCTCTTTAATGGTCTTTAATAGTAAGAATAAATCTGATCTCCAAAATGCTGTATAGCAAAGTTCCTACCAGGCTGGTGTGAGAGACTTTTTTTTTGCCTTTTTCTTAGACATGTGTGATTTTGTTTAGTTGGGTTTTTTTCCTTCCCTGATAAAACTGCCTAGACATGTCTAGCTTAATTTTCTGCCATTGCAGAGGCCTTGGGAATTGATTATTAGCTCTCTGTTTCAACTCTGCACTTCACCTTTGTGTCTGCATTTTCACGGATACCCGAGGATTTTCCTGTGAGATAGTCTCTTTACCTTGTTCTGCCTTCCTTTTTTGGTTTTGCGTTTTGAGTTTGGACAGTACATTTTAGGGCCTGTAATGCCGGTGTGTAACTGCAAGCTTGTATGGCTGGTTTCTCTGGAATACTGTATCCTCTGGGCACTTTCTCTGGTACATCTAGGCCCTCTTCAGTCCTTGATAGCTTTTGTATCACTATGCAGAGAAGATACTGACCTCAGCACCTTGTTGTTGTTCTTTGTCTGAAAGCACAGCAAAGGTATCATGTTTTCTCTGTGGTCCAACATCATCTGTGGCTCCTGTCAATCCTGTCACATGCATGCTTTGTAATCACTGTCTTGTGTTAAGCCTTGTCCACTTGTTTCGTTGTGAACATAATGTGATATAATTTGATCGACTGATAGGTTTCTGGGCTCCAGAAACATTTGTGGAGAAAGGTGACTGTTCAGCAGCTTTCTAGTTTGATATGTCTGTGTTCAGAATGTAATATAATAAATGTGGTGCAGGGACAGGAACTGTAAAGTTTCCTACCTCTGTAAGATCAGAAACTAGGTAAGCTCTGGAGTCAGTGGTTGTCTGACATATGTGCCGTGCAGGGTTCTTGAGGCGTCACTGTTCACACCTGATACTGTTTCTTCAAATTATACAAACTCCACTTGAGGCTGAATGCTCCAATGCCTTGAGTCACAAGAGTAAAGTGTTGCTATTTTGTAGCATGTGGACCGGTTCTTAGGAAACTAATACTGCTCTCTGCAAACTATTTGCTAGAACCAGATAGTCTCCATATTGATAGAAATTCCTATTTTATTCTGAAAGGCGAATAAAAGTCTGTCATAATCCAGACAGGAGAAAATGACTGAATCCTACTGCTGGCTAGAAAGAAAGCATGCAAAAGAAACTAGCATGTGCCACCTAAATTTTTGTGTCAATTTCTTTGCTAAGTAGTTAGTATTGATATATTTTGCTTGCTTTATAAGCTTTGTCAGAAATCTCTACCTTGCCTTGCATGCTTTGAGAGCAGTTACATCACTAGTGCTGCCACGTGCTCTTGCAGTAAAACTAACGTGAAATAATTAATTTGAAAATTGATCACTTGATAAGGAACTGAAGCCTTATTGACTTAAGGATTTTGATTGCACACTCTGCATATGTATTAGTTTAAAGTCCATTTTGATGCCAGGTGGGTTTTCAGCCCAGACCAGCAGTTTCCTTGCATGTTGCAGATAAGACATTGTCAAAGGCAGACTTCTTAGATGTAGGGCCTGAAATCAAGAAAACAATCCATAGTATATGATGCAGGTCAGTACACTGATTTTTGAAGTTGTTTTCTCACAGTTTAGGGCACAGTTCGTATTGCTTAATCCAGTCTAACTGGACTGCCATTGAAAGAAGCAGACCTGCTCCTTCTACTATCTTTTCTGACCCACTTTCTTACTACAGGTCTACTGTGGTCAGGGCAAGTCAGGCCAGTTTCTTGACTTTACCAAAAAAAAAAAAAAAAAGCCCTGCTTAACTGTTCAGTAGTAGTATAGTTCCTAAAAGGAATTATGATATGCATTTGCATGTTCAGGCTACCTCAGGTTAAGACTTTTTGATCTACCACTTAGATGTTGGGTTTTGGAGGTACTTTTGTTTTCTTTCCTTTGAATCTTAGGTGGCAGTAGCAATCTATTCTGTATGTTCTTGTTACTTGTAGGAAGAAATACACTAATAAAACCATAAATAGCACAATGGGGAATCTCTGTGTTGCTCTACTGAGTTCAAGATTGAGCTTTACCCCTTACTGGCACTGTGTTACTGGATGTTTTTGAGCTCTTAGGCCAGATACTGTCTGTTTTGTTACATCCCAGTGTTAGTGTGTCTGATTATACCCTAAGATCTCTAGAGGTTATGTATTGGGTAGACAAACCTTTGCAGGACTAATCTTCCTTCCTCCTTTGCCTTCCCGCAGGCTTTATTTTGTTACTGAGAAATCTTTGTGTGTATCCTTAACGAAAGAGATTGCAAGGCTAGCAGTGGGCTTAGTATACTGGGAAGTCAATCAGTTCTCTGGATATTTATCACCGTTGTCTTAAACTATGCCTTTGGCTCTTGTGTATGTGCTGTTGTTTTCAAATAGGCTGTGAGCTGTCTGGCCCAACCTTTTCAGTTTTTGGGTTGGTCATAGGTAGAACTCTACAGTGGGATTTGGGGTGCCAGTTCTACCTAGAACACTGTGAAATGGATCACAACTGTTGTTAGATATACACAAGCTCTTACTGATCTTTATGGTCTTCAGAGACTGCGTTTCAGTCCTGTATCTGAAAATTTCTGCCTCCCAGCAGTTGACTAAAAATGTAGTTTTCATAGCTGACCAGACAAATGAAAATTTATTCTAGTTTTGTTGTTTATCTACTGGCTAATGAAGACTTGGAAGTTTTGGTTTTGGAAAAAAACTTCTAAAAAGAGCAAACTCACACCAATATGTTGCATTCTTGGTACTTACTACTTAAAATCTTGGCTTGTAGGTGGTAGTATTCTTTTACAATGAATCTTCTCTTGTGTATTCTCTAGGATTAAAAATCCTAAGAAGTTAGTCTTATATAGAAAGAATATCTTGAATTAGTTCTTTATGTCAAAAAATCTAATTGGGATTATTTCACAGCCATTCAGGTTGGGGGTGGATTTCTTTAGTGTAGCTGGTAGTATGTTGTGTTTTGAGACATTAATAAAAGGAATTAAAACCATTTTGTGTTTTTGACATTTTTCTTCCTTTTCAATGATGTTACACAATTACCAGACCAAGGAGCTCAGGTAGTTTGTACCTGGATGCTCCGGTTGGTTTTGGGCTAGTAAGCCTTAAAGCTGGAATTATCTTCTCATTTATGAGGAGAGGGAGTTTCAAGAAGAGTGAGGTCTTCAAAGATGCAGACTATTATTTTCTTGTGAATATAGATGTGCAGATCTTTGTCTCAAAACAAGTATTGCACTGCCCCTTGCGATGTTATATCTGAAATCATTTAAATGGGTCTTTTTGAGAAAACACTATGCAGTCATTTGAAAAATGAATTAATTCTTATTTAGACACACTGATCACTTTACAGATGGTTTTGTGAAGGGCTTAATGTACAATGGTCTGATCTCAAGACAGATGAAGTGAGGATTTTTTGATTTGGGACTTGCCCTGTCCTGGATGTTGTGTCTTTTCAAGAGCAGAAGTTCCTTCTCCTGCTACAAGCAGTCACAAAACTGGCCTTTGAGCTGTGGGGGTGCTGGTGGGAGGTGGCTGTGTGCTGCCGTGATGGTTATGCTGTAGGTACAGGGCTTGTGCTGGCTTGTGTTCTTTCCAGACACTTTTGTTTTCAGTTTTGTCTGTTCATTATTAAAGGACAACAGACTAACTTGTGGATTCCTGATTGTGTCTTTTACTCCTTCCTCACTCATGGGCTCTTTGTCAGGTTATTAGCCTAAGTGTTTTCTGGATATAGTGCTTCAACATTTGCCTGTTCAAGGTGTCCTAACAGGCTCCTTAAGATGCCTGTTGAAGCTGTTTTAAGCTGTCATCTATTTTTTTTGATTGCTTTCTCCATTTGCTTGACCTCTAGTCTGAGGGTCTCTTCTACTGTAACTCTTCCCATGTTCATTAATATTTACAATGTTCAGTGGTTAGCTTGAGAAGTAAGTTGGTTTTGTTTGTTTTTCAGGGAGTGGTGGTGGTGTGTGCGTGTATGGTGTGTCTTGAGATAAGTCTACTGACACGCAACTCTAAATTCATCATTTTAAGTGAAAGAAGTTGGACAAAGCTTTATTCTCCTGACTGTTCCTTCACTTCTCAATCTTCAGAAATACCAGTCATGCAAATGAAAGATCAATCCTTAGAATACCTTGCAAAGCAAAACTTCTAGCACAGGATTTATGTTAATGAAGAATGGGCTAACTGATTTTAACAGTTCTTTAGTGGAAAATTTCATTGTGTCTCTGGTGCTTTGTAGTAATGTAGAGTGCATAAATGGAGTTATAAAATCTCTGTTGTGGTATACCTGCATTCTTGCCAATCTCATACAGTATTTCCAGAATTCTAAAGTCATGATCTTATTACATGATAACAGTTGCGAAGTTGTAGAAACTGTTAGTGGAGGAGTTTGGCAGTTTGGGTATGATATCGTGTGAAATGTTTTAAACAGATTTGTAATGCTGGTGAGTTTTTCTGATTTACATGCTGTTTACCTGCAGTCTTTTTCCACTAATATTTTAACCAAGTCATCTTGCCAGCCTCTTTAGAATTAATGAAATTGACATGTCTTTTTAAATGCAGTTGCTGAGGTTGGGAGTATTTTAGGGTATTGTTTAGATGAAAGTTTTAGGAAATGCCGTGCAACACCACCTACAGAGTGTCCACAAAATGACCTTTCTGGGAGAAATGGTGCTGAAATATTCCAGTAGTTAAGACGAAAAAAAATTACTAGGTATTTATTCTCAGATTTATAACATTGTTTCACAGCCTAGTCCTGCATAGCTACATCACACAGTGCCTTAGCTTTTCATAGAATCACAGAATGGCTTGGGTTGGAAGGGACCGTGAAGATCATTTAGTTCCAACCCCCCTACCATGGTCAGGGAGACCTTCCCCTTGACCAGATTACTCAAAACCCCATCCAACCTGGCCTTGAACAATTCCAGGAATGTGGGGTATTTCTGGGCTTTCTGGGCTACCTGTTTCAGTGTCTCACCACCCTCACAGTGAAGAACTTCTTCCTGTATCTAGTCTAAATCTACTCTCAGTTTGAAGCCATTCCCCTTGTCCTATCACTACATACCCTTGTAAAAAGTCCCTCTCCAGCTCTCTTGTAGCCCTTTTTGATGCTATAAGGTCTCTCTGGAGCCTTCTGTTCTTCAGGCAGAACTACCCCAACTCTGTATTCATAGGATGGCATCACTTCCCTCCAGCGTGTCAACTGCACCACACAGCTTGGTGGTGTCACCCACTTTGCTGAGGATGCACTCAATCCCACTACCATGTCACTGTCAAAGACATTAAACAGTACTGGTCCCAGGGCCAACCCCTGAGGAACACCACTTGTCACTGGTCTCCACTTGGACCTCGAGCTGTTGACTGTATCTCTTTGAGAGTGACCATTCAGCCAGTTCCTTATTGACCACACGGTCTGTCCATCAAACCCATGTCTCTTCAGTTTAGAGACAGGGATGTCACGCAGCACATTGTCAAATTCTTTGCACGAGTCCAGGAAGATGGTGTCAGTTGGTCTTCCCTCATCCACCAATGTCATAACCCAGTTGTAGAAGGCTACTGAATTTGTGAGGCATGATTTACCCTTAGTGAAGCCCTGTTGGCTGTCACCAATCTTCTTAATTGCCCACGTGCCTTAGCATAGTTCCCAGGAGGATCTGCTCTATGATCTTACTGGGCACAGAGGTGAGACTGGCTGGCCTGTGATTCCCTGGGTTTTCCTTATTTCTTTATTTAAAAATTAGTACCTCAGCCTTCACTATATCCCAAGTAACCAGGTTCCCCGTTTCCTTTTGGAGAGAGCCTGTATTTTTCCTAGTTGTTCTTTTATCCCCAGCATGCATCTAGAAGCTTTTCTTTTTGGTCTTGACATCCCTGGCTCAATTTAATTCTTATCAGGGCTTTAGGTTTCCTTACATGATCCCTGGCTGATCAGACAACTTCTGTGTATTCCTCCCAGGCTACCTGTCCTTGCTTCTACCCTCTGTAAGCTTCCTTTTTGTATTTTTGAGTTTGTCCAGGAGAGCTCTCCATGCCAACTGCTCTCTCGCTTGGAGAGGAAGTTACCATCACTGCATTTCAGAAACCATAAACTTTGCAAGTTATTTTTAGTTTAACTACCATAAGTTAAATTCACAGACCAAGGTGTGTACTACTCCTGCAGGCATAAGAACATCATTTTCTTGAGCAAATTGATTATTCTGGATACTATGGAATGTGCTTGTATCTATATATTCCAAATGGCAGTCTTTCATGACTTGGTTACCTTGGGGATTGCTTTGCATGGGCTCTTGACATGGGAATTTGATTTTCCATCCTAGTTTTTTCACAGCTTTTTGGCCAGGAGGGCTACTTTGTTTCTGACAGTGTTTGTTGTGGGAAGATACTGGCTGTCCAGTGAAGTTCAATGAAATTTGGTGATTCAGTGCTGGTAATGACTGGGTATAGAAGAATAAAAAAACCAAACAGCTACCCAAAAAAACCCCCCAAACTGCCAACCAACAAAATGCCAAAAAACTCCAGCCCAACCTAAAACCCCACAGCCAAACCTCTATTTGTTGTTCTATAAATAGTCAACATTTTTTTTAAACTATATTGCTGTATTAGCTATGGCTGTTCCAAAAGTGACAGAGTTCAGTGAAAGTTAAAATGATAAAGACAGTGGTTTCTCATCAACCTGTTAATTCTTTACAGTAATTCCATTGTTTAACTCTCAAAAATTTTAATACAGTTTCTTCACTCCCCTCTTGTCAAATTTTTCAAGTTGAGATATCCAGTGATCTTTCAAAACAAATTGTAGGAAAGTGAAGTAGAATGGTCTTCTCTAGTTTAGACTCTGTAAAGTTTAGAAATTACTCTGATCCAGACAAGTTGGATAGTTTCCAGTAATGACCAATAGGGGAATTTTGCTCAAACAAAAAGTCACTTGAAATTAAAAAATAGGAACTGTTGAATAGATATTCCTTCAAGACACTGTTGATTGCTCTGACCTCATATACGATTGGTTTTGTTTTTCAGATTTTGGATCGCTCTTTGATCTGGAACATGACTTGCCAGATGAACTGATCAGCTCCACAGAACTGGGACTCACCAATGGTGGTGACATTAATCAGCTGCAGACCAGCCTTGGCCTGGCACAAGATGCTGCCTCTAAACACAAGCAGTTGTCTGAACTTTTACGGGCTGGTAGCTCCCCAAATCTAAATATGGGGGTTGGTGGCCCTGGCCAGGGCATGGCCAGTCAAACCCAACAAAATAGTCCTGGAATGGGAATGTTAAACAGCATGGTGAAAAGCCCCATGGCACAGGCTGGGTTGACTTCTCCCAATATGGCGATGGGCGCAAGTGGACCAAACCAGGGTCCTTCTACCCAATCCACAGCAGGAATGATGCCAACAGTAAACAGTCCAGTTAACCAGCCTGGCATGGGAATGAACACAGGGATGAATGCTGGCATGAATCCTGGGATGTTGGCAGCAGGCAATGGACAGGGGATGATGCAGGGGCAAGTCATGAACGGTTCAATTGGAGCAGGCAGAGGCCGGCCAAATATGCCGTACCCAAACCCGGGAATGGGTAGTGCTGGTAACTTGCTGGCTGAGACACTGCAACAAGGCTCTCCACAGATGGGAGGGCAGGCTGGACTGAGAGGCCCACAGCCTGGAGCCATGAACAAGGTAAGACGAGCTAAATTTTAATACTTCCCTTATCGTTGTTGACTTGATTTTGTAAAATTTATTCCTCGGCAGTATGGGTTCTATAGGTTTTTCTCTTTAAGAATCCTGTATCATGGGGTAAATAGTTTATATGCTCCTAAAGTGGAATTTGTGACAGTCATACGAAGCAAAAATTGAATCTTGCGCAACAAACAAGACCATGGCAAGATTAAAAAGCCCGTTTTAGAAATCTTGTGGCAGTATAGATTATCAACAGCACTGAAAAGTAACTTGATTGTATTTTATTCTGTTTTATGCTTTGTCCACAACTGTATTTTCCCATCTAATGTGATGCTGGTATTGTGAATGTGATGGGAATCCTTCAGAACCTTTTAGATGTTGTAGTGCTTTTTTCTATGTGACAGTTAATGGAAGAATTTGTTGTCCAAGGTCAGCTGAGTGTTTAAGCTGTAGCAGATGCTAAGAGGCATGTGCAGGTTTGAATGGACTGATGCACTCACTGTATGTGCCAAGACTTACATCGGCCTTGTTAAGAATTAGATATTTGAATTAATGGTGGAGAATGAATGTTTATGTAAACACCTGAAGATAAATGTTGGGTTCTTAAGACCATTAATTGGATTCAGTTCTAGTTTTAAAATTCACAAAGCCTTTGTCTATAGGAGAGCAAACCAGAAAGATGGAAAAAGAAAAATCTTTTTATACTGGAGAGGGAAATAAATGTGCTTTTGTCATTCAGGAGGTTGGAAGAAAGTTGTTGTCATGAGTCACTGAAAAGAGAAGACCTAGTGGTTTAAGTGACAAAAAAATGCCTAAATATAATTTTTGTCGTGTTCAATTAGCTGTCTTAGAGTAGGAGCTACTAGTATTTATTTTCCAGTTCTTAGTGTTTTGATCAAAAGCCTAGAAAATACTTAAATGCCTCAGTTCACTTTAGTTGGGTATTTAATGTTTTTTTGGCTAAGGAGGAGAGTTTTTCTGAGGTGCTTTGCAATAGCTAAGTCCATCTCAGGACGCCTAGAGTCAGTCTGCTTGGAGGGCTAGGAATGATAAATAACATGGTCTGTAAATGTATTGGAAACATAAGTTTTATGCTGTGTATTAATGGTTTTGCTATGCTTTGATATATTAAGTGCAATTACTTTAGGGTCTTGTGAATGTTAATTATGAAGTTCCTTGATCTTAACTGTTTACTTAAGCTCGGTGTGCTGCTAACAGTGATTTTGGTGTGTGTGTGTCTATATATATATACATATGTTCAGTAATGAGTTGTTTTTGTGGTCTGGTCATTTCAGGTATTTTTGCATGATAGGAAAGTTGCTGCAAAGCTTGATTACTTCAGTAGAGAATTTGTATGTAGCTTATGGTAGTAAGAAATATGTAGCTACTTAGAAGGATTCTTGTATTATGTATCTCATTCATTATTACTTGGCTGTAAAAAAAAAAAATAATTTGATCTTCAGAAAGCTGTATTCACAGGTCAGAAATTGACGTAGTGGGTGCTTGGATGAAATGCAACTTCTTAATCCTTACTTATCAGAGCTAAAGTAGGGTTATGCACTATAATAAACTCATTTATCTCAAAATGAGGAAAGGCCATAAACCCAAGCTTTTGGCTGATATAGTCCAAAATTAAATTGTCTTCCTCACTTACTTAAATTCCAAGATGTGCTCTACATCTAAAGTAAGAACATTTTGTGCTTTTGGAAATATTCAGACCAAATACATGATAACTTCTGGTTTTTAGTTCATAGTCCCAGACAATTAAAAGTACTTGGGGTTCTCTAATTGCTGATACAGAAATCTTGAGACTTTTTGTGTAAGTATGGTGGGTGTAGCCTTCAAAAAGGAGTTGAAACTGCCGGATGAGAAAGAACAGTCTGAAATGGAGGCTGAAATTCCAGAATGTCTTCAATCGGTTTGGTTGTTGGCAGGGAGCCTGTGTTTCACTTCATACAGTGGAGTTAGCAAAGTCTGACAACAGTAATGTCTGACCATTTTATCTCTCCACCCATCTGCTTTTGGGTTTTCCCACCTACAAACCTTTGAAAAGTAGATGAAAACAGAGGACCTTAAGTAGTTTTTAAAAGCCAGTTTTTCTAATTAGTAAATTTAGCACTGTGTTGCTGTTAATGTGGGAGTTTGTGTAATAACTTCTGTAGGTTTGCTTCATTGCTGACAAAAATGTGCATTATCCAGAAGCTCTCCTTCAGTAGGAGGAAAAAAACCCCCAGACCAGATGCTTTAGTTATGATTGTTCAACTTCACCATGTTAGCTTGCCAAAGTCAGCCCCTTTAGGTGATGGGAAGGTTGTCTTTGTGAATTCTCTTTCAGTGGTGTGTTTTGTGCAATGGTTTGTTTGGAGGAATAGCCTACGTTTCCTGTCATGTTAGCTGTCATTGAAAGGGAGGATGTTTTGCGCTTCTAACAGCGAAGATGAGCTCCAAGTGGCTAGTCAGTTTGGGAAGTGAAATTGGTTATGTGTCGACTTTGCTCTGTAGTTCTGTGGCGTTAATGAAGAGTTTTCTTCCTCTCTTCCCAAAACACTGACTAGCAGTAGAGTGGAACACTTGCTTTGCGCTTCAGTCATGCAATTCGCACCTTCCCAACTAGTCGTGCATGTTACTTTGTAGGACTTGAAATCCTAAATGTCACTGATTGATTTGTACACATAAACTTGTACTGTCATGATCCGATGCTTACATCCTGTGATCTAATGCCATAGTTTTATGTCAGATACAAGCAGTCACTGATACATTGGCTGGATGTTGTCTCTAGGCTGTGCTGAAGAACTAATCCAGACTTGAAACTCATGTGGTCATTCAAAAAAAAAAAGAGTTTTAATTTGAATTGGGTTTTGTGTCCAGTTTATATACATCAGTAGGAAAGCTAGTATCCCTGAATTAGGGAGGGGATTTTTTAAGGAAGTTGATCTTGCCAGTCAGAGGAGGGTCTGAATGCTGCTTTGGAGACAGTACCAGCTTAAAAACGCCTGTGAAAGTCTACTCTGAAAGGAAGTGTTAAAAATTTGGAGAGGAAAGGAATTGTAACAGGTTTCACTTGAATAGTTTTTTGTTTTCTATGTGGTTTTATATGTTTTCTATGGTTTTGTGCAAGTTGGGACAACAGACATGCTTATTACTCTTAAAATGGTGTTTTGAAAATTGTTTGTGAGGCTTGGATTCCTTCAGCATCTAATCATTTTTCAGGCCTTTTGTTTCAGTAGATAGATTTACAGATTTGATGGATTTAACTGTAAACAGATAACTTATTATAGAGCTTGAATTTGCGAAAAACAAATTCATGTTTCCTGTTTTGAACCATTCTTCATTTGGAATTGTATCTAGTCAAAACCTTCATTTTGTGGTTCCACTGGGTTCTGTTGAGAGTCCCCAGTTAGGGTCTTACTGTCCAGCCTCTTATTAGGGGAGGAGGTTATTTTTATGTGTAAGTTGATGTATGCATTCATGTCATCGCAGGACCCTATCACGAACAGGCGAAGTTCACCTGACCTTTAGGTCACTTAGATTTCACCTCCCACTGATTCAAGAAATATTTCCCTTACTTCAGTATGAAATGGCAGTGAAGGCAGTTCAGATTAGGAAGGGCATTACTGTTGCCTCTGCTAAGTGAGTATTTCACTTGAAATGTTTAGTGTTTCACAAGTAATTCTTTGCCATTTGGCTCACTGTTTGAATATGTACAGAATTCTCTATTATGGATATACTTGACTTTATCAGTTTAACCTCTGTTAAGAAGATTCAGTGGCAATATTTTACAAAGACAAAGGTAGAATATTTGTAATGTTTATGTGCACAGTTGTAATAGGTATTCCTCCTGAATTTGTACTCTGTGGTATCAACAGTAAAACTAGAAGCAGAGTTAGTTACTTGACCTTCTTTTGAACTGAAGATGCACATGTTCCATGGCATTAGAACAAAACCGTAGGGAATTTCCTCCACTTGTGTAGTTACTCTTTTTAGGGCTGCTCAGATACTCCCCCAATCCATCTGATGCTGCTTGTGCTTGTGAACTAGGATTTTTCCTGAACTCATGTCATCCATGGTGAGATACCTCCTTCCATTGGAGGCAGGAAAGTCAAGATCTTTCTACCGTGTATGTAGAAGGTAACCATTTGAGATTGCCTTTGCCTTCTTTAGCCACATATCATCATGTTTTATGATCTTTGTTGTTTTCTTCCTCTTTACTGCAAATTGGATTTCTGTCTGCTCTTCCTTGTGTGCAAGTTCTTGCATATGTGATGAAAGTAAGTTGAAGCTGTGAGGAGAGGAAGAAAAACTTTGGATGGATATGAAGAGAAATAGGAAAAGCAGTCAGAGGAGATGGTGGCCAGGAAGAGTGAGTAGAGGTGGTACTCACTGACTTGTTGCTGTAATTCAGCCGTCTGTGTTTTTGCATGGTATTGCAGATGAAGCCTTGCACTTGTCTCAAGCAGTGGTACTAACGCCACCTTTCTTTGACTGGTTTTTCTGCACTTGACTATTTATCTACCCTTCCCAACAGATCATTAATGTAATGAGGAACTGTATGTTGGTCTTTCTGGTGGTTTCCTACTGATAAAATTTTACAGGATTATTTTGACCTTCCATCTGTAGTCATGAGGCCATACACTTCTTCCTCTTTGTTTTCTTTTATTCATGTTTCTTAATATGTCACAGCAAATGACATGAGCGTGCTCCTGCTTCTTGTGCAACATCATGAGGCCACTTGGTGCCAGGTGAAGAATCTCCCAAATTACCCTCTCTTGACTCAGTCTAGAGTTGCATGCAGGTGGTTAGTGTCAGGTTAGTGGGTCTATGCTGGCAGTGCTGAAGGGCATTGCTGTGAGTTTCATCTGTGGATCTGGCAGGTAGGTGTCAGTCTCACCTGGACCAAATAATGGCTGCTGACTTGTTCCAGGAGAAGTTCAGGCATTTGGCGTTTAGCATCCTTCTCAGATGTTGCTTGAGTGTATGGCTTTCAGAGTCCATTTGTCATGCTTGCCTTCCAGCCTGGTTTGGGCTTTTCTGGTCTTTGCCTCTCCTGTAAGCTGAAATGGAGAAATTACCCCTGTCAGGAGCAGCTAGGCTGAGCTGGGCATGAAGTGTTCTGCTGCCAGGTGCCTTGGTACAGTGGCATGGAAGGGAGAGTGGAACCCTCTGTTTCTGCCGTGTGGGCAGCCCTGTTTGAGGGGGCTGGTCTTGCACCCCAAACAGTGCCAGTGGCTAATGCTTCAGAAAGCATCAGAGATCTTTGTGCTGGGACAACTTGATTCGTACATTTGAAAAAACCCAGATGCTTCACATAAAATTTGGGTACAGCTTTGTTGCAGATACAAATGTTGGTTGGCATGGTGTGACCTCATGCCTGAGTTTCATTAGAAAGCTGTTTTGGGTGACATAGCAAAAGTGCTTTTTTAAGTCTAGGTTTGCGTTTCTTCCCCTGCAGTCAGGGCAGAGCTGGCTCCTCAGGCCACAGTTACTATCAATGTGTGAATCCTCCAGTTGTCTGAGTTGGGCATGTTGATTTCTCCCTGTGACACCAAGGTGTGAAAATGTGCCTTCAACCTTTAATTCTGATTATTTTAGTTTGGTTTTGTTTTTTAAGGCCAACAGCAGCATAAGTTACAAAGTCAAATGGGGTTGGTGATAGGGATGGCCTGCATAGTCTATGCTTTAGTATACTCTCAAGTGTCAGGTGACTTTGGTAGTGATTGTTAATGAACTTGAAAACTTTGCTTAGAAATTTGTGGGTTTGGAGACGTACCTGCTTTCAAGATCCTTTCTGGAGCCAAAGGGATCAGGCTATCTTACTAATCTTCGGAGGGAGAGGAGAGGAGAGAGGGTTTGAGTCCTACCTGTTCTGTTTGTGGCAGCAGCTCCTTCATTGGTCGCCATATGTGTATTCATTGCAGTCAAGACACAGAGAGAAAAAAGACAGAGGAAAGGAAGGCTTTTTAGTTCTGCCTGATCATTGCATAGTTTGTTTTTCTGCCATGTGTAGAGATTCTTTTCATTGCTCTCTAATGAATTACTGCTGTGTGATTATGGTTATTGCTTATGTGTGGAGGAGGGAGGCTGTCCTCAAGTGAATTCACTTGTGCATATCAGATGTCTAAAGTGGCAGGTTCCTTAGTGAATTCTGTATTCCTTTTCCTGTAGCTTGAGTTTGATCCTGCTTTATTTTGTAAATGCAAGATGAAGGCTATTACAATAGATTGGAGGTTGTTAGAGCCTGAAAAAGGAAAGTGTAACTAATCTCAGGTGATCTTGAGGCATGTTGGTTACTTCTCTCTGCAGGCTGGAGAAGCTTGGTAGGAAGCAGAAGCAAGGTGTTTCTACTGGGGGAGAATGCTTTGAGAATAAATGTAGGGGTGTTTGAAAATAAACCTACCGTAGGAGCTATTGTGCACTTTCTTGGATGCAGGAAAATGCTTTGAACCAAAAGGCATCAAGGAGATCTGGACATTGTCTAGGCAAATGCTAATGCGAGTTGAAACAATGCAGCTCTTTAAAGTATTTTTGTGTCTCTGTTATTATGAGCTGTGGCTCCTTGAGGATCCTGCCTGAGTAATGGGTGAGAACTTGGTAATCTGAACAAAAATCTCCAGTTTTTCTGGTTCTGTATGGATTGTTGTTTTTGTCCTAGAAAGTGAAATTTCCCATGAAAAATAGATGAGAATGCAAGGAATGGAAAAAAATGTCAGAGGACAAACAACTTTATTGGCAAGATTGCTCCTTGTTCTTTAGATTCTGGAGCATTCCAAGGCAACAAATGGTTTATTCTGGTATTCTTAAACTGTTGAATGTGCCTATGGCTTGTATGAAAAATGAATCTACTTCCCCTGTGCATGAATGGTTCAGTAGATTTGTTTTGTTTGCAGTTCCTGCCTACCATCTCCTTTGACCTCTAGTACTATTCGCTGCAAACTAGTTACTGTGACTGTGTGAGGTGTTAACCTGTGACTATGGTATATTCTTAAATTGAAAACATTTGTATATTGATAATGCAGTCATGTGTTGTTATGGCTATCTGGAGAGAAGCTGTGGGAGTGCTAGCAGTTGGGTAGGATGTTTTGGGATAAACTCTGCTGATATGAACAAAAATGGTATTTGTCTCCGTTTGGAGTCTGCACAAGTGCAGGAAGCAGAAAACTTCTTCCAGACTTGGATTTTATGTAATCCATGGTACAAATTCATGATTCAGAAAGCTGAAATGAGAAATCTGTTGTACCGAATATTTTATAAAGAAATAATCAGACCAATTCTGTCCAGTCTGACCTCAAAGGCTGGTAAATTGGTTTTGTTGTATTTATAGGAATTGTCCAGTTGAGGAGTTAATGTTATGTGATGGGTTAATATATGAACATGAAGGAGCAGGAGAAGCACGTGGATCTCTGTTGCATTGCAGCTGGTTCATGGCTATGATCACTCTTGCTTCTCTGAAGTATTAATTTGCCTTTTACATTATGAACTGAAGTATTTTACCATTTTAATTCCTAGATGGGAATGATGAGCAATCCCAGCCCTTACGGCCAGCCATATAGTCAAAATACTGGGCAACAGATTGGAGCCAGTGGACTTGGGCCTCAGATGCAGAATAAAGCTGGACTGCAGAATAGCTTGCCACAGTTTCCAATGGACAAGAAGCAAGTTCCTGGGGCAGGAATGCCTAACATGGTAAGTAGAATGAAAGGTGTGTTCAAAAAATACTGAGGTAGAGAGGGAGGGGAGCAGTGTGTTCTGGTCTTGCTGTGCTATAAGTTTTTTGCAGCTGTCATACCCAGTGTGAATATGTGCTCTGAATCCCCACAGAGTGCACTTGTTTCAGCTCCTAAGAAAACTGATATGAATGAGAGGGCTGAGTTGTGCTTTCTGTGTTGATAAGCTGCATCTCCACTCTTTGCCCTTCAAACCCTGTTAACAGGCACAATGCTTCTTCGCTGAAGTGAGCTTTGCCAACTGTTTGGGCAGGACTGCTCTCCTCTCCCATGCCTTCTTTTGTGGCTGCTTTTATTGGGCCACTTCTCAGAGTAGCTCAGTGTTCAGAATTTTTTCCTTCTTGTATTCACTCATGCTTTTGGGAGAGAGAAGCATCTCTTCTCAAACAGTTATTACCTACAATAAGGCTTGGAAGCCCCACTCCTGTGTTTTTTATTGTGAATTACATGACCACACACAACAGTCCTGATCCTGGAGGTTCCCTGGCAACTGTAGTAGCCCTGATGCTTTCCTCTTTTCCCTCCACGCTCTTATTGCAGAAGTACTTAAGGAAAGGGGAAGTAAGAATAGTGGGAAAAGTGAGTGGCCCAAGCTTATAAATGCCAGTGCCCCTCCACATGCCTTAACATTGGATTCCCTGGTTTGAGATTAACACTGGTGCCTCATTATTTTCAAAGCTTGACTTGGTTAGGGGGTATGACATGCAAAATGCCCTGTGTTGGGTCTTTTCCCTGATTTTTTTTTTTTTTAATTTAAGGAACATACATTTCTGAATATAACTTGTGTTTCTCCTTGCTTCAAATTCCACTCCCACACACCCCCTGGGAGGGTCAGTCTCTTGATCTTAGTAACTGTTGTTGAAAAACCATTTCCAGTTAACTTTAGTACCTTTAAACTAAAAAGAGCTTAATCCTGTGAGTTTTATTTAATATTTTTTTAAGTTGAGCATGAAACATTGAAAGTCTGGCAAACCAGCTGGTTGTATGAACTGGTAAAAAAAGCAGCCAGAACTTGTTCAGAACCCCAGCTGTCGGGTTTGTGTTCAGTGCAGAGCATGTAACTTGAACTGGTATCCAGCTGAACCAAGGAATGAAAAGTTGCTGCTACCTCAGTTGTCGTTTAGAACAACAGATTGCAAACAAGGCAGTTATGGTCATATTGGAACATATACAAACCTTGAGGGCTCAACTAATTGATGAAGTCTCCTTGTAAAATGGAAGGTTAATACTAGTATTTAAGAGCTACAGGAAAACTGGCAGTTAGGAATACAGGTAGATGAGGTCTAAAGATCTGGACATATCCAGAAACATCCTCTAAAACCTCTGGAAAGAGTCTTTTAGAAACTGAAATCTGTTGAACTGAAATGGTACAAGCAACATAGTCCCTGAGCCCTTCCCTCTTTGCCTGAGTACTCTTCAAATGTCACTTGGAAGAAACACGAAGAGTTATGAAGAAATAAACAGAAGCAGAGAAGGTGTACCAGATGTTGCCATACCTGACATTGGTTCTGTGCTGAGGTTGTGCTTCATTTCCTAGCAGAGACTAGGAAATGCTTGTTTTGAATGCCTATGTGCAAGTTTGCTAATAGAAAAAGGTTAGAAGTTTCCCAGGACTTCCTTTTCATTATCATTTTCTAGAAACAGTCAAATCGAGACACCTTATACAGCAATAGAGGAAAGCTCAATTCCCTCTAAAATGTGCTTCCTTCTATTAGTGCAATAATTGTGGGTGCAACTTTTTAGCCTCCAAAATGAAGAGGAGATTTGAGATCTGAGTGTTACTAATATTTTCTGGTTGATCTAGCACTGCAAATTAACCTGTGAGCATGTGCAAAGTTCTGCTGGCCATTGATAAGGCAAGGGCTAGGACTAATAGAGTGATATGGGAAGTAATTGTGGCTTGCAAGAGAGTAGCCAGCACTGTTGCTAAGGGGTATATTTAGTAAGTCCTCCACCTACAGGTAGGTGGACTGCTTGCTTAATCATAGAACATGGTAGCTGTTTCTCTTCCTGGACTTTCTCTTGTGTTGCTGTTTGCTTGCTAAATGAATTATTTCCAAAATTGATTTATTTCTGGGAATTCCTTTTCCACCTTCTCCAGGGCCAGCAGCAAGCTCCCCAAGTTCAACAAGCTGGGATGGGACCAGCAGCTTCTCAAGGAATGGGATCTGGAGCACCAACAGCAGATCCAGAAAAACGCAAACTCATTCAGCAGCAACTAGTTCTCCTCTTACACGCTCACAAGTGTCAGCGCCGAGAACAGGCCAACGGGGAGGTGCGACAGTGCAACCTCCCTCACTGCCGAACCATGAAGAATGTCTTGAACCACATGACACACTGTCAGGCTGGCAAATCTTGCCAGGGTAAGTGGAGGAGTGGTTATGTAGATACAGTCAACATTTGAAGGAGGAGAAGGGCTCCTAGAAACAGATGAACTAGTGGGTGGTTTGGGAAGTAGAGGTTTGTTAACTTACCTCTCCCCTTAAGAGTGGGAATTAGGATAGCGCAAAGAGATGAGTGAAAATCTTTTGCTGAACTTTCTAACTCCCTGGAAGATCTTTCGGATGCTGCCGCCTTTTAAAGGTGTACACAAAGCAGGGTCTGCAAGTAGGAGTCGACCTGTCTCCCTTAAGCTGAAGAGATGAATCTTGAGCAATAACTAGTCAGGAATTTGGCTGCTACTGGCACTGGTAACCTCTCTTTGTCCTAGTAGCTAACTAAAATGTAGGCCTGGTATCCTAGGCTCATCTGCATTGTGCCAATTGTTGACACCTCAGTTGCTCGGTACAGTCTGCCTGATGCTAGCTGTATGGCATTATCCTTCAAGCCAGGGAGACAGACTTGAGTGTATCACATTGGGCTTTCAAGTAAGCTTTAGTTGAGACAATAATACTTGAAGAAAATCTAGCTATGTTTTCAGGGCTAGTTAGTGCTGAACTATTTCAAGTAATACTTTTCTGACCTGTGTTGACAGAGATGTGTGCCCTGAGAGAAAATGTTGCTCCCTGCCCAGTTTGTGTTGACCATGTGGAGATACTGGCAGTAGTCTGTAAAAGTCTTTCATTCCCTTTCTTTCTCAGTGGCACATTGCGCGTCTTCCCGACAAATCATCTCACACTGGAAGAATTGTACAAGACATGACTGTCCTGTATGTTTGCCTCTCAAAAATGCTGGGGACAAAAGAAATCAGCAATGTAAGTCTACTGGGGAATTGTGTGTATTGAATAAACCACAAAATGCATGTTGGGAGTTAAATTTTCTTGCACCCATGTGATCGTGGTGATGCGCTCAAAACTGGAAACACGTATGATTTTTCTCGTTTTAGTTCCAGAGTATTTTTCTGGCTCTGATAATTAGTATTCACAAAATTTTGTAACTGTTGGATTTTTCTAGCAGGAGAGTGGTAACGGTGAGCAAGTCATAGCTCTCTCAACCACATGATTGACTTTTTACTACTGCTGCTTCTGGCTGGACAGTTTCTGAAGATAGATGTGTGCACACATGCACCTTTTGTCACTTCAGCCCTCATACTTGGTTCTGTCTTCCTTCTTTGTTTGAATCAGATGTCACTTGCCACTTCTCTTTGTGTCCCCTTGTTCTCTTTGTCAAAATGTTTGGCAAAATTTGTGTCATTGTGTTGTCTGTGTGATTTTTCTTTAATGTTACTGTGGGCTCTTCTCATGACTATTGTGAGCTATTTCTTGGTTTTAAAAAATTTAGGGGGGGGGGGGAAAGGCATTGCAATGGCTGCTGGAGAGCTTTATGTACTCTTCTGCCTTTAGTCTCTGTGACATGGTGTGCCTCTGTTTTCAGTCTGAAGCAAATAGATGTGTCCTAAATACATGAGTGTGATTTCGTCAGAGCAGCTCAAAGGGAAAACAGCATGTTGTTGGATTGGCTGGGTGGGTCAAAACTTGTCTCTATGGCAGGTTTTCCAGAGCTGGGCCATTGGCTGCATGCTTCTAGAAGCAGGTGTTTTAGTCCTCAACAGCCAGTGCACTTTTTTGTGTTTCCCTGTATTCGTGGCCCTTTTTACCTCCCTTCTGCTGTCCTTATTAACTTGGTGTGTCTCTTCCAGCGCTTCTGGGCGGAGCTGCAGTAGGACTTGCAAATACTGGCTCCGTGGGCGTGGGGCAGCAGACAACGCCCAGCATAAACACTACCAGTCAGATAGACCCCAGTTCCATCGAGAGAGCCTATGCAGCCCTTGGACTGACCTATCAAGGGAACCAGATGCAGACACAGCCCCAGGCGCAAGTGAAGAATCAACAACAGGGACAGTCACCCCAGGGTCTGCGCCCTATGAATCCTATGAGTAAGTTTATCTGTTAGTGTTAAAATGCAAACTACGGGCAACTTTCCCATGCTACATCTAATGCAAATTTTCTTAATCTACTAGCTTAGTACTGCTGGTTAATTTGTAAAAGGTATGGCTTTTGCAGTATTTTATACTTGAGATTGCAAGCTACTTAGTGGAACAGGAATATTTAGAGGACTCAGGTGCCTTCACATGGAAAACAAGTCTCTGGAAAAAGCAGTTTCTTTGGGAAAATGACATTTTTTTCAGAACCAATTTTACAAGTCACTTTTTGTGTGTGTGTGTATAGCTTTATAATTGTTCTGTAATGCAAGTTTTGGGTCGTTGGGAGTTTTTAATTGGATATGTATGCATTAGGAAGCCAGTATTCAGGTGTACTTCTTTGTCACTCAGTGCAGCATTTTACATTTGTATCTCAGATATGTAATGCTTATTTTTAAAAATGAAAAGTAGTTAATAAATGGCATTCTCCCTGAATCCTCCTCTCATGTGATTTCACATAGCTGTAAATTGTGTATTGCAACATCATAAAAAAACTAGATAAGAATTTTAATTTGAAGCACAGTTAAATGGAACCTGTTTATCGCTGGTGTCAAATGAAGTCACCTTTAACCATCAAATGTAAGTTTGATAGTTTGAGATTACATCACAGGATTTTTTCCTCACCCTTGGCTGTTTTGCTTGAGTTGCGTAAGTAGATGTGGCTTTTTAACGGAAAAGAGGAAAGATAGACTCAGTGATTTATCACAAACTTGTATGGGATTGCTGTGATCCTGCCTGCATGTCCCATGGCAAGGTCATGCATGGAATGAGAGATGGCAGAGGAAAAGAAGCAGTTGGTTCCAGGCTGCATTTTGATGTGTGTTTCTGCACCAAAGGGAACGATACTCCTGAGTTACTTGGGAAAAGGCGGTTGGGTAAAGTAGACTTGTTAATGAGATGACTGGCCCCCATAGTTTGCATGTGACTTGTGTACTGCTAAAGCTTTGTTTTCCAGTGTGTAAAGCCTTTTTCTAAAAAAGGAGGGGAGGGGAAGGGTCCTGAGAGCTTAGTCTTAAAACAATTAGATTAAAATAATAGGGATTTTTACTGTGCAATAAGAGTGTTTTACAAATAGATGAATTTCTAGAAACTCCAAAATATTGTAGTGAGGATCTTCAAAGTTTGCAAGGAATATAATTCATTTTTCTGAAGCAAAATGGTCCAAATTTTTTAATGCATGCAATTATTTATAAACAGTGTTTGGCCTTTACGATCTTAGTAGGTATTCCTTGTGGAATTGTTAAGAAATCCAATGAAATGGGATTGGAAAAGCTCTTGAAAAGTGAAGAACTGCAGCTTGATGTAGAAAGGACAAGTATGGAGAGTGTAGACTTGTTTTCTTATTAGGAGCGGTTGGCTAAGAATGGATTTACAACAGGTGAGATAGGAATTATTAGGTTGTGGTCTACAGGACAACAGGGCTAGTTCAGGGGAAACAACAGGATTTGGTGAGGACTGCAGTGTGGAAAAAATGCAGCTCTGAGTGGCTCAAACAAATGGTGGGTTTTGGCAGTTGAAAAGGGAGAGTTAAGGTAAAGGCTGACAGTTGTCTTGCACTCAGGCATGCTCTCAGGTGGCAAAGTGAGTTTGGGAAGGAGAAGAAAGGGAGACCTGAAGGCAGCCTTATGAAAAATCTGTTAACTACTTGGTTGTGATATTAGAGCTATGTATTAAGCTTGATATACTTAATTTCAGTGGGTTTCTCTTGTATGCAATGTGTAATTTGACTTGAAATACAGGTTCTGTAGGATTCAGATGTCCTAAATACATGTGAAGCCTGGATTCCATGCTACTTGCAGCTTCACAAAGTGATCTGTGTGGAAACTCTAAACAGAAATATGCTGCATTTTTCTGTACTGTTTGAGACTTAACTGTAGAGTGTGAAGAAAACAGGCAGTTTTTTATGGTGATTAAGATCTGCTGTGATTCAGAAAATCAGATTTGTTACATAACAAATTACTAGAGGCTTTCCCTGAAAAGGATTGTCAGATTTTCCTTCCTCCAAACATTGGAGTTAGTTTGTAGGATCATTAAGTATGGAGCGGGTGAGAGCGAGACCTTGCCAGATGGAGATGGTAACTGATGTTTTAAGTTCTTGATGCCTTTGAGAATATATATCCTAAACCCCTGACGAAAAAACCCAATTGCTTCTAAAGAAAAAAACAAAAGTGGTTGGTAATGCTGAGTCTTTAGTCTGAGAGTCACAGAAAGGACTCTGGGACATAATGTTTGCAGCAAATTGAAATCACTTGTTTGTTGAGAATTTCAGGAAGATATGCAGAGTAATAAGGTGATTGATGCTTCACTTGGAGGTCACCAGTGTTGTGCCTCAGAATTTTTATAAAGTTTATAAAAGAGGGTAAAGAGAGCAGCAATTAAATAAATTCCTTCGCAAAAGTCCAAGTACTTGAAAGTCTAGACCCTTGTTATTGCTGAACAGTTACTGATTTTGCACAGTAAATGGGTGCTTCATTTATTCTGTATTCTTTTGTTTTCTAGGTGCAAATCCAATGGGAGTGAATGGAGGAGTAGGGGTTCAACCCCCTAACCTGTTGCCTGACTCAATGTTACATTCAACCATGAATTCTCAAAAGTAAGTTGAATTCTTTGTACCCCAGTGATTTTAATTTTATCTCATGGCACTTCTTGCATAAACAGTGGGGTAAATGCCATTGATGGCTATCTCTCCATTTGGATTCAGTAGCTTTTGTTGCAGTTTTCCAAATCCTTGGGTAGAACAGCATGTACTCTTTCGTGGCGTTGTTTTGGTGTCTGTGCAGCTATTTCTGCAGAGTTTGTCCATTGATTAGAGAATGGCTGAACTAGCACTTTGTCTGAACATTATTCTAAAAGAGGCTGTGACTGTAAGATGACTAAGCTTGGGCTAGACTTTTGCCCTCAATTCTTGCTCTGTTTTTGAAGCCCCATGATGAGTGAAAGCGCCAATGTTGCCAGTTTGGGAGCTATGCCAACAGCTCAACCATCCAATACTGGAATTCGAAAGCAGTGGCATGAAGACATTACTCAGGATCTTCGAAACCACCTTGTTCATAAATTGTGAGTAGCTGATACCAAAATGGTCTCCTGTTAGGTGAGTTGCTGCTCCTGAGGTGTATTTGGGGGCCAGAAGGAAATCTGACTTGCAAAACTGCAGGGCCAAGGAGTGAATTTTTTCAGGATGCACGAGAATGGAAAGAGAATCCCTAAAGATGGAACCGCATCTGTTGTGTTGGGGTTGTTGTATTAGAAGTTCCTCACTCTGTACTCAAGCTGTCTACATGGGGGCAGTGTCACCTGGGAGCAGCAGCAGTGCTGTAGTCTGTCAGAAGATTTGGCTCTTGCTTTGTGTTCAGATCACTGGGTTTAGTGCTGGTGTGGGGATATCCTGATCACTTACATGCTTTTTTCCCGCCCCCCCTCAGAGTCCAAGCCATATTTCCCACTCCTGACCCTGCAGCACTGAAGGATCGGCGTATGGAGAATCTGGTGGCATATGCTCGGAAAGTGGAAGGGGACATGTATGAATCGGCAAACAGCAGGGTGAGGTGCTATCCCCTATTGTCAAGCTCTGCCTTGATCCCAGAGTGACTGGGGAGGAAGAGGAGTGAAAGCACAGACAAGACTCCCAGGCTGAGGAAGCATGTATTTAGGGGTTGTTGGGTGGGGTCTGGGAACCAGCTAGCTGCAGGCTGCCAGCTGCATGTGCCAGGAGTCAGGATGTGCTGTGATTGAGACTTCTCATGGTCTGTTGAAGGCAGCTCTTCACTGTGATTGTCCCACAGGAATACTGGACACAAGTAGAGAAATGTCTGGTGTTGTTCTAATAGTTGAGAGCAGTGCCCTAAGCAGTGCCCCTTTTGCTCTCCCTGTCTGTCTGACAGCCCCTGCAAAGGGAGAGGCCTCCCCCAAGCTGAAATGTGTGTGTATGTAGGCTGCTTTGCAAGTTTGACTCACTGGGACCTGTTTGTTGCCTTTTTTTAATGTATGTGTCATCTCCTTTCCTGACTTGTATTCCTCCCCAACAGGCGGAGTACTATCACTTGCTAGCAGAGAAGATCTATAAGATTCAGAAGGAGTTGGAGGAGAAACGAAGAACCAGGTTGCAGAAGCAAAACATGATCCCAAATGCTCCAGGCATGCCACAGGCATCCATGAATCAAGGGCCCAATATGGGGCAGCCACAGCCAGGAATGTCTGCAAGTAAGAGCAGCTGGGTTACTGACTACCTGGTGCAGGGAAATATCCTGTATTGTCATTTTGGTAGGTTAGTGACCATTTAGCCGTTTATGGGTACCTGACCTGCTCAAAGCTAAACAGAACTCTCTCCTCTTTGTTTGGAGTATTTGTCAAGTCTTTGCTTATGTGTTAATGAATGACCATTAATTATCTAAAAGCGTTTAGCCGTTCAAACAGATTGAAATACTGTAAAACTTTACGCTTACTCTGAGGATGGAGGGAGTGGAGATCAACTTAGGTCCTTAATGTAGTAGAACTTCAGTCTCATTATTTGTCCTCAGTTTTTGGAAGCTGACTAAGTCAGAGGATATTTCTGGCAATGAGACATATTTATATTTTTAAGGAAGTTTTTGGGTTTGCCTCAGGGAGAATGCTTCAAGAGTGTTTAGTAACTGGACTGCATACACTTATTATATTTGTATATTTCTTTATACATGGGATTTAATGCTTAATTCTCAGCAAAATGGTTGGTGTACAAATTCTGGTGGTCTTCTGAATGGCATTATCTTATTTCAATGCCTTTTTTCCCAGATGGTCCACTTCCTGACCCAACCCTGATACGTGCCAATGTGCCAAACCAGATGATGAATCGCATGCAGGCACAGCCAGGTAAATAATTGAAGAAAATTGGCTGTCATTTTTGAAGGAATTTTGGAATTGGGCAACCCTTGCTGAAGCGTCACAGACCTTGTTTCATGTGCAGTTTTTCCATTTAGTTAAGAAAATAGCTATCTATATTATACGATACTTATATAACTATATAATATGTGTAAAACGCTATCTCTAATAGCATTTCATGATCTGGGGGATTTGAGCTGTACATTAGCTGCTTGCTCTGTTAAATAAAGAACCTGATGCTTTTGGAACTTCTGATCATGTGTACATAGAATGGTGGGATCAGTGAAACATGGTGAGCCCAGCGAGCTCAGGTGAGGACACATTGGTGGCAGAGGGAATGGGGTGAGAATTATTGCTCGTAAGGGCAAAACCTTTGTTACTACACATTCAAGATGTGTTATAGCCAACATGCAAAATACGTGAGGAAGTGAAGATACAGTCTGAGGTTCAATAAGTGAATTCCTAATATCTAGTTAACATAATGCAACTTTCCGTAGAAAGTTGATCTTCAACAGTAGGTGTGACCCTTTCATTATTTGTCACATATTCCAGTATTCTCTAATTTACAAGTTTTGGAAACAAGTTTTTCAAGGGGAAAAAATTGGTCTGTATGCTTAAGGAGTATGGTAGCTTGGCCACTATATTTAAAATTAGTGCATGTAATTACTTGATAGAAGGCAACATATGTTTGAAAACTGGTTGCTAGAAAGGAAAATTTGGAAGAAATGAACAGCATTTCTTCTCCAAATGTTGAATGGTGCCCAAAGGAAAATTCAGGCCTTTGTTTATAAGTGTTTTTTTGGCACAAACTCACAGGAATGAATCAGTTTGGCCAGATGAACATGCAGCTGTCACCAATGGGACCCCGGCAAACGCCTCCTCTTCAGCACCCTGGACAGCTAAGTCAGGCTGGGGCCATGAACCAGGTCAGTGTGTTTTCCCTCCAGGGTGTTGAGCTTGCAGGTTTGCTTCTCTAGGCTGTGGCTTCCTTAAAGAAAAAAAAGAAATTCAAAAATAAATCAAGCATCACTTCTTCATTCCCTTGGCCCTTTGGTTTCTCTCTTTCACATCTCCTCTCAAAGATCTGTGTAATCTATTAAAAGCCTTTAGGTCCTTGTGGTAAAAATTCCCTAAAAGTTAAGTTGAAATGGCTTTTTATTGCATCTTTAAAACAAGGAACAAAAATAAATCCCAAGTCACAGTCCCAATCTGAAATCCATATCCCTTTACTTAGCTTCTAAGAGAAATCATAATTTCTGTCTTTTGAGAGGCGCTATAAGCAGGCTTTCCATATTGTATCCTAAAGATAAGTGGCAGGCACCAGTTTCTGCAACAAAGCAAATATTTGGGGTTTAGGGGTTTTTTTTTTTAGTGAATGTTTTGGAGGTGTACGCACATTGTGTGAAATGAGTTCCTTTCTTTCCCAACAGATGGGATTTCCTTCACGTATGCAGCAGCCAGGAGTTGGCCAGCCTTCTGGTCAGAATCAGTTTCTACAACAGACCCAGTTTCCTTCTTCTTCCCCGGGAATGAACACAGCAAGCATGCCTATGACTCAGCCTGGCAATCAGACACCAGTTTCTCAAGTAAGTTTCTGATCTCTGGATGTGGTGTCAGTGGGCTTTGTCATATACTGGTTGCATTTGTTCAGTTTGTAGTAATGGAGAACAAGTTGTTTTCTTGAGATGCGTTTGGAATTATAGTCATCTGAATTAATTTATTGAGAGTGTGAGTTTTCCTGATGTAGCACTGGGAAGGGCAAGGATGAAACATTGTTGACTTGTTCTCAGGCTTAAGTGTTGCAAAGGAATTGTTTTGGGTTTGTTTTAACAGAGCAAAGAGAAAATTGTAACTCGGCATGCAGTAGCTAAGAATCTCTTGCTGAATAGTGAAGCAGCAGAGCCTGAGAAATTAAGAGGTGGCAAAATAAGTCATAAAAAGGCATGTCTATCCAGGGCCAATATGTGTTGCTGGCTTTGGGGGATGAGGAGGGTTATCACTACTAAAAATCTGAACTTACAGTCTAGCAGTTTCCTTTCTTTCCTTTCCCTCTCCCTTTTCAGCAAGAACCTTTCAGGCCAGGAAGAAGTAGGGAACGTCAGTTTGCTTCTCACTGATGCTTCTTCCTAGTTTGCAGGCAAGATTACTGTGGAGTTACAGTTTTTTTCCTTGACCAATACAATTTTTTTGTTTTCTTTTTTTTTTTTTTTTTGTAATCTCATAATGGTAGAGTTACAGCTGTACTTATTTGTGATGATAAATTCAGTTTCTAGTCTTGGGGGTGGAGGCATGGGGGCACACTAACTGTACTTGAATGCAGCTTATCATTGTGGTGCATTGTCCCATATTCAGGATGTACAAGTCTGCAGTTTTAGAAAGAAATGATTTGAAAACTGGGAGTGTAGGTGTGCTATTCTTTAAATATATCAACAAGTGTAAGTTATTCTATTGAAACTTCTCTAAAAGAAATGACAAAATTATAAAACAGCCTTATGTTCATGTAAAACAAAATAAATCAAATAAACCATTTGTGCTTTTGAAAGCATTTTAAAAAATGAAGCAGATACTTTGTCACACTCCATAAAGTATGCTGTGATAAAGCAGCCATTTGGCAGTAATTTTTCTTACTTTTCTGTAGCAGATAGCAAATGTGCATTTGTCATAGCAAATGTGTACCTGTTTTCCCACAGGCACAAATGACCAGCGCTTCCTGCCCTGTGAATTCTCCTGCAATGGCTCCAGGTTCTCAAGGGAGCCATATTCACTGCCCACCTCTTCCACAGCCTCCCATGCACCGAAATTCTCCTTCTCCAGTACCTAGCCGAACCCCAACACCTCACCACACGCCCCCAGGCTTGGGATCACAGCAACAGCAAGCAGCAGCAGCTGCCACTACTGCCCCGACAACTGCTCCTCAGGCAATGCCACCTGGGCCACAGTCCCAAACTATGCACCCCCCTCAAAGGCAGACTCCAACGCCTCCACAGGCACAGCTGCCTCCACAAGTCCAGCCTCCAGTTCCAGTTACCCCTTCTGCAGAGCAACAGCAGCAGCCCCTGTCACAGCAGAGCACGACTGCATCTGTTCCCACACCAACAGCACCACTGCAGCCTCAGCACCCCACAACACCTGTAAGGAAATACTGTAATTGAGCTTTCCCTGCAAATGATTATGTGGAGTGTTTCATTTTCATGGGTTTTTTGTTTGTTTTCAGTTTTTGTGCTCCTGGCATGTTTAGTGTGAAAATAAGGGTTGTTTTTCTATTTGGGAAGTTACCTTTCTTCCATCAAGACAAGTCTTTAGATCATCTGGTGTTTCCAGAGAGGGAATAGTTTTCAGAATTCTAGTGCAGGCTTTGAATTTCACTGTGGGATGAGGTTTTTTTGGCTAGGTCTACCTATGCATAGTGCTTGTATACAATAGGGAAAAAATGTCATTTTCTGTATACTAGGCCTTCCAGTGCATGTTTTTTATAGTTAAGGTTGAGTCACAGTATGTTCTTCAGGGAAAGCGAATATAAGGCCTAGAGTGCATTTAAACTCACTGGAAATGTAATATAGGTAAAATGTAGATCAGAGAAAGAAAAATAAGTTCATTAGAAGCCTATTTGTAATACGTGCTTTGTTCCCTCAGCTTTCACAGCCGGCTGTAAGCATTGATGGGCAGGTATCCAACCCCCCATCCACCAGCAGCACAGAGGTGAACTCTCAGCAGACTGTTCCAGAGCAGCAGCAACCACCCTTGCAGGAAGTGAAAATGGACATTAAAACAGAAGAAGGGGAACCAGAACAAACGGAGCTGCAGATGGAGGAGAAATCTGAGGTGAGATTGTTAACCAGATGTTGGATAGAATATCTTCATCTAGCTTCATCTAGTGCTACTAGATGCTTTGTCTCTATTAAGTCATTCCTTGTAGAGTTCAGTAAGGGCTGTAGGTGCCACCTGCTGCTGCAGTTTTGATTGTCCTTGTCTTATTCCTGAAGAAGGGTCTGTGTTTTCTGGTGAAATTGTGGTGGAAGCCAGTGGTCATGGGAAGGACCATGGTAGTGTGGTTGCAGCTGTGGGGCTTTGCTTTGGTAAATGCCAATGTGAGAAGGCTCTCAGGTAAGTCCTACAGCTGTTAAAATAGCAGATACTAGGATAAAAGGAAATGGCTTCAGATTGTGCCAAGGGAGGTTTAGATTGGATAGTAAGAAAAATTCATTCACTAAAAGGGTTATCAAGCATTGGAACAGGCTGCCCACGGAAGTGGTTGAGTCACCATTCCTGGAGGTATTTAGAAGGTGTGTAGATGTGGCACTTAGGGTTATGATATAGTGGTGGACTGGACAGTGCCAGGTTAATATTGGACTCAAATGATTCTTCCCAACATAAATTATTCTGTGGGTACGTAATGGGCTGCTTGACTGGGCTTTGACAACTGATCACCAAGGACAGCTGGGAGTGTGGTGCCAGTAGTCATCTTGGCGGCCCTGGTACGAGACACTGTTGGAAGTGCCTGAAGAACTGGAGGGTTACCCATGTCTACTTGCAGCTCAGAACTCATTAGCAGGACATCATTGCTACTACTACATGTTTAAAGACACATTCTAACATATTTGCTCGAGTTTTAGGCAGGTTTTGATTACAAAGGAAATACCTTTAATTTTAGGGGAAAAATGGTGAGCAGGATGACAGATAGGTTTAAAGAACAGAAACATGGATGGGTGGCCTCCCAGGAGACTTAAGTGACAAGCTCCAAACTACTTTCCAGGTTAAAGCAGAACCAGTTGTGGAGGAATGTAAACCAGACCCAATGGAGCAAGAAGAGAAGAAACCTGAAATGAAGACTGAAGTTCCAGAGGGGGAAGAAAGACCTACTACTCCAGCTACTCAGTCTTCTCCAGCAGCTGGGCAGTCTAAGAAAAAAAGTAAGCAGAAACACTGTTTTCACTGAAATTCACTGCATCTCCCTAGAGAAATCTTTTGAGGGATGGGGGCAGGGACCAAGCTTTCCTTTTTGGTACTTAGTAGGCGTATATGGATTGTTCTTTGTGGCTTTTGGACAAAAATATCTAATAATACATGTGCTTATAATTGGCTTTGGGCAAGTTCTTTAAGGCTTTAGAATTAGACACTAAGCCTTAGTAAAATTGTCAATACAATAGAGATTTGAAGTACTCAGTTACAGATTTTCTAGACAAGTTTTCTCATGGGGCATCAGAGAGCTTTATCTGGAATGTAAACCATCTCTACTCATTTTACCAATGTCTTCCTATGATCTTCTTGTGTCCAGGTGATCATTTTAATATCCTCCTTGTAACTCAGCATTGCAGAGGATAAACAAGCCACTCTAAGTACCCTAAACCCATTGTCTGTAGTCTTTTTCCACAGACCTCACATTTACCAGCAGATTTCTTCCTTCCAGCTGTTTCTGCTCTCTTTCTGATATTGATTGTTTTTCAAAGTTTTCAAGCCGGAAGAGTTGCGGCAGGCGCTTATGCCAACACTGGAGGCACTTTACCGTCAGGATCCGGAGTCTCTTCCATTTCGACAGCCTGTGGATCCCCAGCTACTAGGAATTCCTGTGAGTGTCTTAGCAAGATACTTTCCTGGCTTTAATTCAGAACTACTGTATTTTGGCATACCTGTTTGAGAAGAGCTTGAGTCTGTCTTGTTAACATCCTTATATTGATGCGTTTGGAGAGCTTCAGTTTAGGCAGTGGAAATACAATGTCTGAATTAGGAAAGTTGGTTTGCCTCTGTGTTCCTTTTGATAAATAAGCAGATAATGCCATACACTGAAGTGATTACCAAGAGATCCCCAGTGCTGTATGGGCCTTTTATAGTTGTTGCTTCATGTTGCGATGCACTTATATGTCTTTTATAGGTGCTTCTCATCATGTATAAAACCTGTCTGAAGATGTAGGAAATTAAGCTGATCAAGGCCACTTAAAAAAATCCATCAAAGATTATTAATCTGTTATAGGAAAGGAAGAGACTCTTCAAGTTATAGGCCTCATTTATATTGAATTTTCTGCTCATTTCAGAATTGTCTTGAGAGGACATAATTATCATTCAAGGATCTGTGTGTTAAAGTCTCTGAATCAATCACAGAGCTTTGCTATATATAAACAAACACATATATGTAGAAGTCCTGCTTGGGTGCTTCAGGCAATATTTTTTTTGACTGAAAGAGTTGGGGGTTTTTTGGTGTTGGGGTATTTTTATGGCAGACACTGCAAAAATTCAAGATCTGCTGTATTATGGGCATTTATATCTTTGTTCGTACTTCTGACAAGCTTTCTGTCATGTTCTGCAGACTTTTGTAGGAGAAGTTGCCCCGTAATTGGTGGTGGATTGGAAAATGACATGGAGGAAACATGATATCTTTTATCACAGAATAAAGTTATTTGTTTTTGTTAGGTTATCTGATCTATTCAAACCAGTTGCTTTCTATTAATGCCCTTGTGTATATCTTCAGATCACAATGACTGCAAAAACATTGCCATTTCCTTCTTTTTGTAGTACTTGTTTTGCTGATTAAAATTAAAGTGGCTTTATTTCATCAGGAGTGAATGAGCAACAGTACCTGAGAAATAAAGGAATAATGAAAAGAAAGCACTGGGGAATTATATGGTATTACTTAGAGATTGCATTGTGTGTGTGACAAGCAGTTTGACAATTAGGGAGGAACCTGTTTTTCTTGATGAGAATTTCTGTGCTGAGAATGCACATGCTGTCATGTCACAATGTGGTTCTGTAGTAGCGTTTTGATACACTGCGTATTCTTGCAGGATTATTTTGACATAGTGAAGAACCCCATGGACCTTTCTACTATCAAGAGAAAGCTGGACACAGGACAGTATCAGGAACCATGGCAATATGTAGATGACATCTGGCTCATGTTCAATAATGCCTGGTTGTATAACCGCAAAACATCCCGGGTGTACAAGTACTGTTCCAAACTGGCAGAGGTGTTTGAGCAAGAAATTGACCCAGTTATGCAGAGCCTTGGCTATTGCTGTGGAAGAAAGGTAAGAAAATAAATACCTTCAGTCTGCTGCTTGCTTCCTTGTATTGAAGGGATAAAATATGGCAGTTGCACTTGTTAACAGCTACGATATGTCAAAAATTTTGAAAGTTTACCAGGATATAGCAGTCCTGAGTAATCAGTAAAGTCAATAACTGAAGTCGTATTTTGATAAGGGTAAACCCTTTTGCTATTGCAAATTACGCAGGGGTGTTTTTTACTGCAGAAGTGCTGTATTTCGCTGTATATTGAGGCAGTATTTCCATTGTCTTGTTTTGATATTCTTTTTGTCTTTGGAGAAGAACTAACTTGAGAACAACAGTCCCTTGAATGTTTTTTTGTGACTAACACTTCATGCACGTAGCTGTGCAGAGAGATCTGTGCGCAGAACAAGGTGGAAGTGTTCACTGTCTGGGTCACACTTGCTTCCCACGGAGAGCAAGTGAAAACACCTATGAGTACTAAGACAAGACATTCCTCTTTGCAGTTGGAGTTCTCACCACAGACTTTGTGTTGCTATGGCAAACAGCTATGCACAATCCCTCGAGATGCCACTTACTACAGTTATCAGAACAGGTAAGGAAATCTCACTTGGTGCGGTTTTGTGCATGCTGTGATCAATCTGTTACAGGTGTGCATGCATTTACATAGACATCCTCTTTATATGTGTCTGCCTTTGTGTTTTAAGGTAAAAATTTTTGCTGGAAGTGCTCTTAAATAGTTTGCCTTGTGTGTTAATAATGATTTCTTTCTGCAAAGTTCACTGCAGCCTTTGCTCTTCTTTTGTTTACAGAAATGTGATGTTTTACTACATTTTTATCCCACAGTTAATTAAATCTTCAGTTACCTACAAATCATATATACAAGTCTGTTGCCTTTGCTTCCTGCTATGCAGCAGTATTTTTCATACAGAACACTGAGTAAACTATTCAGCAAGTATATTAATGCTCATAATACATGCTATTCTTGACAAGTCTGTTTTTCTCATGATGTTAATACTGAAGAGCAAACTTACTTTGTATTGCACATCTTAATTGGAAGATCTGTGTATTCAGATCTTCAGCAGATTGATGCTTGCTTTTTCTCAAAAAGTTTCCTAAAGGGAATTGTCTCAGCAGTAACTGTCAGTAGTTCTGTAAAGTGCTGTCACTTGTACAGCTCTTTTGAATATCTTTTTTACTTCAGGTTTTTCACTTCTGAAAGTCTTCTTGCTAGGCATCTCTGCTAGTTGGGAAGTGAGGCAGGAAGAAGCAGGGAAGTACATTCTTTAACACTCCCATGACCCCTTGTCTGTCCCCAGAATGAACCTGTTAGAGCAGAGGACCGGTTGACTCCAAAGTGTCACCTCTATCAATTTGTTTAGTTCCTGCTGTCTATTCATTCCATCACCTTAAACAAACAAACAAAACAACAACAAAAAAAAATCAAACCAGAACAATAAAAACACTAAGGATTTTGCCTGGAAGTCAGGAAGATTTTGCAAGAATTGTAGTTTCTTAAACACCTGGTCAGATGAAAGCAACCACAGAGATTCACAAGTTATGTCTTAACATTTTAAGACTTTATAGAGGTTTATAGCAGTGACTGGAGTTTTTTAAGCTTATTCCTACTTTTTCACTCCTATTGCATCCCACAACAATTATTATAGTTTTAGACTTATAGGTAGCATAGAGCTTTTTATATCATGTCAGTATCTTTTGTTTATGTTTGTCTATGGGCAAGTACTAGATGGACCAAATTACTCAGAAATCTTGGTTTACATGTTTTCAGACATTAGAAGGGAATGTTTACACTGTAACCAGTGCATATATGTGACTTGCAGATTACATTATGTATACACATGCGTATATATCTATAGACTGAAATGTATAATTCCAGAAGTACTGTTCCCTGCATTATCTCAGATGGAAACTGGAAGAGAGGGTTGAGACCTGTCTTTCTAGCCTAATAGCTGCTATATCATTGGTTTGTGTGGCTTTATAATGAACTTGTTTGTACTTTCTTTCGTTTCTTTTTATTTTTAGCTGTCTTGTGCACTTAATTAACATGCCTTAGTAACAGAGATGCCACAGTTTTAGAACATTTTTGAGGTCTAGGGTAGAATCTTGAATTGATCTCTAAGTACAAATGAAATCATTCTCTGTAATGCTTGCTGTAGTGATGGCTGGACTGTTCTACGTGCAGACTGGGCTATGGCAGGATCATGTCCATGTAGAGCAATGTGTGTGTAGTTAATGTTAACATAGAGTTTAACAGTTCTATGAATTAGTCTGTAAGAATTTTGAGGACAGATTTTATTGTTTTTGAAGTTTCTGATGTTTAGCTTTCCCTTTTGACTGGGAGAGAATCATGTGACCTTTCAGCATTTATACATTAAAGATGGAAGACTATCCCTCTTCCATTGATCTCCTGCAGATCCTCCTGCCAACAGAACTGCTGTGCTGATGTACAAGTCAGAGTAGCAGTTCCTCCTTCCTTCTGCTCTTTCCCCCTGTCTCATTTTAATTCTTTGCTGTACGTGGCATGGATTATTAAAATGAAGAGGGTATGGGTATGCTAAAATGGAATACTCTTGTTTAATTTGTTTTAATTGTTTGCTGCTTGTGAACCCATTTGAGAGATTTAATGCTAATCTGTGCTTTGCCTTGGCTTTCTGCTTTGTGTTGTCTTGTCCTGCTTCTGTGTTTTTGTTTTTGTCCTGCAAACCCCCATTTCTTTGTTTGTGTGTGCGTTATTTTTTTAATTTCTCCTTCATGCTTGTCATTGTCTGCACTTGGCTTGATTGCGCAAAAAAAAAAAAATTCCAAACCAAAAAAACCAAACCAACCAAACTCAATGTGGGGCCCATATATCTGCATCATTGAATATCCCTGTCGCCGTTGATGACCTGCTCTCTGCTCCTGTCCCTTCCTTGGCCTGCTGTGATTGGTGGCTCCGTTGCTTGACTTGGGCTGTGTTGTGTGGACGGAGCAGTTCACCCAAATATGGCCTTCTTGCTGACAGGTATCATTTCTGTGAGAAGTGCTTCAACGAAATCCAAGGAGAGAGCGTTTCTCTGGGAGATGACCCATCACAACCTCAAACGTGAGTTACTTGTGTTCGCTTGGGCTGTGCATTCGTGAGCTGTATCATGGCCTACAGTGCTTTCTCAAAGGGAAGGAGTTAGCTTTAGGTTTTTAGGCTACTGGAAGGAGGATGTTATAGTCTTCATAAAAGTCTGGACTTGTGCTCTTCTTTAAAAACTGGACTGACTAAATTTGTGAAAAATAAGCACTTAGTGCTTAAAATGCAACTCTGCCAATAGATGGGGAAAAGGAAAAGGGCTTTTTCCCCAAGAAAAAGTGAAGTATTCTCCTGCAGAAAAATAACTATGCCTCCAGGCAAGTAGGTGACAGACATAGCTTGAAATGTCAAATGCACCATTTTCTTTATACAGCGGCTGTGCTATTAAACTTGTATTCAACATCAGGTTGTTTTTCATCCAAATCAGTGTCAGGCAACCTCCTTCTGCCATACGAATATTTCACTGTTGGAGTACCATCTGCTTATGAGAAATGCTGTGCAGTTGTTGAGAACACAGCAAAAGGCTGTGCATAGTTTTAGTTGCCTTTTACCATGTTGGTGGCAAACTGTTAGGACAGTCTTTGATTTTGCTGTACCCTCTTCACACTTCCCCCTCCCCCCAAAAAAATCTTGAAATAGTGTTTTGGGGAAATGCTGTAGGGAAGGTAGAGATAGTTTATATAGTAATGGCTGGGATGGGGTTTTGCAGGGTTTGGAAGCTGAAATACATCCTTTGAAGGTAATATTGGAGAACTAGGGTAATAAGATAACCTACCTTTCTTAGTAATCAGAGATAATTGGAATTCTCTGCCTGCAGAGTATGAGAGGCATATCAAGTAGTCTTTTCACTATTAAATACTGATTGGACCCATCCAAAACTCGAGTGTCAGCAACTTTAACATTCAGCCTGTAGTAAAACTGAATAAGGGTGCAATGTTGTTCTCTCCCATAAAAAATAATGGTTTCCACAGAGTTGAGTGGCATATGCTTTAGTTGTCTGTCACTGTGTAAAATACAACTCCTTTCCTTGTAGTGCCAGTGGTTATTTAAAAAATCTGCTTGCAAGTTTTGTCTTGGTTTGTGGATACATGTGATATGGCATGAGTGTTTGTTGTCTTGTGTTAAAACTGAGTTTTATTGCCTGTTTCTCCGTAGCACGATAAACAAAGAACAGTTTTCAAAAAGGAAAAATGATACACTGGATCCTGAACTGTAAGTATTGCTCTCACACTTTGAATGTTCCTCACTTTATTAGAAATATTTTGTAAGAGATAGGTTACTTGTTCACAATCAGCTTTATCTTTTAGTGTTTTCATATAGCTCTGTTAGTTCTTTAACAGCATATCTGGCATTCTGTACTGAGAACCCAAACCACCATGTACTTGAGAAATACATAGCACTGGATGTATGTGCTGGAATTACTCCATTTTGTCTGTGGATTCAACAGAAGGATGAATGCAGATAGCTCTGCTTTGAAACCTTGTGGCAAATGCTGAAGTCTCAGAACTTACTCGAGTTAATTGACAGTAGCTATTGGTGCTGGTGGCTTTCTAGTTGTGTTTCATAGGCTTGTAGTAGAAGGAAAAGTTGACTTTTGAACCAGCTAGTTCTTCGGTTCTGTTCTAGAAGCAGAATTGTAGTCATTCAGTAATGTTAAGATGACGGTGACTCAGCTGCTTTTCTTTACATTCCTGAGTGGTTTTTCTGCAGCCACTTTATGTAGTCCTGCATTATACACCTATGCAGCTGCTCTGCAAACATGATCTTCATTCTCAAATGAATGAGCAAAAAGGATATTTATTATTCCCACACCATCCTTCTAAGGGCATAAGAGTCAACCAGCTCTTCTGTTTTACAAGGGCTGTGGGAAGGAGAGAATAGTAACTTGATTCGTAACTTTTCTTTCCCTTTGTTAAAGTGAAGATAGAGCCTAACACAAGCCTAATACAAGCCTAACTTACAGTATGATACTACATGCTCCATGCAGATTAGAACTATTCAATCAAAGTCTCAAATGTTTAGACAGGCATGTTCAAAAGGAGTCCTGTTGTCCTGATACCTGAAACAGCCTTAGTTATTTTGGGGAACTATATTCACCAACATCTGGGAAGTAGACCATATCACTCCACTATCAGTCCTTAAATATCTGCCAGTCTTCTGAAAGTGACTTGGATATTGCTTCTGTTTTCTTCTTCATACCTTTCTGCAGTGTACCCCAGGGTTTGCAGGTTTGCAGTTTACAGATTTTATCCTTAGAAGGTATTCACTTTAAAAAAATGAGTGGATGGCAGTAAGACAAGTAAATGGTAATAATAATACGTCCCTGCGTAGTCTGCCTAATTTGAGCTGACAGGTTCTTAATTCATTCTGGGGACTGTTATCAGCATAGATATACTCTCCATGTTATATAGGCTTAAAAGCCTAAATGCTATAAGTCCTCTAATATAATATTACCAAATACACAAGCATGTAATTATACTACTAACCTTTGCTTCCCTTTGTGCTTTTTTGCTTTCTACAGATTTGTTGAATGTATAGAGTGTGGAAGAAAAATGCACCAGATCTGTGTTCTTCATAATGAGATAATCTGGCCTTCTGGGTGAGGAATTTCTCCTTAATAAGTAGAGAGCATATTTACTAGAGCTAGTGCATAAAATTCCTTATGCTGATTATATTTAAAGGAATGTTTAGTGGAAGAAGTTAGGTTTCCTGAAAATTTTATGCAATCCATAGGGTAACATCAAATTTAGACATCGTGTTGTGTGTGAAGTTGTTTTTAATCTTTAGTGTTTCTAATGTTTCTTTGTGTGGACGACAGCATTTCAGCCTTATGTTTCAGCTTTCTATGTTTAAAGACACTAGCCCTTCATGAAAAGATGTTTTTAGTTCTGGTAACAGTTTCAGAGTGATCTGTTTTCTGTACAAATCATACTGCTTTGTCATCCTCAAAAAATTTTGTAACAACTGAAGAATTTAAGAGGTGAATTAACTTTTTTGACCTCAGTGATCAGATTGAATTTGAAAACCAGTATAGTTGTCTTTAGATGTTCCATGGTCCTTGGTCAACATACTGGGTTTTCTTCTGATTGATTTAAAAGCTTTTCATGAAAGATGATGAATTATATGTAGGTAAAGCTCTAGAAGAGCTTAAATGTTTCATTTCTTGGCAAGAAAGCTATGAGTTCTAGCATTCTATTGTCCCATCTACATTGCTGCAAAAGAGGGTGGACATCCTGTAACTGAGGAAGAATCGTCGAATTGTTTCAGTCTGTAGTGTATTCGGGCATTTAGCAAAAAAAACAAAACCAAACAGCCTTTTGCTTTGTGCTCCAGTATTTCATCTTCGTGAGAGACAGCAGTTTGAGCCTGATTGCTCCAAGAATACTTTGAGCCACTCTTGTTAGACCTGCCAGTGGGGGCTGTTTTCTGGGCTTGCAGGTGGTGACATGGGTGACTGACAGGAGATGCAGCCTCTGGAGCTTAGATCCTCGTCTGCAGCTCTGAAACAGTTGAGCTGTTTCTGCTTGCACTGTTCTTTATGCTGTCTTTTATTTCAAATTTCAGTTAGGGTATTTTCCAAACCAGATAAGATCTGGTGAAATATTTAGCTTCTCGTGGTAAGATACTAGAGGACTTGATGGTCTCACTTGGGGTGACTTCACTGTCTCCTGTTTTTGTTTCAGCTTTGTCTGTGACGGCTGCCTAAAGAAAACAGGACGAACCAGGAAAGAGAACAAATTCTCTGCTAAAAGTAAGATTCTAACACTTGCACCAAATTCAAGTAATAAGAAGGGGGAAGAGGCGGTTTCTGTGCTCATTTTGCGTTTATTTCAGTTTTTTGGAGCTGAAGGAGGATGCTTTTGGTCAATTTTGACCATCAGTTCTGTGATATTCACAATGTTTGCATTCATAGGTGTTGTCATTGGCTGATACTCTATTGCAGAGGATTAATATACTGTTTTAGAGCACTACTACTGCAAGATCTCAATTGCAGTATTGATAGCATTGGGAAATAGTTGCTGCATGGCTGCAGCCTAACTTAAATTTACAATAACGTGTTCAAGTCACCATGACTCCTGCTGCTCCTAAGAGCTTTGATGGAGGTAAAGATTACGTCACCTGATCAGAAAACTCTCTACAGACATTTCCTCTTATCAAGGCTGTGTAGGAGGAAATTTGTGTCGTCATTGTCCATCTGTTCTGTAGACAAAATAAGTCTTTCAGAAACTTCTTAGATTGGTGTACTTCTTATAAATAGTGAAGATTTACATTTCTGCTGAAATAAAAAAGATCCCTGGCCAGCCAATAGCATCAAGATTCAGCAAACCATTCAGTGAGTGGTTTCAACATCTGAGTCTTTTTTCAAAATGTCCAAAATCAAAACTCCCTAGATTCAGCAAGAATACAGGAAGAATACAATGGTTCTTTCACCATTTCTATCAGATTTTGTGTCTAGCAACCTGAAAGTACTGCATACTCAGCATAGTAGACTGATGTTTTACCGAAAGATGTCAAATTGGAAAAATGGAAAGCTGATTGGCAGATGTGTAACTCTACCAGAAGTAATGGCTAGTGATGGGGCAGGCCCTGTTACACGAGGAATCTTACACTCTTTTAGCTTTAGGTTTTGTCAATTATGTTGTGCTTCTTTTGTATGAAGATTACTTGAAAATGAGAAACTTCTAAACTAAGTATGTTAGTTGCAGATACAGTTGTTTCATTTTCTTTCCATTATTAAAATACATTCTTTTGCTAATTGGAGAGATTGACTTGCCTAGTATGGCTTTGTAGACAGAATATACTTTCAAATGCCACGTCTGCCTGTGAAGGTATGTCTCAGAGCAGTATCTTGTAATCCAGTTTAAGTAATTAATAACTTCTATTCAGGAGGAACCTTAATTGTTTGACTTTTAATATAGATGGAAATTGGTTTGAAATACACATTCTTTGTTCATTTAAATAATGTATAAGCCATAAATGTGCCTGCGGGGGAAAAGCAGCTCACCCCATCTAGAAGTGTTAGGATTCAAAGGTAAAGCTTTAATTTATGTTAACATAGTGCATGTGTTAAGAGTCACTCTTCATTTAACATCTGAGTAGAGAAATCACATAGGAACAGTTTGGTTTTGTATATGTTTGGAGCTGTATTTTTTTCCTGCAGGGTTACCAGCTACAAGACTCGGTACCTTCCTGGAAAACAGAGTCAATGATTTCCTAAGACGACAGAATCACCCTGAGGCAGGAGAGGTTACAGTGAGAGTGGTACATGCGTCTGACAAAACTGTCGAAGTAAAACCAGGAATGAAAGCAAGGTACGTTCTTTCCATTTCTAATTTTGTTTTCTTTTGTGTGAGGTGGAAGTTATTTGTACTTACGTGATACTCTTTTGATTAAATAGAACTGTTTAGGTGTGGAGGGTTGAGTTGGCTCTGTGCCAAACCCAACTGCCGGCCACACGGATTCCCCCCC
>JAWWEW010000041.1:49692017-49728821 GCA_035583185.1 Anabacerthia variegaticeps | reverse complement strand
ATCTTATATACCCCAGATTACGTGAAGGAAATGGTGTGGAATACTTCCTTAGTTATAACCTGGTTACCAAGGAAGGCTTGAACCAAAACCAAGAAAACTAAACCACCACAAGGTTGGAAAATACCTCTAAGATCAAGTCCCACTGTTACCCTGGCACTGCCAAGGCCACTGCTAAACCATGTCCCTAAGTGCTATATATACGTGTCTTCCCAATATTTCCAGGGATGGTGACTCAACCACTTCCCTGGATAGCCTGTTCCAATGCTTAATAGCCCTTTTTGTGAAGAAATTTTTCTAATACTCAATCAGAAAGACTCTTGTAGTCAAAACTTCACCACCAGCCAGTTCTTGACAAACAGATGTTCCAGCAGCATATTAATTTGTTGTGATGAATGTCATCTTTTTCATGGTAAAAAGTGAATGCCTTGTATTTGAGTAGCCTGTGTTTAACTTTAAAATTGCACTAAATTACACTTGGAGTAGCCCTCATCTTTGTTGCCTTCCTTAGTAACATGCAGTCTCTCATATGTGAATATATTGGGTATTCCTCTTTACCCTCTAACCTCCAGGTTTGTAGACAGCGGAGAGATGGCAGAGTCTTTCCCTTATCGAACAAAAGCGCTTTTTGCCTTTGAGGAGATTGATGGTGTGGACTTGTGCTTCTTTGGGATGCATGTGCAGGAGTATGGCTCAGACTGCCCTCCACCCAATCAAAGGTGAGGAACTGCAGGAAAGTCTGTCTCCCTTCAGTACTGTCTCAGTTGCATGAACTGCCTGAAGTTTTGTACAGAGCTTCCCTGTGGCTTACGTGAGACTCTTCGTGCTATTAGGTTCTAAAAACAAAGTAGCTTCTGCAGGGAGAAGGTTAGAGTTGCTTCTTACTGGGGATGCTGGCTGGCAGACATTGTTGCGTTAAGGATCACTTATCAATATTCTCAAGGAAGAGATTGGATAGTTTTAGGTAGATGAGGCTAGGATATCACAAGGAGGCCAAGTTTCTAGAGTTAAATTAGGATCAGAGGCTTTGGAGATTGCTGTTATAATGGATACTTCAGCATATAAAATAACATGAATAAGCCTGTAGCACTGCTTTGAAATCTCTCCTCCTTCTCATGCCTTTTTGGTTTTTTATTTTTAGGCGAGTGTATATATCTTACCTGGACAGTGTTCATTTCTTCCGCCCTAAATGCTTGAGGACTGCTGTCTATCATGAAATACTAATTGGATATCTAGAATATGTTAAGAAACTAGGGTAAGTATGTTTTTAGTGGGTTTTTTTCTCTACAGCATTTGTGCTAGGTAGTTTTCACTGCAAAGTAAATTGCTGCATTGTAGAGTTCAGAATATGGTGCCTAAGTATCAACCCATGATAGAATAACTTGGCAGCAGCTGTGTATAGTTGAAAAGGACAAAAGACAAAAAGGCATCTCAGGCTTTTCAGGAGAGGCTTATACTTCAGATATTTTTAGGTTTCCAAACTTGCGTAAAACGTAAGTCTGAGTAGAAAAAGTGAGCCTTTTATCGCTCCATAAAATTTTGCTGTCCTTGTTGTTGATAGTGCAGTCCTTGTGTAATGCCACTGCTTTAATTAGGTCATTCCTTTAGGCTGGCAAGTAAGTTCTTCCTCATGTTTATAAGGAGAAAATTAAGTGTATTATGTCTGTACTGATTAACTCTGTAGCAGTTGTATAAGGCCCCTAAGGAATCTCTTGCAGAATGAGTAGTTGAAATTGTGAGAAACTGAAGAGTTAGTAGAGAAAAAAGAGAATATACTTGGGACAGGACAAAAGAACACAGTTCTGAAGTAATGAGAAAGGCGGGAATTAAATTACCACGATTACTGAAGTAGAAACAGCAGTGAAGTAAACATCAGTTTACCATAAAAGGTATCTGGTGGAAATTGGCAGAGAGTTATTTGTGAAGAAATTGTTAGGGACTATGCTTAAAGCAATTGCATGAGAAAAGTTAGGGGAGTCAAAATGGAGGTGAGTAGTACTGTCTGGTGATGAGGTGGTGTGGTTTTTAGTACTTCAGAAGCATACATTAGGCTTCTTTCTGCTTCTTTTATTATATACAGACTCACAGGTTAGAAAATGCAACTGCTGTATAAAGCTCAGGCCTCAGTTTTACTTGATGCTGTTTTCTGTTCTAATGAGTAACATCAGGCTCTCATTTTGGAAAAACAGTATTGGTCATGCAGTATCATCTCTCCATTCTCAGGCAAAAGGAATGACAACTGGCTGCAGTTTCCAGGGTTTGGGTAGGGTTCTGCAGAGCTGCTTCTCAACATGGCAAGGATGGTTATTTTTCTCTAACTTGAGATCTGATTATTCCTCCTACTGGAGTTCTTTTCAAAAACTAATAGAGAAGAACTGAGGATGAAGAAGTGATCTTTGGTGTTATATTCTCTGCAGCTGCTACCATTTGGCTGTCATCTATCTTGATAGTATTCTAGATGGTGCACCCAATAGCATGCATTGACAGTGACTGTTTATTCCCAGATATAATTTTGAAACCCTGTAAAACAGGTTCTCAAAGTTAAAATCCAGGGGATTTCCAAGAGAAAAGTGGAAATCCTGTGTTTAAGTAAATATGTTCTTAAAATTTTGCTAGATAATGAATTACTGCACTATCCCAAGCTTTTGCTACTGAAATACCTAGTCTCCATCTTTGTCCCGTTAGTTAATTGGGAGATGGCAATTGCAGGTCCATTTGAGGCTTTGATTTTTATCTAGGCTGGAAAATGTGTGCAATTTGCATATAAACTACTCCATATAGAGCTCTGAATTTTAAAAAATAAGAGAAAAGATGGAACTGTTACTGCCTGAATGGGGCTGGAACGAACCCTGGAATTAAAAGCTGAGACTGCTGTAATTACTGGTGTGTGGGAACAGCGGCCACCTCGGTGGTGACGCCACCTCGTGGCAGAGGAGAAGCACGAGTGTCGTCAGAGCCCACATGTCCTGTTTTTTTGTCTGACCATGCCAGGTATACTACTGGGCACATCTGGGCCTGCCCACCCAGCGAAGGAGATGACTACATCTTCCATTGCCATCCCCCTGACCAAAAGATACCCAAACCCAAACGACTGCAAGAGTGGTACAAAAAGATGCTGGACAAGTCTGTGTCGGAGCGCATTGTCCATGACTACAAGGTATGTTAAGTGTATGCTGGCGGGGGGAGGTTGGCTAATCTTGTCTTTCTTCCTTGCCTTATGCATTGTGCCTGATTCATAGCATTTACTGCATTGGTTTTAAGTGAATTGAGCACTAAAAGTTTGGAGTGAAAACATATCCTCTTCAAAGCATGTAGCATCTGAAATTGTTCTAGCAAGACATTTGAAATGATTCCTTCAAACAAACTGAATTCTTGAGGATTACTGTAAAAGAAAAACGTAAGCCATCTTAAATCTTCTTGTGTTAGATAAAATTGCAGGGTTAGGATGCCGATGCAGTTAGAAGTATGTAAAAATCTTTGAAATTATCAGGACTTCAGCTAGTGTCAAGATTATAGTGATTATATTGTTCCATTTGCTAAGTATGAAATGGTAACTATCTATTTCTTCCGAGTGGGAATATTTGAAATGTATTCAACCAGTTTTAACTGATGCAGTGTTAAATCTGCACTCATAAAATTAATTGAAATATTAAGCTGTCCTTTGTTTGGTCTTGCTGATGCCTCTTTTTTTCTTTGGTCACTTATTGAGAATGTTGCCTTTGGTTATGTGACTTGTGACAGTGGTAACCAAGAGTGTTTTGCTCTCTTTTAGGATATATTTAAGCAGGCAACAGAAGATCGTCTAACAAGTGCAAAGGAGTTACCTTACTTTGAAGGGGATTTCTGGCCTAATGTTTTAGAGGAGAGCATTAAGGAACTAGAGCAAGAGGAAGAAGAGCGGAAGAGAGAAGAAAACACTAGTAATGAAAGCACAGATGTAAGAATGCTTCTGCTATTTTATAATCTAATGTAAAAGTTGTTATTGTAGATGGCTAATTATAAAAAAAGGGAGGGGGCCAAGGCACTTTGGCTAACTGGCTTTTTTACCTCCCTCTAATATAAATTTCAATCCTGCAGTTTATAAATTAGAGCTGTTAAAATACCACTAAGCTACATTTGGATGAACAGCAGCTGTTCATGTGGCTATAAACCTATCTAATTACCAAAGGCAATTAAGTTGAAACAGCTGCTAGTTGAATATTTTGCTGCAGAAATCCAGTTGTTGTCAATGTTCATGTTGCCGCTTCAGCCTGACTTAAAAGTTTTTCCTTAAACTTTAGCTTTTGAATAGTGGCTAACTCTTTTCTTTCAAACGTAGATATTCTAACACCAATCTTAGCAGAATGTTCTGAGAAAGTAATGAAATGCTGTGAGTTGGTACTTGACTCTTAATAGGTCTGTTTACTAGATTTAAGACATTGAGGATCTGAAGCACAAATTACTGCTGAATTGTTTTGGGCTGCTGTAAACTAGAGAAATTTGTTCCTGCTCTGTGTCATGTGCAATTTTATTTGAAAATGTGCAACTGTGTTTTCACATTTCACAAAAAAAACAATATGCCTCTTAATTCAACAATGAATTTGAAAATTAACAGATGCAGAATTTATGCATCTGCCTATCCTTGGATCTTCTGAGCTTTTGTAGAAGAGGTCATGAGTCTAGGATTAGGTTAGTAGTTTTGCTCACGCAGTAGTACTTGTTAGTTAACTCTATTTAACCACTGCTGCTTTATCACCTTATCAGATACTAGATTCTTGATGGGGTTTAGAATTTTTTTTGCTAAATGACCTTTGGATCAGAAAAGTTACATTTAATTAGAAATTGTGGTTCTCCTGTGCTGCTCTTTGCAATGCCTTCTTCCAAGGACTTAGATTAAAGTAAGTGTAAGAGTAACATGGGAATTAGGCAACTTAATATCAAATTTGCATTGACGTATCTCCTAGGAAGGTATTGTTTGTTTTCCACACGGTATAGCTAGCTGCAAGTTCCCATGTCTCTTAATATACCAGAAACCTCTTGTGAGGAATTGCTTGGCTCTGTGTGTGAGGTTGGTTGACATTTAGTTGAGCCTTCACAGCAGTTTGGCCCCAAAATCCTGAGTTGGGGCAAGCTTGCAGCACATTACTATTTAACCTTTATTATTAGAAACAGTTCTCTTTATTGACCTTGTGTTTTACCTTTTGAAAATGAGGCAATAATAAATTGTACTGTCAAATGAAGTGATATTCATTCATGTTCACTGGAAATTTCCATTCCATCAGAGTTATTTTAAGCTTAGGAAAAATGCTTGTTTGGATAAGGATTGCTTTGATTTTTGAGCATTATATTCTGTGGTATTTTGGGGGGCCCTCTGAGCAGCCCAGTGAGGAATAAATGTCCATTGCTAACTGAATATAGTGGAAAGTAAGCTGGCCTCTTTTGTTCGACTGTATGGCAGAAGCATGCTAGAAATTGCACTACGAATGCCTTTTGGACTCAGAACAACAGCTTTATTTCAAAATTAGTTTAATGCAGTTTATTAAAAATAAATTTCTTGGAGAACTGTAGCAAACTAAGTTTAGGTGGTTTAAGTCTGTCTTACCTCTGGTTAATGCAATATCAGTTGTACTTTTCATTTATTTTTACTTTAGAATTGTATTGAGAATTCATCTGTTGAACCCCTTTTGTGATTGTCCAAGAGGTTCTTCAGTGTGCAGCTGTAGCAGACAAACAAGTTTCATTAAATGTTTCCCTTGCACCTCCTGAGCATTTATGCTTTTAATATTTTTAGATGTATGTCTTGCTGATCTTGATATCTTTCGGAGTGATTCTAATGGAATTAATTTAATGTTTCTGGGTACCCTGATAAATGTCTTCAGAGTAAATTATTGTGAGGTGCAATTTGTCTTAGAGTTACAGAAGATTTGGAAGTAATAAAATGCTAAATATTACTTAGAGACCTGACATAAAATATCTTTAAAATTACTAGGTGAGCAAGGGAGACAGCAAAAATGCCAAAAAGAAGAATAATAAGAAGACAAGTAAGAACAAGAGCAGCTTGAGTCGTGGCAATAAGAAAAAGCCTGGCATGCCCAATGTGTCTAATGACCTCTCCCAAAAGCTGTATGCCACTATGGAGAAGCACAAGGAGGTAAGAGTTGATTGAATGAGAAATATATATTTTACTTGAAGTCAAAAGGTGTACAAAGCTTTGATACTTCAAACAGAGTCATGCCCTGTGAATTATACAGGTTTGACTGGAGAATTGAGAGGCACACCAGACACACAAGTGGCAGTAAGTCTGGGCACTCTTCTCTATGAGGGCAGTGGGGATAAATGCAGCTGTGCTGGTGCAGAACTTCCTAACAGTTTAGATTGTCACAACAGTTTTACTGTTCAGTCCAGTGCCCCTTACCTAATGCTTGAGAAGAAGGTGAACCTGCAGGGCACCCAGGGTCTGAGATTTCTGGGTCCTTATCAAGCACACCACCTGTCAGCATGTCATTCAGTGTAAGCTGATCCTGGAATTATACACCCTGTGTAATGATGTTTGCCAACCAAAACATCTTCATAAGTGCTGGCATATTAAGCCTTTTTATTTTTCAGGTCTTCTTTGTCATCCGTCTCATTGCTGGCCCTGCAGCCAACTCCCTGCCCCCCATCATTGAGCCTGACCCACTCATTCCATGTGACCTGATGGATGGGCGCGATGCTTTCCTGACCCTTGCTAGAGACAAGCACCTGGAGTTCTCCTCACTACGAAGGGCTCAGTGGTCAACCATGTGCATGCTGGTGGAACTGCATACCCAGAGCCAAGACCGCTTTGTTTACACCTGCAATGAGTGCAAGCATCATGTGGAGACCAGATGGCACTGCACTGTCTGTGAGGTGGGTTTGGTGAAGTCTTCCCTGCTTCTGTCCCTGTATCTTTGTGCCCAGAGTGCTCTTCACCTGAACTGATTTCTCATTGTTAACTGATGGAAAAGGATCTGCACAGCTCATCTGCTGGCAGTTCAGAAAGAAGGGAGAGAAAACACTTTCCATAGCAAGCGGTTCTACTAATCTCCTGCTTGGTGTGATTTTTGTCTTCTGCTTTCAATCTGTGGAGAGCTGAAGTAGAATTGTGTTTCCTGTGGTTCATTTAAGGTGCTGCTGTTTAAGCAGTTGGAAACTGTAGCATTTGCTCAAGCTCTAATGTAGGATGAGCTGATTTTTTTTTCTGAAGAACAGTGCATACTTTCTTCTTCCAGAGTCAGAAGTGTTGGGCTGCACTATTGCTGTAAGTAGGGCTTTTGGTTGGTTTTCTGGCATAGGGGTTTTGCTATGCTGCAGGTCAGATCCCAATACTTGGGCAACTCCTCTACTACTCCATTGTGGCTCTGGTGCATGCTGCCAACAGCATTTCTGTCTTCAGAAGTGTTTGCAAAACCAGTGTGTTTGATCCAGACCGCTACACTCAGTCTTCAGTGCTGTGCCCTCCAGGACCTGGCCTGTCGTTGAGTCTGGCTTGTAACTTAGTTTTTTAGCCCACTGGAAGGAAATGGCTGTCTCAGCTTTGGCTCTGAAAAGTTCTGATTAAAATTTGGTGCTTCCGTTTGTTCTAGTTATATATAAATACATAGATACCATTTTATCTTCTCATGTATACCAGAAAATAAATTCTAAATTTCCTGTGGATTAATGACTCCTGAGAAACTTAGGTCTTTTTCTTAAAGGTCATTACTGAGCCCAAACTCACATGCTGTTGCTTTACAGAAGGTAAATGCTGGTCTGTTCTTCTCTCAGCACACTCTGCTGTTTAACTTGCATCTGCAAACTGAAAATGCAGCTTTCATTCTCTTTCTTTGAAAACTGGTACGTACCTCTTCTGCCACTCTTACCCTCTTCTTTTGAAGTGGGAGCAGATGGGCAGCTATTTGTCCCTTGCCTATTTCTTCTCCTTTCCTCCTGGGAAAGAAAGGGATTTTTCTGGCCCAGCTGAATAATGTGTGGCTTATTAGCTCAGAGCAAACTTGTTTTTCAAGGTATTTACATTTGTGTAACTTTTAGATGCCTGTACACCCACACACTTTCCCTGGCTATAATTTGGATTTATTCCTTCTCTACTACCTCAACATGGTGTGAAAAATTGAATTTTTCCCTAGAGCAACAATTTGCCTGGAACAGACTGGGAGGAATTTGTTAAGGTAGCATGACATCATTTATTCATTTACTGTATGGAGTTTCAGAAACACTGATAACTCTTCCTTCATTTTCATCCTTTCCAGGATTATGACCTGTGCATCACCTGCTATAACACTAAAAACCATGACCACAAGATGGAGAAATTAGGCCTTGGTCTCGATGATGAGAGCAACAACCAGCAGACTGCCACCACCCAGAGCCCTGGCGACTCCCGCCGCCTGAGCATTCAGCGCTGTATCCAGTCTCTGGTCCATGCCTGCCAGTGTCGGAATGCCAACTGCTCACTGCCGTCCTGCCAGAAGATGAAACGGGTGGTCCAACACACCAAAGGCTGCAAACGCAAGACCAACGGAGGGTGCCCCATCTGCAAGCAACTCATTGCTCTCTGCTGCTACCACGCAAAGCACTGCCAGGAGAACAAGTGCCCCGTGCCCTTCTGCCTCAACATCAAACACAAGCTCCGTCAGCAACAGCTTCAGCACCGCCTGCAGCAGGCGCAGATGCTCCGAAGGAGGATGGCGAGTATGCAGCGCACCGGTGTGGCCGGCCAGCAGCAGGGATTGCCCTCGCCCACGCCAGCCACCCCGACGACTCCAACAGGCCAGCAGCCCCCAACGCCACAAACCCCACAGCCTCAGCCTCCACCCCAGCCTGTATCGCAGCCTCAGCCTGCACCTCCCAACAGCATGCCACCCTACACCATGCCAAGAACTCAGCCCCCCAGCGCTGTGTCCCAGGGCAAGGCAGGTGGCCAGGTGACGCCTCCAACTCCACCCCAGCCACCGCAGCCACCAGTTCAGGGTCCTCCTCCGGCAGCAGTGGAAATGGCCATGCAGATCCAGCGGGCAGCAGAGACCCAGCGCCAGATGGCACAGGTTCAGATCTTCCAAAGGCCGATTCAGCACCAGATGCCCCAGATGCCACCTATGGGAATGAACCCTCCGCAGATAGGCAGAGGTCCTGGTGGTCATATAGATCAAGGAATGGGACCAGCAGGAATTCAGCAGCAGCCACCGTGGGTGCCCCAAGCTCAGTTGCAGTCAGGAATGCAGAGGCCATCCATGATGTCAGTAGCCCAGCCGGGTCAGCCGATGAATATGACCCCTCAGCCAGGGATGGGTCAGGTACCTGGCACTGCTCAGCCCAAACAACCACCTCTGCCCCAGGCGGCCTTACAAAACCTACTGCGGACTCTCAGGTCTCCCAGCTCACCCATGCAGCAGCAGCAGGTGCTTAACATCCTTCACTCCAACCCTCAGCTGCTGGCTGCCTTCATCAAGCAGAGGGCCGCCAAGTATGCGGGGTCACAGAACCCCCAGGCGATGGCGGGGCAGCCTGGCCTCCCACAGGGGCAGCCAGGCCTGCAGCCACAGCAGGCCATGCAAGGGCAGCAGGGAGGGGTGCACGCCAACCCAGCCATGCAGAACATGAGCCCCATGCAAGCAGGAGTGCAGAGGCCCAGCATGCCCCAGCAGCAGCCGCAGCAGCAGCCACAGCAGACCATGGCTGGGATGAATCCTCAGGCGCAGCAGATGAATATGAATCACTCGGGGATGGCTCCCCAGTTCCGAGACCTCCTGATGAGACGGCACCAGATGATGGAGCAGCAGCGCCACCAGCAGCAGCAGCAGCAGCAGGGAGCAGGACCGGGGCTGGGGCCGGGGATGGCCAACCACAGCCAGTTCCAGCAGCCCCAGGGCGTTGGGTATCCCCAACAGCAGCAGCAGCGAATGCAGCATCACATGCAGCAGATGCAGCAAGGAAACATGGGACAAATAAGCCAACTTCCACAGGCCATGAGCGCAGAGACAGGAGCCAGTTTGCAGCAGGCTTTCCAGCAGAGGCTACTTCAGCAGCAGATGGGGTCCCCAGCTCAGCCCAATCCTATGAGCCCCCAACAGCACATGCTCCCCAACCAGGCCCAGTCCCCGCACCTTCAGGGCCAGCAGCTCCCTTCATCGCTCACCAATCAAGTGCGTTCTCCGCAGCCTGTTCCCTCACCGCGGCCCCAGTCCCAGCCCCCCCATTCCAGCCCATCCCCTCGGATGCAGCCTCAGCCTTCTCCACACCATGTCTCCCCGCAGACCAGCTCCCCACATCCAGGACTGGTAGCTGCCCAGGCTAACCCCATGGATCAAGGGCACTTTGCCAGCCCGGACCAGAGTGCAATGCTTTCCCAGCTTGCTAGCAATCCTGGCATGGCAGGCCTCCATGGTACAAGCGCCACGGAACTGGGGCTCAGCTCCGAGAACTCAGACTTGAATTCAAACCTTTCACAGAGTACACTAGACATACACTAGACACATTGTAGCATTTTGGGAGCAAAAAAAAAAAAATTTAAAAAAAAAAAGAAAATAAAAAACTTATTTTCTCAAGACTTTTTGTACTGAAGACAAATTTTTTTGAATCTTTCTTAGCTAAAACAACATTTTTCCCTGGAACACATCTGAACTCTGCAGCAGTAGTTTGTGGTTTTAAAAGCAAACCTACAACGAACCTGAGGGACAGTAGAGTACAAAGAATATATTTTTGTTATGGCTGGAATCATAACCAGTCCTTTTTCTTGGTTTTTTTTTTCCTCGTGTGCGTTGGGGAGGTCAGGGGAGGAGGGTGGTCTTTTGGTTGTTCACCAAAGGATGCCCTGCTCATGCCTCCAATAGGTTTTATTTTTTTTTTAAATTAATGAAAATATGTAATATTGATAGTTATTATTTACTGAGGCAGATGGTAAACATTTTCCCTATTCTGGTTTTCTTCATGTCACTGCAAAAAAAACACCACAAAAACAGAACAACAGAAAAAACAGGAGAACCTTTTCCTAAAACCGGAGGACAAAAGGGGTTAATGTTGCTTTAAAAATACATTACATATATAAATATATATATATAAAAATAAATACCAATGTTTTCCTCTTTGGTTGGAAATATGTCAATTCTTTGAAAAATGTAAAAATATTAAATAACTCAGTCCTCTCCTGAAGTCTACTTTTGTCCTCCAAGAATTTTCTATACAAGAGTCTGAGCTTAAAAAATAACTTCAAGTATTAAAGTAATTTGTACATGTAGAGAGAAGACAACATTTTTGCAAATACACAGGGGCAGCTGCCAAATGGATGTAGTATATATATTGTGGTTTCTGTTTTCTTGAAAGAATTTTTTTGTTATTTTTACATCTAACAAAGTGAAAAAAAAAACCACATAAAAAAGAGGGTAAGAAACAATTTCAACGGGATTATTTCAACCTGAGAAAAAATCCCTGGGGTTTCTTCTTTATGCTTGCTTTCTCTCCCCCATGCCCCTTTCCCACCCTCTTCCACTTTCTGTAAAACTTGAAAATAGAAAGCAAAAAAACCCTCAAATGTTGTAAATCATGCAATTAAAGTTGGTTACTTATAAATAAGAACTTTCGATCACTGTATAGACTGTTAAAAATTGATTTCTTATTACCTATTGTTAAATAAACTGTGTGAGACAGACAGTCTGTTTTTAATGTTTCCCTTCTCTCCCACATGTGTTGCTTGTTCTTAAAATGGTGGGGGTAGCGGAATATGTGCTACTTCAAATGTTCGCTATTTAGACGTCAGAGAGCTATTTAATGTATATGACTGTCTTAAAATGCAAATCTCTGATAAGGGATGTGGAGTAATAATTAGTCTTCTAAACGGACTCTTTTGGTACAACTCTGCATTTGCGTTGTTCCCGGCATGTATCTTACCAAAGAAATGAGGTCTGACCTCGACAGTTGTGCCAGTCAGCTGTACCCCGCCCTGCTAACACAGCCTGGGAGCAGCTGATCTTCAAAGGACCTATTTTGCATTTTGAAATGAGAACTATTGTTTGGATATGTGATATTAAAAGATCCTATTTCACTTGGAATATATTGTGCGCCTTTTGGCACTGAAGTGTGAGCACGAGGTTAACCCCGTGTGCGTGTCCTGCAGGCACTGCACCGAGACGGCACATGGGTGGCCTGCCACATGTAGGGGATTTCCTCAACGGGAATGCCATAGCAGTGGAGCGTAGTAAACCCAGTGGTGTGCTGCCCGTAGCTGCGTGCACGAGGAGTTAAACCCATCTTCATGTGTTGTGCACTGGTCATCCTGCATGTGGCTGGTTCACTGAGGGCTTCCCAAAATCCAGCCTTAAGCTGTGTGTGTGCATACAGTGTTGGCTGCCTAGGGAATCACTTGCCCCAGGGCATTATGCACCTGGAAGACCCAGATGTGACCAGAGCACAACATCTGTGTAACGCCGGCTGTGTTGTGAGCATCAGCATGTCCACAGATCCCAGACAAACAACGCGAGCAAGCTGCCTTTGGGAAACTGCTGATGGAAGAAGATGGAGGGGGGAAAATGAATCAATGGGAATCTCAGCCAAGTGCCAAACAAAAGTAATGGTGTATTACAATGTGAATGGATGCTAGAGGTGCTTCAAAAACAGGAGTAAAAGGCTTGATGTGTGGATATAAGCAGAAGCAGGACAATGAATCTTGTATTTACAAAAAGTTTTTTTGATAGTAAGCCTTCAGCAAGATAGTGGAAAGTTCCTGGAGGCTTAAGAGAAGCAGCCCTCTGTTTTGGGATTCTCCCTTGGATAATTCTCATGCTCCTCACCCCTGCTTGGTGCAGACCAGCTTTCCCAAACCCACAACTACCCTGCCCTGCTGTAAAGGAGAGCAGAAAGCAAAAAACCCACGTGTTGAATGCCAAGGCAGCAGTCTCAGAGGGTTTATATTTGTGTTCTCTGCAGTAAGCTTTCCTCTTCCTTCTCCCCTTCCCCCACCAAGCAAAGCCTAGTTTTACTTTCAGCCTCAGGGAGCTTCTCAGTAAAGGGCATCAATAAAATTCCTTCTGACCATATACTGGCTAGCAAAGTGAAAAGTGTGCCCAGCTTTATGACTTGCAAAAAGCTTGACTTGAAAGCTTTTAGTGCAAACAGCTTTCATTTGTGTTGCTGAGTTAGCACACAAAATGTGGTTAGAATTTGTCCCAACTGGCATCAAAGCATCTGAAGTGGGGAAGCCTTGAGACCTTGCAGAGCGAGCTACAGATCTTCCATCCTCAAATGCCAGCAGAGGGACTTGCCTAAAAGATGCCATGAGGCATTTTATGTGACAGCACAGCTGCTCTGTCCCTCTTTGTGGGTGCTGACTCTGAGCCAAGTTCAGTTTGTTGAGGTGGTGTGGATGATCAATGGTCTTGGATCTGCAGAGGATTTCTTTCCTCTACATCCCTCCACTTCTGCTTTCCCTGATATTACTGGAGAACAAGATTCCACCATTGGGGGAAATACTATGACTGATTCAGGTAGTGGTAGGTTTCAGGGTGACAACAAAATTATTATGTCTTCTGTAACTCTCTTGCCATTCAGTTGTGTCAAGTTAGAGCAGGTTGCTTCATTCCCACCTGCTTGTTGGACTGACAAAAAGAACTCACACTCAAAGTTCTAGCAATCCAATCCGATAGTTGCTGTCCAGTTACAATGATGTGAATGCTTCTAGTCAAATAGTATGCAGTTTGGTGACATAAACTTTGCAATGCCTGTCCCTTCCAATGCCCTTTGGAGTCCTGGAGCCAATTGACTGAAGTCACAGCTGGGGAGGGCTTGCAGTGAGTTTGTTGAGGGGCTGAGTTTGATATTTGTGGTTTATCCCTCAGGCTTGGGGACAGCTGTATGTAAGAAATACTTTAGACCTCGGTCTTTCCTGGTTCCTTGTTCCTCATTTCTGTCCAAATTTACTGTTTACGGAGTGGTTTACATACGTTGTTTCATCCTTTGTTACTCCTAAAACTCTGGTGGTAACTTGGCCACTGGTGAAATTGCTCATGGCCTGGGTCTGCATTATGGTCCTGTGACTGTGTCTACAGCAATGTATTTATCTATGTATTTATTTTTAATTCTGTCATTATAGACACCCTGTTCTACACAGAGCCATTTGTTACTACAGAAGGACAGAGTGCCTGAGGTGGGCAGGCACCTCTAGGGATCATGTAGTCAGTCCACTGCCCTGCTCAAAGCGGGTCCCCTAAAGCAGATTGCATGTCCAGATGAGTGTCTCCAGGATGGAGATGCCATGGCATCTCAGTCTACTCCACACCCTCGAAGCCCCCCCAGGGTGTCTACACCCATGGGTAAGAACTCTTGAGCATTCTTTTCTCCGGACTGAACAGTCCCAGCTCTCTCAGCCTCTCCCCATCTGACAGAAGCTCCAATCTTCTCATCATCTTCCTGGACCTTTGCTGGATTCACTCTACTATGTTCATGTCTCATGCAGCATTTCATATGTGTCTCACAGGTGCTGAGGGGAAGGATTGCCTTCCTCCACCTCAATACTCTTTCTAACACAGCCGAGGAGGCTGTTGGCTGCCTCTGCCACAAGGGCAACCAGGACCCTCCAGTCCTTTTCTGCCAAACTTGTGCTGGTGCATATGGCATTGTTCTTCCCAGGTGCAAGACTACATTTCCCTTTGTTGAACTTTATGAAGTTCCTGTCAACCCAGTCTTTTAGCCTGTTGAAGTCCCTCTGGATGGCAGCACAACCCTTTGGCATATCAACCACTCCTTCCAGTTTTATACCATCTGTAAACTTCCTGAGAATGTACTTGGCCCCATCATTGCAGCGGTCAGAAGAGTCTGCTCCTAATGACCAGTTCTGCCCAAGCGGGTGATGAGGCTTCCTACCCAAAAAAGGAGGGTTTCTTTGAAGAGCAGCCATGGGGTGCTCTGGCTGGGGAGTATTTGTTTTTATAAAGCCTCTTAGCAGCTGCCTTCGTGCCACACAACCTGTCAGCTTGCACAAGGAGCCATTTCCTCCCCCAGCTTGTGCCACAGATCCCGGCCCCTGGAAGTGTGAGAGCACGACAGGCTCCATCCCCAGGGACCGCAGCGGGCTCCGTGCTTGCATCGCGGCTGGAAAGCCGCCGAGCTGCTCCGTCAGCCTTGTGGGCGTGGGCTGTGCTTTGGCATTCCCTGCCCCACTGCGAGACGGCATTTTGTTCAGAAACGCTTTGAGGATTCGCTGGAGTTGCCTCAGTTGCACTCCCTCGGAACGGGGTCTGGGTTACAACTTCCCAGCAAGGATCCTGCGCGCGTCGGATGTTCGGAAGGGAAACCTGTTCTGGGAGTGGTGCCGTGGGTAGCCCGTGGGCAATCGGCCAGGGCTCCGCTCTACCCTGCCTGTTGTAAGGGGTGGGGTGGATTTAGGGAGGGTGGAGAAAGCACTGTTGGCACCATCTCCCACAGCCGTCTCTGAAGCCCTTCCTAGCTCCTGGGTGAAGCTGGCACGGCTCAGGTTGTTGTTTTCCCCAGGTGTGCTGGGTGGTGCCAGGCTCTGGCACAGAGCACAGATCCGTGTGGGATTCAACCACAAGATGTGTCAGTGGGTGTTTTGCTCCTCTCCGTGCCCCAGCAGTCCCCAGGGCAATGGTAGGAATTGGAAGGCAGTGACAGTGGCGTTGTCGGAAGAAAACTCTTTGCCAACCCTGTTCCTCTGGCTGAAAGCGCAGAGCTTCTGCTGCCTGGAAAAGTGAGGAGTCTCTTCCTCCTGTTGCATCCTGGACTTCTCCTGTGGTTTCACCTGACAGCAACCTTTCTATACAGATCTTTCTAAAATTTTTATTGCAGATGGCATCAAAACAGAGACTAAGCCCAGAACAGCAGTAGGGAAGCAGATAAGAAAAGTAAAGCCTAATCTAAGTTTTGGGGTTTAGTTTCCTGAGATTGTCAGTGCTGTTCTCTCCCTAAAAAAAGGAACTGCCTTTACAAAGGTATTATGATTCATGTTACATAACAGTTTTTTTATTATTGAAGAGAATGTAAGTATTCCTGAATCAAACTGAATTTGATTCACATTAAAATGAATTTATTTAAATACTATTATTTATTGAAAGGGCTTATTTAGAGCTGCAATGACAAATGAACAGCCCTAAGATGGGGACTGCCTTTAAGTCTGTTCTGTGTCAGCACAGAACACATTTTTTCTTCAGCCTTCAAGAAGGATTGAGCCAGCCTGTCTGTGACCTAAAGGAGCAGTGCTGCTTATCCTGCCCTGGGAAGGGAGCAGGGGATGCACAGCAGCTATACCTCATAATGTGTTCCACGAAAGATTATCGAGTAGAAAGACTTAATGAACCTTTAATTTTGTATCTGTGTCTTTTCTGGAAATAGCTTTCTGGTCTGCCATGCAGTGCAATGTCTAGCAGTATTTGCAAGGGAATAACAGCCTTTATAATTCATGTCATTACTAACTCTATTATTTAAATACTTTAAGAGCCATTTTCTATGTAACAGTGCTGGAGGATTGTTTGGAAAACCTGAACCTGGGGGATCTGTGACACTATGGAAATCTGCTGGTCAAATTGAATGCTGGCTTTGCCAGCTCCCTGCCATTGTCCCTCTGTAACGAGGCTGTGATCCCAGTCACTGCCCCAGATTCCCAGCACGTTTCACACTGACAGCTTTACCTTCACCTGCAGCCAAGGCTGTACAGTAGGCACAAGAGAGGAACATGTGCTTCACGTGTTATTTGTTCAGCTACTCACTACAAAGTCTCCACAGAGTAGGAATGTTCAGTACAGCCTTTATTTTTTATTTTCACAATGTCAACACAATGACAGAGATAACAAAATAAAAGGGGTAGCGTGGGAAATAGAACTCCAGGGGACTTACCTTTTGAGTAAAAGAGAATCAGTGCCAGAGAGTGAGACAAATCCAGCTGAGCTGGGAGCACAGGTACAACATAACTCATGATTAGGAATATATTTTCGTGGTTACTGCCTCAGTTATCTGCTCCATCCATTGCATTCTTCGGGAAACCTCATTTTTTCCCTCCTAAATTTTCTGTCATTTCCATTTGAACTCTCAGTTAAAAAGCCACAAACTCAGCTCAGATACCTCTTTCCAGAAGCTTCTTCACAACCACTCCCAGCTTCTTTTCAGCCTATTTTTTTGACAAAAAGCAGCCCAGTGTGAAAATGAAAAAGACCAAATTTACAGGTAGTTTGTGATCAGCTGAGGGGAGGTTGCTCCTGGATTTTAAGCTATATTTTCCTGACTAAATTCAGTTACTTACAGCAGTTTCCATACTGAAATACAACAGCTTCTCTGCCATTCCCAGCCCTCTTGGGAATCCAGGATGGTGACATCTCTGTCACTGTCCCGTGTAGGAGGATTCACATGAGAGCCTTGTTTTTCCAACATACCTGTGTGGCTGGTAAGATTCATTGGCTATGCTTGCTAGTGAACCGGGATGAGTGATGATGCTACCAGTACCACTAAGGCTTTTCCATAACGGGAAAAAAAAAGAAACAGAAGGGGGAAGAGCACTTGTACTATAAAGAAGTTATACTATAAATTCATCTGGAATTTAAACCCAGTCGCTTAGCACAGTAAGCACTTCAAGGATGCTTTTGCATGGGGAATACTTTCTTTGCCAAACAAAACATCCATTTATCCATGAAACTGATCATCTGAGGACACGGGGAGGAGCAATATGAACTCCTGTGGGTTATTTACCCTGTGGTTCTCGGACACAGCAGGGCAGGGTGGGACTGAATGAGGGAGATCTCTGTCCTCTGAACCCTGCCTAGCTGGTGGCTCTTACTTTCATTTGCTGAGGGTTCCCCAACATGGGTGACACGCAGATCATGTTAGCAGTGTAAGACAGGGACAAAGGCATTGTTAGTGTGATACTAGGCACATGCCATGCTAAAGGCATGCTACAGGGGAGGTTTAGGTTGGACTTGAGGGCAAATTTCTTCACAGAAAGGGTGATTAGACATTGGAATGGGCTGTCCAGGGAGCTGGTGGAGTCGCTGTCCCTGGAGGTGTTTAAGAAAAGCCTGGATGTGGCACTGAGAGCCATGGTCTAGCTGGCATGGTGGTGTTTGGTCACGGTGATCTCAGTCTTTTCCAACCTAAGTGCTTCTCTGGTTCTGTGATTCCTCCCATCTAAAGCCAAATCCTTCCTCCCTTACCAAGGTTTCTAGGACACTGTGCTGATCCTGGGTTATGTTTGAGGCGTGAGGCTCCAGCTGTGCATCTCCGTGGGGCTCACCTTGTCTCAGGGACACTGTGTTGGCACCCCCACACTGACGGTGGCCAGGCATCACCTCTGTCTGTGGGGCTGAAAGTTGGGGTGTGTTTTCATTTGTTTTGTTTTTACATGAGCTTTGCTGGGGTAGAGGCGGCTTCGGGGAGGCCTCGCTGTGGCCCTCCAGTACCTGAAGGGTACAAAGAGCGGGGAGAGGGGCTGTTTACACAGGCAGATAGCGAAGGGACAAGGGGCAATGGCTTTGAACTGAAAGAGAGCGGGTTTAGATCACCTATTAGGAAGAAATTCCTTGCTGTGAGGGTGGCAAGGCACTGGCACAGGTTGCCCAGAGGAGCTGTGGACACCCCACCCCTGGCAGCGCTCAAGGCCAGGATCGACGGGGCTGTGAGCAGCCTGGGGTGGTGCAAGGTGTCAGGGGCGCCGGAACCAGACGACTTTTATGGTCCCCTTCCACCCTAACTAACGGCGGGGCCGAGGCGGCCGACAGGCGGTACCGGGGCTGGGCCTCCCCCGCCTCATGGCCGCGGGGCGGGAACTACAGCTCCCGCCGTGCCCCGCGGCGGCAACAAGCCCTCCGCTGATTCGCTGTGCTGTCCGCGGCTGCCGCCAATCAGGCGCGCCGCCGGGCGGGGGGCAGGCTCGGCGATCATGAGGCGGGCTCGCGGCGTCTCGGGAGCCATGGAGCGGGACCGGGACCGGGACCGGGAAAGGGGCCGGAACCGGGAAAGGGACCGGAACCGGGACCGGGGAGAGGTGAGCGGGGCTGGGCCGATGGTGGAGGCGGCGGTGGGTCCGTGTGACCTCGGCGGGACGGGTCCCGGCGTCCCTGTGGCCGCCCTGAGGAGGCTTCCGGCCGTGCTGCCCTTGCTTAGAAGCCCCCAGGGCTTGTAAAGCTCATTCGCGTGGCGGAAGGGTAACTAGGGCTGGTGGAAGGTGCAGCCCCGCACAGGGACCGTAAGGCGAGGAAAATGGGGGTTTTTTGAGGAGTTCGTGCCTTTGAGACATCAGGAGCGGGTCCGCAGGAGGGCAAGGCTGTGTTCGGGGAACAGCCTGGAAAGCGTGGGTCTGTTCTGTGTGAAAGCCAGGGGGGGATGTGGGGAGTCAGCAGTGAGTGAAGTCTGATCTGCCTGTCCGTGTGTCTGTAATGATAACCCGGAGCCAGGGGTCAGAGACAATCGGGCACTGATGGAAGGTCTGATGGATTTGCTGCTGGTCTTTTGTTGTTGCCCGCTTGGATGAGCAGCTGTATCCCGGTGCCTCCTGTAGCTGTTTGCATCTGCCTTTCAGTGCCATCACTCCCTGTGCTGGTGCTGACTTCTTGCTGCCCCTTCCTGAGTTGCTAACACCTTTTCCTGGCTTTTGTGCTTACTTGGAGCCTGGTTCCAGATTCTTCTAGTCTGAGACACAGTTACTGCTTTTCTGTGCTCTTTCTTCAGTCGCTGGAACAGCAAGTATGAAGAGCTAGTGAAGATGTTTGGTTGTGGAGGTGTTTGGTTGAAGGCTAAAACTTACGACAAATGTTCTACCATCCTGCTGATGCCATTTCTGAACCAAGGCCAGCTGTGGATTTTGCAGTTTCCAGAGCTGAGTTTGCCCTGCTGGCTTCCAGGCGGTGCTGGTCTTGTGAGCTGTGGTGGCCAGAGTGTTCAGCTTTGTGCTCCGCTCTGGAAGTCTATGGTGACTTCGCTGATGGTGCCTGCACTACTGTGCTGTGCAACTGTGTTGGGAGAAGTGTTGTCTGGCAGGACACAGCATGGCAGTGTAGTTCCTTGTACTTTGTCCATGTTCCTCAAGCTGTTTTCTGTCTAGCTGCAGCTCTGTGGCACTTTCCTCTTGGGAAGCAGAATGCAACCTGTGAATACCAGTATATGAACCTGTTGTGGGGGTAATACTTTTCCTACTAGGGATTCAGACTCTTCCCTTTTGGGATTGTTACATGGACTCATTGCTCACCCTGAGGCCTCTCCTTGGCCCAAAAGGCCCTCTCCCATGGCAACAAATGCAGGTTTATTGCGCGGTGGGGTGTAAAATGCCATTTTTGTCTGGCTCTTCTTGCATTTCGTGCCTGCCTTCTGCCACAAAACTTCATCTTTGCAGCGGGTGGAAGAGGAAGGCCATGACAATGAGGAGGATGATGAGTTGGACATCTTTGGGGGCTATGACAGCCTCACATGCTACAACAGCAGCATGGGCAGTGACAGCAGCTCCTGTCTGGAGGAGTCTAGTGACGATGAGGTGGCAGGCCGGGAAGCTGGAGAGCTTTCCGCCTCTCCTATGCACCAGCCATCCACGGGCCGGCTCACAGAAGACAGTGGCTCCGAGCCAGGTACTGCTTTTTCTACCTAAAATATGCAGGGTGGAAAGAGAAGGGCTGGGGGCACTGAAGGGTATATGACTACTGCACCTTGGGGATGCTTTGGGGGCAACTCTGGTGTCAGACTGCATTTTCTGTGCTATGTGTAGTGAGGGTTGCCCAGTCTCAGTTCTGTCTTTGTAGTGCACTGATCCTGCTAAATGCTCATGTTTTTGTCCCTTGTCTCAGCTGTGTGTGAAATGTGTGGGATTGTGGGCACCAGGGAAGCCTTCTTCTCCAAGACCAAACGTTTCTGCAGTGTCTCCTGCTCCAGAAGCTACTCCTCAAATTCCAAGAAGGCCAGCATCCTGGCCAGACTGCAGGTGAGCTAAAACCTTTCCAACTTGATCACAGGGCTCCATTGTGCTTGCAGGTTCTTGTCTTTCTGGGGGACTTCAACCACCCCAACATCTGCTGGAAAAGTAGTGTGGCAGACTGTAAACAATTCAGGAGACTCCTGGAATGCATGTAGGATAATTTCTTAAGCCAGGTAATAGACAGCCCTACCGGAGGGAACATGATACTGGATTTGGTGGTCACCAATGTAACCAAACAAATTGGGGATGTCAAGGTTGGAGGTAGCATGGGCTGCAGTGATTGTGCTGTTGTGGTGTTTGCAGTCTTGAGGAATATAGGTCAGGTAAGGAGTAAAGTCAGGCTCCTGAACTTTAGGGAAGCAGACTTTCAGCTCTTCAGAGAGGTTGTCAGTGGGATCCCTTGGGAGACTGCCCTTGGGGACAAGGGAGCAGAACAGAGCTGGCAAGTTCAGAGAAGGGCCACCACGTGTATCAGAGAGATGGAGCACCTCTTGTACATGGAAAAGGCTGAGAGAATTGGGATTATTCAGCCTGGAAGAGAGAAGGCTTCAAGGTGACCTAATTGCAGCCTTCTAGTACCTGAGAGGAACTCAGAGGAAGGATGAGGCAAGACTGTTTACAAGAGCATGTAGTGACAGGACAAGGGGTAATGGGTTCAAAATGAAAGAGAATAGGTTTAGATTAGATATTAGGAAAAAATTGTTTACTGTGAGGGTGGTGGGGCACTGGAACAGGTTGCCCAGGGACATTGTAGATGCCCCATCCCTGGGGGTGTTCAAAGCCAGGTTGGATCAGGCTCTGAGCAACTTGGTCTAGTGGAAGGTGTCCCTGATCATGGCAGTAGGATTGAAACTAGATGATCTTCAAGGTCCCCTTCCAAGCCAAACCGTTCTATGGTTCTGTGATCTTCCCTAGGCATGGAGCAGGATGTGCCTGTATGCAGGGGTGGGTGGTTGCTCTCTGATTAAAGATCAGACTGACATTCACTTGTTCTTCTTGCCTGAAGTCCCCAGAGAACACATGTCAGCTGAAAGGTGGTGCTCCCTAAAAGCTGGGGAAGTACATGTTGAAATTTTACATGCTGTTTCTTCTTGTTCTTATGAGCATTAGTAAATATTTTAGTAACTGGAAAATTGGCCTAAGGAAGAGATGCATGCCCAGCAGACCAGTTGCAGAGGGTGGCTCCCTCTGCCATGCCACTGATGTTCCTAATGTTCCTTCTTTTGTAGGGGAAACCACCAACGAAGAAAGCTAAAGTTCTGCACAAGGCATCCTGGTCAGCCAAGATCGGGGCCTTCCTCCATTCACAGGGCACAGGACAGCTGGCAGATGGGACACTGACAGGTCAGGATGGTGAGTGTAGGTGAGGTGTGAGGAGGTGCAGGAGCCACAGAAATGGCAACACCGTGAGGGCTGAAAGCTCTACAGTCCTCCTCCTCCCCTCTGGTGCACTGCCTTTTACTGATATGATGTGTGTGGATTGCTCTGCTACAGGCTGCCAGGACACAGGGCACATCTCTTTTCCTCTCCCAACCAGTGTTAAATGGATCCCTGCTGGGTTCCTGCCCCTCCACTTTTGTAGCCTCATCCTCACTCCTCATATGACTTGACCTGGAGTGTAAGCTCTCTAGTCCCAGGCCCACGAGGTACTGCCTTCTACTGGCAAAGGTGACTTAAAGGTGTCCTGCTGCTTGTGGGAGTCACATTTCCCCTGAGTCACTCACCGATCAACCTGAGCAATAACCTGTCACTGCACTTCTGAAGGAACAGAAGTTACTGTGTTAGGGAAAACGGGAGCCCCGGGCATGGAAGCAGCAGGGGGTGATGGAGCAGAGCTGTAGCCTTGGATCAGGAGTGATTGTGGGATTAATATCTCAGTGCTTTACTCTGATTTTCCCAGCGCCCTCTGGGGAAACAAGTGCTGCTGGTATGACCCTGCAGTGTTACTGCTGAGAGGCAAAGCTGCAAAGTGGTTTAGCACTGAGTGAATGCATCCTTGAAGTAGTTGAGCCCTGAGCTGGACTTGGACCATTTTATTGCCCTTCCTGCTCCCCCTTTCTCAGATGCATGTGACAGTAAAGATTGATTAATAATATATTTTGCCTCTTGTTGGGCTAGTGACCATGCACTCATAGGATCTAGTTTTGCACCAGGGAAAATGCACTGGAATGTGGAGTTCTGGGGCAGTGTATCCTCATGCCTGGAGTCTGCAGGTTGTAGTCCAGAGGTAACTGAGTGCTCTGTGCCTTTTCTGTGATCTCACCTGATTTTCTGCTCTCATGTCTACTTGTAGCACTCGTCCTGGGCTTTGACTGGGGAAAGTACCTGCAGGAGCACGGCTACAAGGCAGCTCCTGTCAGTTGCTTCAAACACGTGAGTTCTACTTTGCTGTGCATCACAGTGCACAGGGGGCATGTCATGTGCATGGACCTCCCCTGTGCTCCGGGGACACGTGGTGAGGAGCGGCCCAGCAGGTGGTTATTGAGCCCCAGGTGGTTCACGGAAAGAAGCTGAGGCCTCTCACAGCTAAGAATGGCAGTCTCACAATGGGACCAGGAGTTTTGGGAGAGGAAGCAGGGGGGTACTTGATAGAAACAGTGCTGGTAGTGATGGCCCAGTGCTGACTGAGGATAGAATTAGTTCTGACTGGGGGGGATAGTGGGAAGCTCCCAGTTACATTTGCAGTTTATGTGGTTGAGCAGAGCCCAGGGTGATGTGCTGGGAGGAACACGGTTTATGTGAGCCTGGCAGCAGCTGTCCCTCCAGCATGTCTGATTCAAGTAACACTTGTTGTGTTCCCTCTGAGTTGTGGTCTGTGATAATATTGAAAACAGTACCTTTTGCTTGAGGATACGTCAGGCAGACACCACAGCTTTATTGATTGTTAGGCATTTACATACCATAGGGAAATGGCAGCAGCTTCTTTGGGATAATAGGGCAGCTGGCAGTGAAGTAGTTAAGCATTGCTAGATGATGTTCTGCCTTTTGGGATCCTCAGTGAACATCCCAGTTAGATGTTTGGGACAATTCAGTTGCATTTCAAGGTGTTGGTAGATGTAGGAGGGGTAAGGTACGCAAGCCTGTGCCAAAGGTGAAAGCGTAGCTGTCTAAGACATGTCTCTGAAAGCTAGAAGGAGGGCCTGAGCCCTGCTCTGATTCTCCACATCCCTCTTTCAGTGTGGTTGCTTCAATCTTTCAGGTGCCACTCTTTGACCAGTGGGATGATGTGGTGAAAGGTATGAAAGTGGAAGTGCTGAACAGTGATGCTGTGCTCCCCAGCCGTGTGTACTGGATTGCGTCTGTCATCCAGGTCGTAGGTATGTCTCTGATGTAATTCCTAACAGCTGGGGATGGCTAACCTCTGAGGGAAGCTTTAGAGAGATGAGTGTAGCTGGTCAAGTAAAACAGCAGCTCTTTGGAGCTCTACAGCTGCTGAGAAATTTTGGTGCAAGAGTGAGAGGAAACCAGCATGTGGTTCCTCTTTTGGTTGCTGGGCAATTTGCAGGAATAGTTCTGTCTCCAGAATGTCTGGGGAAGTTATGATAACTCATACAGAACTCTGAAGGCCATGCTGTAGGTATTAAGCCTGTGGTGCCAAATTCTTGAACTCTAATGCCTTTGTCTGGTTGTCTGCTCTGTTCTGGCAGGGTACAGGGCCCTTCTGCGATATGAGGGCTTTGAGAATGATGCTGGCCATGACTTCTGGTGCAATTTGGGCACAGTGGATATTCACCCCATTGGCTGGTGTGCCATCAACAGCAAAATCTTGGTACCACCACAAAGTGAGTATGGGGTAAGAGGGTTCAGGACATTCCTGGGCATAGAGGAGCCTTTTTTTATGCCTAGCACAGGGGAACAGGTACTCCTGCTCTATGTAGGACTGCAGCTCTGTTTGTACTTTGAGTTACAAGCCACAGTGTGTTCTTTGGGAAGAAGGAGACTGCTTGGGCTGCTTCCTCTGCATCTCTCTGTGGCCAGCTCTGGGGATACTGGATGCAGAGCTGATGTCAGATCTGTGGAGGCAGGTGGCTGTTCCTCCTTCTACGCTACGTGGTGGCCGGACTTAACCATGGGGGAATTTTTTGTCTTACATCCTGGACAGTGTCTCTGAGAAGCACAGTGGCTTCAGTCCCTGCTCAGCTAGAGACAGATGTCAATTTAGCAGATTTCTGGCAAGCTGAGGTTTGCTTAGTATGGCTTGTGTTTTTGCTCTATTACCACTTCCTCATCTAGATCAGTGGCGTTGAGTATCTGCTTGGCCCAGTCCATTCTGTAATGGTGATCCCTTGCAGCCTGTTGTGGGGGCAAGCTGTTAGAATGAGAGTACAGAATCTGAATGTGAATAAGGCCTGTTAATGCAAATGGGCTCTTGGAGAGATGGACAAGTGTAGTGTGGTGTTGTAATTACTTCAGTCATAAAGATGTGCTTTTTCCCTGTGTGTATGTAGCTATTCATGCCAAGTACACTGACTGGAGAAGCTACCTCATGAAAAAACTGGTGGGAGCCAGGACCATCCCAGTGGATTTCCACATGAAGGTAAACATGGGAGACTGTCATTTTGCATGGGGAAATGAAGCTGAAGCCAAGAGATGTGTGTTCAGCATGTCTCTTCTGTTTCTGATCTGTGCAACTTCTGTGTACCATGAAATCTGGGCAGGGCAGCGGCAGTGAGTGCTTCCCCATGCTCCTAAGATACCTGTCATGATGCTGTGAGTAATGGCACAGTCTCCGTGCCCTGTCAGCACAACAGTTACTCCTTTGGGTCATAGGTGGGCTTTAAAATTTTTGTCACGTAGTCTGCTGGGAAATATTGGGGATGAGATTTGGTATTTTGCTGAAGGGAGAGGCTGGTGCAGCTCCAAACTGGCCTTTCCCTGCCCTATTTCAGTGCAAGCAATAGCTCTGAAGTCAAAAACCTTTGCCTTCAGTATTGGTAACACGGCAGCCTGCAGGGAGTGAGAGAGACACAGGCTCCGTCAAAGTGCCATGGCCTTGGCAGCGTTTTTAGCTCTCATGGTTATTTTCATGTAGTCTGCACTGAGATTAGACCTTGTCAGAGAGAAGAGGCTCTTTTGTGGCTGGCAGCTTTGGAAATGGCAGGTAAGGAAGATGGTCCCAGAGACAACAGGCAGGAAGGCAGGTGGTGGAGTTTAGTGTGTGCAAAGTAATTGATGATGCTGAGCTGGAGACCTTGATGTAGTTGGTGATTCCCATGTTAGTTCTCAGAAAGTTAAGAGAGTGTTTGTAGCTGCTTGTTCCTGGGCCCCAGCTTGTAGCTGGAAGGGAAGTGGTAGAGGGAAACAGACATGAACAGTATCTTTCTCGCCTCAACATCTCCACTCTCACCTAATGAACTGGAGGTGGAAGGAGAAGACCTTAGCTTAAGAGTTCTTCTGGATTCAGCTCTAGGCTGGTGTGAGTGTGAGTGTTTTGTGGTGCCTAATTGCTGCACAGCATTCTGGGATCACAGTTCCAAAATGTCAGATGTTCTATAAACACTTTTGGGCATTTGTGGATGAGTAGGACTAGGCTGTATCAGCAAACTGTAGGTCTCAAAAAAATCAGTTAGAATGCAACCAGTGACTCTTTCCATATGCCTGTGCTGTGGGGTCAATCTGCAGAGTAACTCTGGCTTTGAATGTGGGTTTGGCAGATAGATCATCATGTAGCTTAACCTCTGATCAGAGTAAAAAGGGAAAACTAAGAACCTGACCTCTCTTAAAGTCAACTGAAAATTCTGTTGCCCTTTGGGAAGCTACACCTCTAACTGCTTCCAGCTGTGAAACCCTTGTGGTCTCTTTCCTGGCTGGAAAAGGCACACAATTCCTCACTCAGTTCTTGGTGAACAGCATTTCACACTCTGAACATTCGTACAAGGTGCTGGCTGGGCATGGCTGCTGGGCTGGGACGGGAGCTGTTATGGGGCCACATGACAAGGGAGACTGAGGGGGTGTGTGCCCAACCACGCTGTCATGTCTGGGACCAGCAGCCCCCTGTTCCTCTGCTGAACCCACTCACGTGCATCTCTTCCTAGTCAGCTTTGGGCACTGCCAGGGTTTGGCCAGCATGTCTGTGGGGAAAGTGTCTGGAGAAGGAAAACAGCAAGTGTGATTGGCCTCACCCCCTCTGTTGGTTGTTGCCAGATGGCGGAGAGCATGAAGTACCCGTTCCGGCAGGGGATGCGGGTCGAGGTGGTGGATAAGAACCATGTGTCCCAGACACGCATGGCTGTGGTGGACACAGTGATTGGGGGCAGACTGAGACTCCTCTATGAGGATGGTGACAGCGACGATGACTTCTGGTGCCACATGTGGAGTCCCCTCATCCATCCTGTGGGTTGGTCACGGAGAGTGGGCCACGACATAAAGAAGACAGGTAAGGATCAGGCCACCGCAAGCCATCTTCTGGTTTGCTGTGAACTGCCCAGACCCTGCTGTTGGCACCAGTCTGGGCATGCTGAGAGTCAGACAATTGCCTCAGGACCTGATAGATAAAGTCTGCTTAGTTTTGGGTCTGCTGCTTTTCCCCTGGATAGATAAAAACCCTGTGATCTGCTACCACAGATCAAGACAGGAGATTGTAGGGTCTCTCACCTGGAGCAGGTAGTCTGTCCCCTCAATGTGAGAATGCAGACTTTGCAACATCACAGATGTTCCTAGTCTTTTCGAGGCTTCTATGACACTGGATGTCGTTAGGTTGTGTTTTTTCTGGACTTTACCAAGAGGAATTGTTGATCAGCTTAGACTGGGAGACAAAAGCAACACTTGGGCTCTACTGTTCCTTTTGGTTATGTCTCTTCCTTGCTGCCTCTCCCTGGTGATTACAGCTGCGTGTAGAGGTGTTATCAGTAGCGCTCAGGAAGCTGAGCCATCTGCTTTTCAGCAAGCCTGTTCTGTGAGAAGGTATAGAGGGACTGACCTGTTCTTTTTATTACATGGTCTCTTACTGAGGGCGTTAATAGCAGCTAAGCTCTCACCAGGAAATTAATAACCAGTATGTTTTCTTACTGCAGTTGCTGCAGGTTTTTTACCTGTCTTTGTTTCTTCCATTCCTCACAGAAGAAAAGCGCAATGACATGGCAAATCATCCCACCTTCCGAAAGATTTACTGTGATGCTGTCCCCTATCTGTTTAAGAAGGTAGGACAAGTCTGCCTTTCTGTGTGGGTCACAGCAAAGGAAAGGGTGATAGCACTTTATTGGATGTACCTACTGCAGTGTGGGTTGTTGAGGGCTAGGGTTAGGCTCATTTGTCCCTGACAGCTAAGGGCCATGAGGTGTTTGGGGTGTCAAGGCTGTGGTTGGGCAAGAGCAGGTCAAAATAGAAAGTTGGAAGAACTAGAAACAATAGATTGAGGGGCAAGTAGTTGCTTGAAGCTTTTAACTGGAGAGGGAAGGTGGTTGCATGGGAAACACCAGTTCTGACAAAGAGCTGGATCATGCTGGTAAGGTCTGAGATGAGAAGGGGGCTTACTTTTGCTGTGGGGCAGCAGCTGAGTGCTGGGCCTGGCTCTCTGACTGACCAGAGCCTTGGCAGGAGGTTTCTGACAAAGACACAATGTTGGTTCAGCTGCCTCTTTGTATTTCTTGTAGTGTTTCTTCTTTCCCTTCCCAACTTGAGTTGAGCCAAGTGAAGAGGTTCTAATTCTATTTGCACTTGCTGTGCTTGGTGTCAGGATAGGACTGTCCTATACCCCTAACTGCACATGGTACACCAGAGTCTTCCTTAGGTACGAGCTGTCTATTCTGAAGGTGGATGGTTTGAGGAAGGCATGAAACTGGAAGCCATTGACCCCCTGAATCTGGGCAACATTTGTGTGGCCACTGTTTGCAAGGTACGTTGGGTGGGTGTTAAGGGGGGTGTGTCTACTGTGTTTACCTGAGATAATCCAGCTTCTCCTGAGGTCTTTTCAAATGATTGAGACTGGGCAGGATTTTGCATGAGGGAGGGGAGAGGGCTGTCGAGAGAGGTAGACTACTGGTATGTGGAGGGAACTGGGGTGTTACCTCAGAGCTCTGAGAAGCTGATCAAGACCAGCAGTTGTCTATGTGTGCCCTAGCAGGCAGCATGAAGATGAGTATGCTTGGTCTGCAAGCCAGCTGCCCAGTGTGTATGACTGGCAGCCACCCATTTTTCACCCTTGGGCATGCAGTAAGGAAGATTTGCTCTCTGATTCTGGGATTGCATAAAGAGAGGCTTCTGTGGAAAGAAGAAGGCAAGAGTTGTGAGGTGACCTCTGTGTGGGGAATGGTGTGTTGCTGTACAGGCAGCATTCACTGGTGTGAGAAGCTGAGGATGGACGTGTCTCCTTCAGTCTCTCTTGATGAGGTGTTAGTAAGCTCTACTCTTGTACTAGTGTGGGGGAAATAAATTGCTTGCCCAGGTCTCCTCAGCGAGGTGTGTTGTATGTGCTAAGGTATAGCACTGACTTGGGCTTTTCCTGCTTTCTCCAGAAGCTGTTTGCCCTCATAAAATCCAAGCAGAGGACATTGACACTTGGAGTTCAAAAGGGGATGGTGGATCTCTTTGTCTGTAAAATGTTCCCTTCAGCCATTGCTTGGAAATGAAAGTGGTTGGGACAGGTGCACCTATTACCTTTGGTAGGCACCAATTACCAGTGAGTGACAGGATGGGACAAGTCTCATTGCAGTAGAAAGTGACAAATCCAAGGGTGGTGCCCTTCCCTTCTGCCCAGTAACAAATTTGTGGTGTAGAGGGTTTCTAGGCTGCCAGTAAAATGTTTCTGAGGGAGAACAGAGCCCCATACCATTTATGACTTTTCACACAGTCCTTTCACAGGGCTATTAGTGTTGGTTCCAGTCCTGCAGAAACTGCTGCTTTGGGATTTACCTTGATGACTAACATCAGGAGAAGCTACTGCATGCCCTGGTGCATATAACATTCCATTTTACTATCTAGTGGCAATTGTGATCGATCTCTGGGGATTCTTGGGAGGATCCTTTGAGAGGAGAAGCTTTAGAGCAAGCAAAACTCTGCACTCATGCCCTTTGCTCCCATCTCAGGTCCTCCTGGATGGATATCTCATGATCGGCATTGATGGAGCCACGTCTGCTGATGGCTCTGACTGGTTCTGCTATCATGCCTCCTCACACGCCATCTTCCCCGCCAACTTCTGTAAGAGGAACAACATCGACCTGACCCCTCCCAAAGGTGAGATTTGGACTCTACCCTGTGGTACAATCCTGCCTGCAGAACCCGCTGGGAAGTGCTTTTCTCAGCGGAGTCAGGTTCAGATGAATCAAACCCACATGGTCCTAGTCTGCTGCTTTTTCAGGGAGATAGGGCTAGTTCAGACAGCCAGGCCACTTGAGCTCTGCCCGTATACTTGGTTAGCTCCTGGCTGATCAGTGGGAGAGGTGTATCCCCAGACTGAACAGAATAGGTTTAAAGGACAAGGAAGATGGGAAGGAATGAGTATAGCCATTGCTGCATGAGTCAGGACTTCCGTGTCAGGAGTCATCTCTATTCTTCTCTCTATGAATAAATCTGAGACCACTATTTCTGAGAACTCCTAAGAGGCAGTCACCCTAGGATTGTTTTTGCTGCCTCATCTAGCCATACCTAAAAAGGCCTGCTCTGAATTTCTGTGTTGCAGCATTTATGTACAGTGTTGTTCTGTCTTCCTTTGATCCTGCTGGTGGGAGAAAGATTGGTCTTAGTGGTGTTTTGAACACAATTCTTCCTACCTGCTGCTGCTCCTTACCTTTTTCTGTGGTCTGGATCTATGGCTGACATGGATGTTCAGAGCTGCAGCTTGCACTTTTCTGTATCTGTGCACTGGAGAGGGGTGCTGGACTCCACAGAATCTGTGCTCTAGGTTTATGTCCAAGATCAGGCTGTACGTGATGGTTCATGAAACTGCTTTGCAACCAGTTGCTATGCCTCCTTTCTGCCTATTCTGCTTTTCCCCCAGCTGGTCTACCCAGGGATTGCCTTTTTACCTCTTAGCATTTCTTCCTGCTGCAGGGCAAGATGCAAAGACCTTCAACTGGGAAAGTTACCTGGAAGAGACTAAATCGAGACCTGCTCCATCACGGCTATTCAACACGGTGAGTGCTGCCAGGAAGAAGAGATGTGTAGGGATGCTTGGAATCATCAGGGAGGAGCACAAGAGCTCTGGCTGTCGCAGAATCACTGAGGTGGAAGGGACTTCTTGTCCAACACCCCTGCTACCGCAGGGTCACCTGTAACAGGTTGCCCAGGACCATGTCCAGATGACTTTTGAGTATCTGCATGGATGGAGACACCACAACCTCTCTGGGCAACCTATGCCAGTGCTCAGTTGCCCTCACAGTAAAAGGTGTCTCCTGATGTTCAGAGGGAACCTCCTGTGTTTCAGTTTGTGCCTGTTGACTCTGGTCCTGGTACTGGGCATCACTTAGAGGAGTCTGGCTTCATCTTTGCACTCTCACTTCAGGCTTTTATACACATTAATAAGATCCCCCTGAGCCTTCTCTTCTCCAGGCTGAGCACTCACAACTCTCAGCTTTTCCTCATACAAAAGGTGTTCCACTTCCCTCATCATCTTCCTAGTCCTTTGCTGGACTCCAGTATGTCCATCTGCCTCTTGTACTGGGGAACCCAGAGCTAGAGCCAGCACTCCAGGTGTGGTCTGATCAGTGCTGAGCAGAGGGGAAGGATTGCCTCCATCAGTCTGCTGGAAACATTCCTTGTAATACATCCCAGGTTACCATTAGCTGCCTTTGTCCCAAAGGGACATCACTGGCTTGTGTTAAACCTGGTGTCCACTGGCATTCCCAGGGCCTTTTCTGCTAAACTGCTTTCCAGTCAGTCTGCCCCCAGTATGTGCTGGTGCCTGTTTTTTCCTCCGCAAGTGCAGGGCTTTACCATTTCTCCAGCTTGTCAAGGTGCCTCTGGATGGCAGCACAACTCACTAGTATATTTGGTCTCTTCTCCCAGTTTTCTATCACAATCAAACTTGCTTTGTTTGACATGCTACTCTTGTCATGTCATCCAGGTAATTAATGAAGATGTTGAACAGGATTAGATCCAGTATTGACCCCTGGGGTACACCACTAATTACTGGCCTCCAACTAGACTTCATGCCACTAATAACCATCCTCTAGGTCCAGCCACTCAGCCAGTTTTCAATCTGTCTTTCAATCTATCTGTCTCCTCACCCAGTCTGTATACTTCAATCATCTTCTCTGTGAGCATCTTATGCAGACAGTGTCAAAAGCCATCCTGAACTCAGGATGTCATACCCAATGTCTCTACTGAGCTGCAATTTGCTGCCAGTCAGCACTTCTAAGGAGAGCTCAAGGCCTGGGAATATGTGCACTCAAAGACCCTGTTTTGCTGGTTGGGATATCAGTGTCCTGCCTTTGTGGGTGTAATGATATCTTGGTACCTCTGAGTGTCATGTGTGATTCTCTAGTGTTTCTGTGAGCTCCAGGCTCCTGGAGTGGCTGGCATGTTGGGTGGAGGCTGCTTCAGATCAGCAAAAGTTCTGCAGAACCTGGGCTTTTGCTGGTCTCTCTGATTTCCCAGGGATATGGCAAGTAATGGGTTTGATTGTGTGTTCCTTAACTGCTGCTTCCCTCTGGTCAGGATCTTTCTTCTAAACACTGGGCTGAGATTGACTGAGGACATAGCTGGCCTTGGTTCTGGTTTTGGATCTGAGTGCTTGTTCTCTGTCTGCTTGCTTTAGTCCGGAGGCTAGCCTATTCTAGGGTGTTGGTGGCCTGATACAGGTTTGGAGTGGGTAAAATGGCCTTGGGTTTTCTTTTTTCATTTTTTGTGCACCCAGGACTGTCCGAACCATGGCTTCAAGGCAGGCATGAAGGTAGAGGCAGTGGACCTGATGGAGCCCCGGCTCATCTGTGTGGCCACGGTGAAACGTGTAGTCCAGCGTCTCCTTAGCATCCACTTTGATGGCTGGGACAACGAGTATGACCAGTGGGTGGACTGCGAGTCTCCAGACATTTATCCTGTGGGGTGGTGTGAGCTGACAGGCTACCAGCTTCAACCACCTGTTGTTCCAGGTGAGTGAAGATTTTACTGTGGTTTTTAATGCTAGAGACAAAGGTTTCCTTCCTCCTGCTCTGTGAGTGGCTCTTTTGGTTTTTTTGGGCCTTGTAGGGAGGAGTATATGGCCTCCTTGATTTGCACTGGGTACCATAAATTTTCCTCTGCTGCCACATTCTAGCAGCTGGCAGAGGGAGGAGTCTGGTGGGGAGAAAACAGCCTGAGATTTGAGGTTGGCTCTGTTTTCCCTCTTTTCCCCCACCTGCACACCAACAGAGAATTAATTGCTCCTGATGAAGTTGGGTAGAGTTCCAGGTGGTCCTATCCCTGCACAGCTCCCTTATTACTAAGAGTATCTATACCCTTAGCCAGATAGTGGGGGAGCTTGGCCCGTGCTCCCTTTTCTCATCAACTCTCTGACTCTGTCTGTAAAAGGTAAGAGCATCGGCTTGAGAGTATTCCTTCCCTTGTCACAGGGAGGCCACTGCCTCACCTTTGCAGATGTTTTCCTTCTTGTCCCAAACTACAAATCTTGTTTCTTTACTGCCCCTGCTAAGTCTGTACTGGGCCTCTCTCCCCTGTACTGCCCCAGCCTGCCAACCTGGGCCATCGCCTGGAAGCACAGACAGCAACTGTGCTAAAGCCTTGCTTTCCTCTCGGTTGTCTTGGGAAGAGGGCTTTGGCTTGGGGGGACGGGTATATCTTGTTTCTCGCTTTTGTCACTTCATCCCAGTTACCTACTGGTTATGGGACTTGGCTTTCGTTTCCCTCTCGTCTCCATGACAGAGCCCACAACTCCAGTGAAGGCCAAGGAGGTGCCCAAGAAGAAGAAGAAACCCTATGGAAAGAAGAGTGAGTGATGTTTGATTAGTGCCCTCCCGCTCGCTCGCAGGCTGGGCCCAGTTAGAGGAACCCTGTCCATGTCCCATCAGAGCAGGAGAGAGAGGCCTTGTCTTGTTGTGGATGCCCTCAGTCAGCTGTGGGTTTGCCAACACAGCTTCATCCTTCTTACCTGCCCTGTTACCTAAAGAGCAGAGAGCTGCGTGTGGGAAGGATCTGTTTTGCAGTCTGTTTTCTGTTGACTGAGGTATATATGGCACTTGCTTCCAGGTGTGAGGTTGTGCTGCTTTCCCTACTGTGTCCATGGTCAGAGGGAGATGTTTGCTGTAGCTGGAGGGTAGCTGGAGAGCAACTCTGCTTGCTTTGTGCTGAGGGAAAGAAGGCCTTAAGATGGCTGAAGAGGCCAGTAGTGGGACTGGACCATTTTATTGTTTCATCTTGTCATTGTTGTTGTCATTGTTGCAGTAGCTGTGGCAAGTCATGTAGACAGACAAGAAATTCCTTCCTGGGGGGTGGAGGGGAAGGGATGTCTCCAGAATATACAGACTTTCAACCTGTAAAAAAGGTCAGCTGAAAATGAGAACATTACGGTTACAGTGTCTGTGCCGTGCAGCCATCAAGCTCATTGCCTAGGACTAGAGCCAGACAGGTAAGCAAAGCTGACTCCATACTGATTCCAACAGGACCTGCTCCTTGGAAGTTAAGCACATGCTGAAGTGCCTTGCCTTTAATGAAGGAGAACACGAAGGAGCATGTTTTGAGATGTTGACTATAGAATTTTTCTCCAGTAGGCCATTTCTGTCGCATAACCAGTTGGCAGCTAATGACCGTGTAGCTTTCTGTTCAGTTGTGCTGGTCCCTGGCCTGTGGTTTCTCAGTGGAGCAGGGTTGCTGATTTTCCAGGGGAAAAGAAACACACTTTTCCCCATACTCTGTTATCTCTTTATTAAGGAAAAAAGTTGCCTGCCAAAGCCCGCAGTGTCAAGCAGACTGTCAAGAAGCCTACCACCTTGAATACAAAACGAGAAGCAAAAGCTGCCAGCCAGGCTTTGCCAGAGCCAGCACCTGATGAGAGTAAGGGAGTGAGTTTCTCTACCCCGCAGCTACATCCCATTCTCCTGTGTACACCCTGCATGCCACTGACCCTCCTGAGACCTCTTGGCCATTAAGTCATGGGTGCCCTCAGTCAGGGAAAGGCAGCAGCATGTCAAATATCCTTCCTACTCCTCCAGAGGCAGAGTGGAAGAAGGGTTTGCTTGCTTTCCCTGGGAAGGTTTGCCTCCTGAGAAGGTTTGCTGGCACCGGTACGGCTTTGTATCTTGATACTACGGATGCCTGCTGAGGGCCTGGCTGCCCCACTGAGCAGACTGGCTGAGTGAGGTTAGTTCAGGAGGAAGGAGAAGGTGGATATGTCAGAGCTGACTGTCACATCCCAATCCCCATAAAGGCTGTTGCAGCATGTGAACACAGCCTATTGTGCTGTGGTGACCAGAAGAATAGGTGGGTCACCTGCCAACTGTAGTGGGTGCTGGGGAGGAGGGTGGGTGGGTGAGGTGCCTTGTGTGCATGGGGATGGAGCCTCATGAAGGTCCCTCTGGTTCACTGACATTTTTCCTGTGTGTGAACCCAGGCAAGTAGAGAATGGACCACACTTGCTTTTCATCTCTTAGGAGGCCTTAGGAGAAGTTGTTCTTGGATAGCCAGCAGCTGAATGCTGCCAGGGTTTAGTCCCATCCTCATTGGTGCTGCGACCAGGGATAGATTTGCACTGGCATGACAGAATTGCCTGTGGTGAGGTACCCTGAAGAAGTGGGCTTGGAAATGTGGGGTATTTTGAGTATATGAATAGAGCTGGTTTAGAGGTGCTGGAGGTAGTGTGAGCATGAGTTGATTTTATTTACTTATTTTTCCCTCTCTCTTTCTGTCTCTTGCTAGTCATTGCTGTGCAGGTGAAAGAAGAAACCATCGACCCCTCAGATGCAGAGTTTGGAGACATAGGGCTTCCTGTTCCCATCAGCAGCATAAAGCAGGAGGACACAGACTGATTCTGGAGTATCCCCCAGCTGCCCACAGCAGGTTCACCTTGTGGTCCTCTGGGGAAGGTCCTGGCAAAGGGAAGCAGAAGACTGAAAAGGCCTTCTCTTTTCAAAGCAGACCACCCTGTTTTCCTGATGCACAAGAAAATATCCCCCAGACTTGTAATACTAAATCCTGGGAAACAGCAGAAAGGCCACAAGCACGCTGAGGAGAATGACCAGGGTGGCTGCTGGGGTTGTGTGTGCCTGACTTTGAAGGCACTTTTTGGAGCAGGAGTTCACAACCAGCAAATAAGCTGCCAGAACACAGAGGGGCAGTTTGGGTTCTTGGCTGTGGCTGGAGGTGACAAGCTGTAGAGAGAGGTGATGTGTGCAGGCCACACCTGTCAGAGAAGGGGCTGCCCTCGTAGGACGTTGGTGTTGTGTTCCCTGGTCTAGGCCTGCAACCCCCAAGGAAGTCAGGACAGGAAAAGTGGAAAGAGATGATGATGCCTCTTGAAGGAGCAAGACACCTTTTTTCATAGAATCATAAAATCATAGAATGGTTTGGGTTGGAAGGGGACATTGAAGATCACTTGGTTCTAAACTCCCTGCTGTGGGCAGGGACACCTTCCACTAGACCAGGTTGCTCAGAGCCCCATCCAACCTGGCTTTGAACACCCCCAGGGATGGGGCATCCACAAGGTCCCTGGGCAACTAGGGCCTCACTGCCCTCACAGTAAAGAATTTTTTCTTAATATCTAATTTAAACATACTGTCTTTCAATTTGAACCTGTTCCCCCTTGTCTTGTCATTACATGCTCTTGTAAGTAGTCTAGTCTTTCTTTCTTTTCAGGTACTGAAAGGCTGCAATTAGGTCACCCTGAAGCCTTTTTCAGATTGAACAGTCAAAACTCTCCCAATTTTCCTCACAGGAGAAGGGCACCATCCCTCTTAGCAACGTGCTGGCCCTCCTCTGGATTTGCTCCAACAGGTCAATGTCCTTCCTGTGCTGGGGACTCCAGAGCTGGATGCATCTCACCAAAGCAGAGTAGAGGG
>JAWWEW010000041.1:49597228-49691917 GCA_035583185.1 Anabacerthia variegaticeps | reverse complement strand
GCTGATGGCTGTTCTTCAGAGACAGCTTTTCACAGTCAGTCCACCTCTTGATGCAGAGGGCAGCTCCTCTGTTTCTTCCTCTCCTGTCTCTTGTGAACAGCCTGTAGCCATCAACACTCACACTCCAGTCACAGGATTTGTGCCACCAGGTTTCAGTAATGGCAACAAGGTCATAACTTTCCAGCATCACAGTTTCATCTCCTCCTGTCTGTTGCCCCTGCTGCCTGCTTTGGTGTGAGGGTTACCTCATCTGGACTGTCAGCCATGTCACATTCCTAGAAGAACACCCTTTAATTCCTTTGAGATATGTCTCCCTGTTGGCTTCTTTTACCTCAGGAGGCTCTGGCTTACCTTTGTAAGACTGCAGGCCTGTTGCACTGTGTCTAATGGAGTCACCTGCAGAGGGGCCTCGTTAGCACCCTCTCCCTCTAACTTTTTCATACCATCCCCCAAATTGCCAGGGATAAGCCTGATGTTGTCCCCTTCCCCCTCATATGTAGTTCAATCAAGCAACCAGATTCCCTAGAAAGGGTGTAAGAGGGGTGACCACAACCATAAACACCCTCAGTGTGTTTAGCCCTTCAATCCTCAAGTTGAGGGGCAGTCAAGGAACATCTTTCACTGCACTGATTGGTATGACCTACTCAGGAGGAAGCAATGGCACTTTGAACCCTGCCCATGAGTCCTTTAGTTTAAAGCCTGGCTCACCAAATTGGCCAGCCTGCTGCTGAAGGTTCTCTTGCCCTTTTGAGACAGGTGGATCTTATCCCTTCCTAATGGGCTACAGTCATTAAAGAACACTCCATTATCATAAAAGCCAAAACCTCAATGGCACCAACCTTGAAGCCAGACATTGATCTGCACTATGTGTCTGTTTCTGTTATTTCTTGCATTTGAACCCAGAACTGCAGAGGACTTGCAACAGGATTTGAGTGTGTAATTTTTTTTAAACAGTTCTATTGTAAATTCAGTCTATGATTTGTACCCTAAAGCACTGTAAATTAAACTCGAGGAAGAGGCCAAAGGCTTGTGCATTGCTTTCCGGGTCACTGAAATCCCAGGGTTAGCCAAAATGGGGAGAAGAGGGCTGTAAGGGAGTAGGTATAAGCGAACAGGATTTGGATTTGGGTTGTGGGGTTTTTTTTGAAGCATGCAATAGAATTTTTCTGTGCACTCACCACTGTCTACTTGCCAGTTCTGTGCCAGGGTTGAATATTGCAAGAGTGCATTAGATCACTGAAGGTGAGGAATGCCTTTTCCCATTTTAGGGCAAAACTGTAACATTCCTCTCTTTCCCCAGACTGGCCCTCGAAGTTCAGGACAGAAATCAGAAATCAGTGATGAAAAACAGCTTTAAATCTCCTGCAGCAGGTTCCTGTGAACTTTCTGCAGGTAAGGAAGTGCCACTGCAGGGCTGGCTAGCTGCAGGGCAGGTGCCTTGGCAAACCCTACAGGGAAATGGTGTCTGCCTTGCCCACAAAATGGCTGCCTGGGCCGTGCCTCCCCTCAGGCTTCCAGGCAAGAGCTTGAGATGCCACAACAGCTCTCGCTTTGCACAATGGTTCACGACCAAAAAAATAACATTGGCAAGCTAACTGTCTAGAAACCACAGCGTAGATACTGGGAATAATTAACACAGTATTCCTCTTTTCCCTTTTAAAGAAGCAAATGGAGCCTTTAACGGGAGAGGGAAGAAGGGGCTGCAATGAAGCACAAGTCGAAAAATGTGGAGGGTTTGTGTCAAACCAGGCACAAGAGCTGTGTCATCTCAGCCCATCACTAGTGGCCCCCTGTGAGTCCTGGGTTCCTGAGAGAACCATGAAGGAGTTGGGGGAAGTGGATTTTTATGGAAGGCATGTAGTGGGGCTTCCCTCGGGCTAGTTTCCTGTCCCGGAGGCTGCAACAGATGTCTTAATATGGGAGGAACTCATTTCAGGGCAAAGCCACTGCCCTTCTCTCTTCCCCTCTCTCTTGGGCTGACACCTTTTCTCACCCTTGCCCAACAGCTGGCCTTGTAGGGCCGCCTCTCTTTAGAGGATGATAATTTCCAAATGCCTTTGGCTTTCTTTCACCTCTTTCACATGCCCCACGTGGTAGTTTAATGCTTATCTTTTAAAGCCTTTTCAATTTGAACAAAGTTCTGGGGCTGGGCATCCCACCCTAGGTTTCCCTAGGAGAGTTTGGGCACATCACTTTGTAATGGGATCACTTATCCCATTTCACCAATCAGACCACCAATCAAATGTTGCAGGAAATAAAAAGGCTTCAATCTGCTTATGTTTTAATTCTGAGGGGCTGCTGGGAATCCAGGCAATGTTTCCACTGACATTTAAGTTTTCTAGCATAAGATTTGCACCTGTGCAGGACCTTACTGCTGGTTGCAGTCCTGCTCAGGGCTCTTCAATGGCTTCAGAAGCTGTGAAAGCGCAGCGCTCTTAAAAACAAAAACAAACCTGTGGATACCAACCTTTGCATATGGCTGGAGGAAGCCTCGGGAAGAAAAATTAAGTATTTGGCTTCATTGTTTGAGTCATCAAAGCATGCTGCAGACTCTACGGAATGGGGCTCTGTGTCCTGCAAAACCAAACCCTGCATTTTTGGCAGATCAGCATGGGTTTGGTGGCACCAGGCTCTCTCTTTTGAGCCTTGGGCAATATCCATGTCTCCACAGTGGGAACAAGTCTAGAAAAACTGCTCTCGCCAGAGTGTAAGTGCGGCCCTGTTGTATCCTGCACATATTGTACACACCTTGGAAAACTATAAGCTCTGTTCTTACTGAAGCCTCTGGCTGGAGATTTTCCCCGATTTCTTTTTCTTGCTGGGCTTGCTTGCAGCCATAGTCATCTCAGAATTGGCTTTCCCAGTCTCACCTTGGCCCCAGCCAGGACAAGTTTGGAAAGTGGTGGAAAGCTTTACCTTCAGTCCCCGGGCTTCTGCAGGGGACCCACAGGTGGCCCCTACACGGAGGTTGAGTGTGTTGATCCACCTGGAAGTGTGGCAGAAGACCAGGGAAAGAAATGGGACATGGTGGAGAGAGAGGTGAAACTCTGCCCATGAGTGGATGATCACTTTCAAAGTCAACCCCGGTTGCGCAGAGTATCGCCTGAGTGACCTTTGAATATCTGAATATTTGCCTAACCCAGTTTGTGGCTGCTTTCCCTCTACCAGGAAAGCCCAGGCTACTTCCCATCCTTGCACATAGGTGCATGCTTCATGTCACCATGATGGGAGAAGACCCAAAATGGCTGGTGTGCTGTGAGCCAGTGCCTCCAGCACAGTTGGACCCAGCAGCCCCCCCAGAGTGATCCCTGAGGCTGTTCCCCCCTCACAGCACTCACCTGTGCAGGGGAAGGAGCTGGCAGTCACAGTGGAAAGGCACGTCCTGCAGGTTGAGGATCTCCAGCCTTGTGAAGTTGCTCATATTGGGGATGTTGCTCATTTTGTTGCTCTCCAGGTAGAGGCTTCTGATCTTGGGACCGAGGCCAGCAAAGGCACGAGGGGAAATCTGCAACTCAGGGAGAGTGAGTCAGGGGGGTCCTGATGGGGGCAGGGGAGCAAATCTCTGCCCCTGCACTGGTAGTCAGCGTGGGGGACTGAGAGCCTGTCTTGAACGTGGGGGCCACACAAAACAGCTGCTTTAAACAGGGGGGACTGTTAATTCAAGCAGTTTCAGTCACATTTTGGGACTCAATACACCCCCATTCTTCATAGAAGGTGCAGGAGGTCTCAGAGTGATCCCTGGGTGCTGTTAAGAAGCACAGTCCTTATGAGGGTGCTGCTAACACCTCTTTCTTGAGAGGATGGAGATATTTGGGGTAATATTGGTAAAGAGTCCTGCAGGACAGCCTGTAATAAGAGAAGCAGAAATCTGGCCAGGGTGGAGGGAAGGAGCTGATCTGGGGAATGGTCTGGACCCCACTGGAATGGGGTCTTTAAGGACTGGAGGGAGTAAGCCTGCCCCAGGGGAGCCATGGGCAAGGCTGGAGCAAGGGAATGCTACAGCTGAGCCTGAAGAAGTCTCTTCCCAGTCAGGCTATGGAGCATCGCCTGAAGCCTTGGGAATTTGGGACCTCTGTTTAGATGCCCCTGTAGGGGCCATCAGCCCTGGCCAGTGGAACGAGATGGGACCTGTGGCTGTGCCTCTGGTGCCCCTGTGCCTCCAGAGTCCTGTACGACACTCACCTGCTCTAGGCCCATGTTGTCCAGGTAGAGGTGCTGCAGACTGGAGGCCAGTGGCAGGAAGACACTGTCCCCCATGTGCTTGATGGGGTTTCGGGACAGCTTCAGCTCACTCAGGGCAGGCAGGCCCCGCAGGGCTGCTGTGGGCACCTCCACCAGGTGGTTTCCCTCCAGCTGCAGCTTCTCCAGCATCTTGGTGGGAGCCAGGGCAGCAGGGGCAATGTGCCTGATGGCATTTCCAGCAAGGTAGAGCCAGCGTAGGCCCCTGGCCCCAGCCAGGTCACCCTCTGACAGCTCCCCGATGGCGTTGTGCTGCAGGTGAAGGGAGATGAGGTTGGGCAGGAGCTGGAAGGCGCCCACAGGCACATGGGTGAAGGCGTTGTGGTCCAGGTCAAGGTAGGCCAGCTGTGGGACCCCCTCAAAGGCAGCGGCTGCCAGTGTGGAGAGCTGGTTGTCGGCGAGGTACAGGTAGACCAGACTCTCCAGCCCCTGCAACGCCCCGGGTTGTAGTGCCCTGATGCCACAGCTCTGCAGGTGGAGAGACACCAGCTCCTTCAGGCCGGGGAAGGCACCTGGAGGCACTGTCCTGAAGGTGTTCCGGCGCAGGTCAAGAAGGCGGGTGTCCCCAGGGAAGTCCCGGGGGATCTCCCGCAGATCCCTGTTCTCGCAGGACCCGTGATGGAAATCAGGGGAGCAGATGCACCCCCGGGGGCAGCGCCTGCTGCCGGCTGCCCTTGGCTGCTCTGATGGTGTGGTAGGGCTGGGGGGTGGCCGGAGGCGACTGCATCTCATCTCAGGGGGCTTCAGGGAGTCGAGGGGCCGGCCACGGAGGGCAGGGGGTGCAGCACAGGCACCCTCAGCCTGCACCCGTGCCCTCGCCAGCCAGTTGTGGAAGGGGCGCAGGAGGCAGGAGCAGAGCAGAGGGTTCCCATCCAGGCTGACCCTTGCCAGGCCCCCGGCCCCAGCCAGGGGCGGCAGCCCCTGTAGCTGGTTTTCACGGAGGTCCAGCATGCGCAGCTGGGGGCTGCGGGCAAAGGCATCTGGTGCCACATCCTGGAGGGAGGCATGGTCCAGGAAGAGGTGCCTCAGCGAGGCCATAGCCAAGGCCTCCTCGGCCACGTAGGTGATGGGGTTGTGGCCCAGGTCCAGCCGGGTAGCCCCATCCAGCCTGGCCAGGGCCTCACCGGGCAATGCCTGCAGCTCATTGTGGTCCAGGCTCAGCCTACGCAGGGCAGGCAGGGCAGCAAAGGCCTCACTGCCCAGCACATGGAGGGCGTTGTGGGACAGCCGGAGCCACTTAAGCACCTGCAGACCCTGGAAGACCATGTCTGGGAGGTAGACCAAGGCATTCGCCCTCAGGTCAAGGACAGTGAGGGACCCTAGATGGCCAAAAGCACCTGGCTGGATCTCCTCAATGCGGTTCCCCTCCAGGATGAGCTGCTGGAGGGAGGACAGCCCGTCCAGGGACTCCTGGTAGAGGAGGGCTATGCTGTTGGAGGCCAAGTTAAGGTAGACCAACCTCCCCAGCCCGCGGAAAGCCCCTTCCTCCAGCCTCTCCACCTTGCAGTGCTGCAAGTCTAAGTGTGTGAGGAAGGGGGTGGCGAGGAAGGCTCCTGCTGGAATGACTGTGAAGCTGTTGCGCCGAAGGTCTAGTTTTCTGGTGAGCTGTTGGTCACACAAATAAAATACTGAGTTACCCCAGGGCTGCCATACCTACCTCCTTCCCCCATCCCTTGACCTTTCCCTTGCCCACCTCTGGGATGGTGTCAGGGATGGCCACCAGGCTCCCATTGAGGCACAGGACGTGGGCACGGAGGTTGTCACAGATGCAGGGTGCAGGGCAGCGGGCGGCAGCCGCCCCCCCAAGGGCTGCTGCAAGCAGGAGGAGACCCCAGCACAGCCTCATGTCAGAGGACACCTGTGGCTGGCAGGAGACAGCAGTGAGCCCAGGAGAGAGGCCAGGCTCCCATGCATCCCCAAACAGCATCCCTGGCCTGGCATCCTGTGTGCCAGGGAGGCTGTTGCTGTGACCTAGCGGGGCAGGTCTCACTGTCTCTTGCTCTCACACTGTGATTTCACAGGTTGGTTATAAACAAAGAAGACAGTGGAAGAAAGAAAGGAGAAATACCTGGAAGGAGAAGTGAAAATAACGGCTAGCAGGTCACTCATGGGAATCCAGCTTGAAACTGACAGGTTTTTTCACCTGTCACTAACATAAGATTGCCTTGGTCTGTACAAGGTATCAATATCCCTCCTACAACTGCTTTTTTTGTAAGGCAAGCAGGTAGAGGGGATGCGATCACACAGGCTTCCAAGCTGCCACCCTTGTTTAAGTGGCAAATGTGCCACATCTCCACCACCAGGGCCACCTCCTGCCTCCCAGCTCTGCGCCTCCCACCCTGCACACTCCCTGCTTCCCCCTTGAAGATATTCATAGCAGCGTTTGGAATAGAACTCCACTGTTTAGCTGCAGGAAGAGCAAGTTAGTTTTGGCTGGGCAGGAGTGAGCCCTTGGGGTGAAGGTATGAGAGAGAAGCTGAGGCTGGGGCAAGCACAGAAGGGGCAGTGGGGCTGCAGATGTGGCCAATGCACCCCACTAAGCTCTCAGACAACAGCAGTGGGGTCTGCAAGACTCAAACCCATGGAGTCACTGTGGTGCATAGCCCCTTGCCCACTCTGGCTCATTGTCCCCTGGGGTTCCATGCCCCAACTCTGCCCTCCTGCTGCCACCACAGCTAATCCTGCCGCAGCCCACACACACACTGGGGTCATCCCTCTCCTGCAAACCCACCGGCAAGTGCCACCACTGCAACTTCCCCAGCTCAGTCCCCATGCTGTGCCTGGGGCACTGCCACATGCCAGGCATCGTCCCACCACTCCCTCCCACACACCTGGGGTGGGTCACAGAACCAGGGCTGGGAGTACCTGGGCTTCAAGAAGTTGTGAAGAAAGAGAAAGAAGCGTCTCCTGCCCCGTGTAGCAGCTGCCAGGCTCCGGCACCAAGTGTTTGCTCTCCTTGCAGAAGCGAGAACTGAATGGGCCCCGTTGTGTCGCTTTCCCAGCAGTGCTCACCGGACGGAGCCAGAAACGTGGGAGGAGGGAAAGGAGGAGGGGGGGAGGAAGGGTAAGCTACCCCTGGAGAGAGAGAGCAGCAACCCAGACATTGCCTCCCCCTCAATTCGCAGGAGGCTGGGAGCACCAGCCCAACAAAGCCCATGTGGGATTTGCACTGTTTCCTGGGCTCTGCCTTTCCTTTCCTGGCTGTTAGTCACAGGAGCTATGGAGGTACAGGGCAAAAAGGTGACATCCAACCAAATTGCAATGGCAGTGGTAAGCTCGAGCAAAAGGGAAGAGGCAGCTGACCAGCCTGCAGAGCTGTGCTATGTTTACAGCCCTCCACTCTCATTTTACTTCTTTTGAAGAAGCCAGAGATGGCAGGGCCTATCTGAGACATCATTTCCTTGCAGAAGGGCATGAAAGCCTTTGTTTTCCTCTCGGATTGTTGTTTCACTCTCCCAGGGAATGCAAACAGATCTGCAGGCTGATAAAAATCTGGAAGATTTGATACTAATGTCTCTTTCCCCATCAAGCCCTTCCTCTATGCAGCAATCTCAGCTGCCAGAACCAGCATGTCCCATCCCAGTGCCACCTGTGGATGCTGGCCAAGGCCTGTGAGCCACTTCAAAGCCTCTCTGGCCACTGCAGTGGGGCCACATCACCCGACCCTGCAGGCTCCCAGAGGTGTTTAGTGCTCCTGGGACACAGGGGGACTGCCCAGCCACACTGACACAATGAGCAGCTTGGAGGCACCAGCTCTCATGCTCAGCTCCATTCTGCTATGCAGGGAGGACTCTTGGGGATGCAGGTTTAGAGAGGATAAATCTGCCTCAGGCTGGCAGAAGTCACCCCAGGGAGTTTGCTGCCTGTGCCAAATCACCATGACCCATTTTGGGGTCATGGCTGACCTCAGGAAAGGCCAGGTGAATGCAGTGGTTCCTGTCTGGTGTCACAGCCAGACTGCCCCGTGCTGGTGTCCTCTTTGGTGGTCCTCACCCTGCCCCAGCTGGGCCCTCATGCCTCAGTCTAGCAGCGTTGCATCCAGTGTCCCAACAGCAGCCTGGCCACACTGCCCCCTGCAACTCCTTCTACCACCCAAACAACCTTGCAGCACCACCTCTTCCCCATGCTGGACACTGGCTTCTTCCCAGACCTGCCAGCCATCGCTGCCCTCCACCTAAGGGACAACAGGGTGGAACAGCTCCATCTACACACTTTCAAGGGTCTGGGGAACCTTGACCACTTTCACCTGAACTCCAGCCTCTCTGCCCCACTGCTGGCAGAGCAGCAGTACCCCACATCTCAGCAGCAACCCCTTCTGCCAACCAATGTAGAACCACCTGCTGCAGCCACCCCCACCAGTTCTGGCCCTGTACAGCACTCTCCTCCCTCCTGCCTGGCTCCTCCATCACCTCCCCTGGCCAGGAGCCCCCAGCCCTGCCTGGCCAACAACCTGGACAGCTACACCTCCCTGCTGGGGGCCTGGGCTCTGCTACAAAACCATGGGGAGGGGGAGGTGTGAGTGCCATCTGCTGCCCCTTCCCCAGCTCTGCTCCAGACTTTTATTTTGTTCATTTACCCAGCCATGGTCTTGCCCACTTTAGCTTCTACTGAGGCTGCAGGGAGGCAACTGGTCTTTGCTCTCCCTGATGGGGCACAGGACACAAAGGCAGCACACTCGAACCTCCACTTGCTCAGGTCTAACTCACCTCTGCCAGGCCAGAGGCTTTTGTTTTTCGTTAAATGTTTCACCTCTGCCTGAAAGGAGCTGGATTCCATTGCTACCACTACAGGGTTTCACTGTTCTCCAATGCCGCCAGAACTGCTCCACGGAGAGAGCTCTGCACCACTGCTGCCTTGCTGGGCTGAAGAAGCTCAAACTGAAAATATATCTGACAACAGCAGTGCATTTCGGGTGAAATGGTTGCACAAGACAGGCTGAAGCAGCACTGGAATAACCTCACATTCCTCCAGAGCATCGCTGGGATCCTGACCACAGTCATCCTCTGGGAACAACTTCTAATAGGAACCAGAGTTCACAATTCCCAGTCTCTATTTTTTTACCCCTTAATTCAGAAGCATAAGGCAATTTTAAGGGACTGCATCCATGTCCTACCTAGGAGTGAATCTGTCTTCTGCAGAGACCATGACTTTTACACTCACAGCCCCCCTCTCTCCCTACAGATATCTAGGCACTAAATACAAGGGCCAGGAAAGTCGTGTTTCTAAATAGTGCTTGGTTTTCAAAAAAAAGCAAACAAAAAAAGATCAGCCTTCCACACTTGTCCTGCTCCTATGGCTTGGCTACTCAAAGCTTGTCACACAGGCTCTGCCCACAACCTGGCCCAGGCTCCTTGCAAAGACAGGACCTTGCACACATGACATGCTCCCCAGGACCCACTGCAGGCAGCCTCCTGTAGAGGGTGAGCCCTTGGCTTGGTCTCTGCATCACCTTCCTCTTCTCCATGATCCTCCTCCACAGCAGAGGGGCACAGAGCAGCAAGAGGCCAAGGAGCTTCAAAGAAAGCTACACTAGGTTCAAGACTTCCAGAAAGTACAGATTCTTTTACATCTCGGTTTTGCCCTCCAGCACACAGCAAAACTTAAAAGGATAGGATGAGGTGAAGGAAGCAGAGCTCACTTTGCAGTGATTGAAACTCCTGTAGGTTCATAAACCTTCCTTTCAGTTGATTTTTACCAATTTGGACACAGAGGAGTTCCAGCTTCAGTCAGAGAAACTGGAAGAAAATGCATTTTGCTCTTCGCCTTAGGGCAGTCTTATTTTAATGAGAGGACACTGCTCTTACACAAAGGCCAGCACTTTGCCAGCCAGAATGATGAGAGACACTGCTTTCCCGAGTCTGCTGGATGACAGCCATACCAAACTTCCCCCAGCCACCCAGTTTCACCAGTGGGGTGCATGCCAGCTGTAGCACATGTTCCATCTCACGACAAAGGGACAGCTAACTCCATTTCCTTGACTTCTTTCTGGTTTATACTGCATATTGATGGTGAGGGAGGATGAACTGTCTCCAACTGAAAACAGAGAGGGAAGGAATAGCTCTTTGCTGCTTAAAGAGGCTTGAAAGAAGAGGGAGCAGGACCAGCCTGTGAGTTTGCATGCTCAGGAGCGGCACAGGCAGGTGTCACAAATTTGTATGGGCACATGGACAGTCCTCTGGACAGAGATTTAGGGGCAGCTGCTGCTACTTGTTCAGTGCAAAAAAGCACAGCCCTACCCAAGAGCGACCAGCACAGGCTTCTCTTGCCATCTTCTTACACTTGCTCAGCTTTCAAACATGTCAACAGTGCATACAGTCCCAGGGTTTTGTCAAAGGGAAGAAGAGAAAGGGAACGTATTCCACAGCCATTTCATGGATTGCATTAATTTCCAAACCAAGCCTATTTTAATTAGGAAGGGAAAGGGCAGGAAAAGGAACAACACAGGCGATGGCAAAAAAAATTTACAATAAAATATGCTTGCTCCCTTAAGCAGGCCACCAGGGTCAGCCACACTACACAAATATTCCAAGCCACAGCAGAACAGGAAGAGTATGTTACAATACAAATTCAGCCACACACTGCCTTTGACAAATGGACTGGAAAGAACCAAAGGGGAGCACACCTCACTCTCTGATCCATAAGCAGCACTCCCCCAGCCTGGGGAAGTAGGGGCAGTGGCAGCAGCAGCAGCAGCACCGCCTCCCTCTGGCACCGCCTCCCACTGGCACAGTGTTGAATGCTATCAGGCTGGAGTCAAAGTCCAATAAAATAAAATAAAATGCACAACTGGGTTGGTCAGGATGGGAGCACTTCTGCGCCCCATGCTAGTCTTGGCACACCCTTGCCAATGCAACCAAAATGGAGAACTCTTCAACTCATGCTGAGCTCACAGCAGCACAGACTTATTTTAGCATAAGCACCTGCCCTACAGACCAGGGAGTCACTTCAAGATGCGTAGGAAGACAATTCAGCAGGATTTGTCCAAGTTTATGAAAGCAGAAAGAGGGACAGACTTCCTACAGGGAAGGAAGAAAAAAGGACAGCATGTCTGTATGGGCTCTGGGATCCTCTCCCATCGTGTGGCTCCGAGTTCTCTGCTGACGACAGTCTTATGAGGGGAGAAGGGCACATCCTCTCTCTTACAGCTGGTGGAGGGTTTGTAAGAGCATGTGGCGAGCAAAGGAGCAGGAGTCAAGAGCACGGTTTGGTCTGTGGAAAGAGAAATTTAAAATACTGACTTAAAGAACTGCTTTGTATCTGACTTTGAATGAGCAAATAAGCAATATTTCCAATGCCCTGGGCTTGCAAGCCCAAAAACCTACAGCTTTTGCCCTCTGTTCTCTTCCAAAACCATTCTGTCCTTGCTGTCCAGATCACTGCTTCCCATTCAGAGTTTTTTGTGGAAAACTCTCTCTCCTGTTGCTGAATCCAACTCAGGAAGACAACGGCCAAGAATCAGAACATTGATTTCCATAGGTATAAGTCATCTCGTGCTGACTTGTCTCTGCAGACCAGTGTCTCATTTTGGGTAGAATGAAGTGGGTAGGGGTAGAAAACCCCTCCCTTCTGGCAATAGGATTTCCCATACAGATTCACTGTTTAGGGCCCCAAAACACAGGAGACAAGCCTGCTTCCACTCAAATCTTCTCTCACCAAATCATCTGCTATCTATAATCTGATGGTGACTGTGGTCTCAGGGCTTTTTAAATCTTTAAAAGAGGCAACGTAACCTCCTGTCCTCCCCTCCCCTGAGGTCAAGTAACGCCTGACTGGGTTTGCTGAGCCACCTCTCAGGGTGCCTTACAAACAGCCCACAGAACCTGCAGAACATCACCTGAGAGGTCCAAGCACAGAGGTTGCAATAACAAAGTCTAACTCACACAGAATAATCTGCTCCTTGAAACTAAACAAGGAAAACACAGTCACAGCAGGGTTAACATGGAGGCAAATGTCCATAATATTCCAATCCCCTCCCAGTAACGTATGTTTCTGTTTCCACAGGCTAATTGCTGGCTGAGCATCACTGAAACCTCTAACAGTCTCTATCCATCCATTAGGGAACTTCCTCCAAAGAATGTTAATCCAATATTTTCCACTGTTATGAGAGTGGAAATTATTAATTTTACCTCTCTCCCACCCCACCACAGGAAAATAACCTTTAACAATGAATAGCAGTGAAACCTACTCAATTTGGCACAGAAGGGTGAGCTGAAATTAAGAAAGAATACCTAGAAAGGAGCAAGGAGTTTGCCTCTGGGTTTACAGCACACAAACAATAGCTGCGGAGGTTGTTCGGTACAGCACTCCATGTCTGCTGCAGTGTAACAGAACCACATCCTGGAGAGGACTTAACCCTTTTTATTCCCTCAAGAGCCATTCAATGCCTTACACCGAACACAGTGTCCCAGAATTACATCTTAGGGTTTAGCTCACTCAGCCACTTCGAAGATATTTCAGCCATCAACCTTTGGAAGACCCAGCCCTATTTGCAATGAGCAGCCTGGTTCCATCCAGGCAGATATTCATTTTTGGAAACAAGAGAAGCTGAACTGCTGACGCTGATCACAGCCAAGCTCCCTCAGCCTCCACTAACATCAAGCCTCCTCTAATGCTACAAGCTTCCTTACTTGCTGTGGAGTTAAACTGCCAGCCACTCTGTGCTACAGGCTATTGAAAGAGGCCAGTGATCTGGTGCAATTCACAGCAAAGAGCAGCATAAAAAATCCTCAAAAAAACAACCAAACAAAACCCCAGCTATCTCCAGCAAGTCACAAGTGGGCAGGCAGGCATCCATGTACTTCCAGTGTTTCCACCTAAAAAATTATGGAAAAATCACATGTGGATTCACAGCACCCTCTTGTGTCCAAACAAAACAAAGTGAGGTCTGACAGCAGCAGAATAAGATGGACGCTGCTTACAGCCTGTACCCGTAATTTTATAATTATTCAACAGACAACACTGCCTACATCATCAAATTGTCCCAGAAGAAAGGAGGCAAATGACCACTCCAGAAGGCCCTTGCAGTAAAAGGCAGCAGAGCTCTATCCTAGGCAACTACAAGAATTTCACAGCTCTAGAAACCCAGAAGAGCTAACTGCAACACAAAAGGGAAAACCTAGAAAATAGCCCTATTTTCTCTAAGTGCAGGAATCATGGGTTTGACAGAGTGGAAGGAGACTTGTTGCAGAAACAGAACCTAGCTGAGTTCTGGCTACTACTAGTAGTTCAACCAGTTAGAGGTTTAAGATTAGGACACGATTTTACTCTGACAGAATTCCAAGAAGAGACCAGGTGTGGAGGTTAACTGAGAAGCTGTGTGTTGGTTGTGGCTGGGATAGAGTTAATTCTCTTCACAGTAGCTGATATGGGGCTGTGCTTTGAATTTCTGCTGGAAACAGTGTTGATAACAGGGATGTTTAGTCACTGCTGAGCAGTGCTAACACAGTGCCAAGGCCTTGCTGTTTCTCACATCACCCCACCAATGAGTAGGCTGGGTGTGCACAAGAACCTGGGGGAATACACATCCAGGACAGCTGAACCCAGCTGCCCAAAAGGATATTCCAAACCACATGAAATCATGCTCAGCATAAAAAGCAGAAGGAAGAAGATACACACGATGGAGTCCTTCTTTCCTAGAGATGGCTGAAGCGGTGAATTAATTCCTTGTTTTGCTTTGCTTGCACATGCAGCTTTTGCTTTACCTATTAATGTGTCTTTATGTCAATGCACTAGTTTGCTCACTTTTACTCTTCTGCTTCTCTTCTCCACCCCACTGTAGGGGAGGAAGTAGCTGCGTAGGGCATAGGTGGCAGCTGGGGTTAAACCACAACAGGCTCTTTTAACTGGACTGTGTGGTTCTTGAACTGTTTACATTTACCTGTATAAGGATTTAAGAGCTGTTCTCCTTGTTCCCTCATGGAAAGCATTTAAAGAAATGCATGTTTACATTAAAAAAAAAGTATATTGCTTGCATATAGTATGGACTTCGTTACGCTGCACAGGGCACAAGTTTCCCTATAACACACCTTGCAAGAGAGGGGTTTGCAAATCAGAAAGCTTCAGCTCCAAGAATTTCACAGCACCAGAGACACTGCAGACTTGGCATTAGCACCAAAGACAGGCAGACAGATCTGCCTTTTACTGAGAGAGGTTCTTGGCTCTCACTCAGCTTCTACTGAACCTAAGAACAATCTCACTTTCAGAAAGAGACTCTCTTCTCTTGTACTTGCAGTGAAATGCTGGCTCTGGATTAATGGGATTTTTATTGATGGATGAATATTTAGTCTTATTTTGTCAGATAGAGCATCATCTACAGCTGAAAAACATTTACTGGGAGAGGAGGGACAAATGTCTTTTGTGAGCAAAATTTGTTTAGAAGGACATGTCAAGTTGAGTTAAGAGGCTACTCTAGGCACTGGTACATGACATAAGCAATTAGAACAGTCAAATGCCCTGAACCAAAGTCCTTTTTTCTGTATTTCAGCTTCCAGCAATACAAATTCTGTTTTGAGGGCTGGGGGCTTGATGAACAAGCAAGATCGCAGGCATAGGCAGCAGTGTAGGAAACAGCAGAAATTCAGTGATCTGTCTGAGTAACTTCACAAGGCAAGTCCTGACACTTCTTGCTTAAAACTATAATGATTGAGCTGGAATTATGTTCAACTGGTAAAGCATATGGTCATTGGCTTGTAACTGTCTAATTCTTAACCTGATCAAAGAGAGAAGACACCACAAAATGTTCCACAAGGAGGGCCTCCAGGTTAGTATTTGCACATGTAAATGGAGTATTTTTCCAAAACTGACAGCATGGCAGGTGGTTATGGGCACAAACCACTGCTACATATCAGCTTTGATAGCTTCAGCCACACTAATGCTTGGAAAAATTCTTTTCCCCTATCACAACTGGCCAGCTTCCAAGCCCAGTAGAATCAAGACAGACTACCAATACTTGTCTGCATTCCTATTGCCCATATTTCATTCTGACTACAAGTACCTCATGCCTCCACTTCCCATTAGCAAGAGATGCTAAGCATCTGCATATAACCCATACACCATGAAATTCAGGAAGGCTTAAGCCTCCTTCTGGATCCTGTTAAAATGCTGCCCTCACCCTACATGGCACACAGTCCATGCTGAGCCAAACAGCCACCAAGCTCCAAAGGTATTTCAGACCCTCACTGGTTTTGCCTAAAGTTGCATTTTCAGACTGCTTCTCCTCTTGGCTGCTGAATAGTAGCATGTAATCCTTCCTCTCCTGAAGGAAGGTCTATTTGGTAGTTTGTATTTTTTTCCTCAAGTCTCAACAATGCTTAACATCTTTATGTTATGCTTAACACTGATTTAATCCAGAAGAGATATGGCTTGCATAGCCACGTAATACATTAAAGAAACTAAAGCTGATGAGGGCAGGGGCTGATTCTATACCTAGGGTGGAAATAACATTAAATACAGGCAGGCAGCAAAGGCAGCTTCTTCAATACTTATGCTCCCAATTCAGTTCTCAGAAAAATCACTAGCCTTGTTGCTGTCACAGCAGGAAGTTTCATTTAGAAGCAAATTCAGTCTTTGTGTTTTGCAGTGTTTTCATCCTGCTGGTGTTCAGTGTCACACAGCTTGACAATTCTGGTAGATTTCTGCTGACCCTCATACTCAGGATGATTTGGAAGGCACAGTTTGATCCAGTGTACTCACAGTTCACTCAAGCAGTGGCCAGAAACCCAGCAGGTTTCCTTAAGCACAAAATACCTCTTCTATGACAGGCATGAGCAGTATCTGCTTCAGAGCCACTTTGTTGCACAGCCAACTTCCCACTATTCCATCTTTAGGATCAAATTTCTTTTTCTTTTTTTTTTTTACTCTGAACCTCACATACTGGAGTAAACAAAATAAAGGGAGAGGCCCATTAAACTAAACTATCAATCTTCAGTTTCAGAACAAATATCTAATGGGCTTTATCAGAACAGCTTGCATGTAGCTATTAACGCTCAAACAGTTTCCCTAGAGCTCCCATGGAGAAAACTGCATGGCAAGTACAATACTCACTTTGTGACAAAAGCAGAGAGAACTGGGGCCAGGGATTTAGGGAAATAATCCTGTTGCACCATATGGTTCAAGGTCATAAGAATACCATAGAGGCTTGGAACAGCTTTGATCTTCTCTTCACTCTGAGAAATAGACAAGAAGATGAAGTCAGAATTCAGACAATCACAATTTGATCTAAACCACTGTAATTCACAGAGGCACTGAAATTTTCTGTTGAATGAAGTGTTCCCACACACTGTGGCAGAGAAAGCTGGTCACTAGATGAAGTGCAATGTTCCACAACATAACCCATTCCATAGTCTCCCAGCACCTGAAATAAAGTATCAAGAATATTCTAGCACTTATCAACTGACAGCAGCAGTAACAGGGAAAGGGAAGCAGTGAACTTGCAAATGAAACAGTCAAATCTTCTTGGAGGCCCTGTGTCAAAGTGTTCTCCTATGGAATTGCAGCGGATTTCAATCCATAAAGAATTCAGTTGCCTTAATAACATAGTTTTTTCTTGTATTATTCTGTTGCTCATTTTTGTACCATCTCCAGCACTTTGACAGCCTTTCTCCAGAACATGACACAGTATTCCCAAAACCAGTCTCACAATTGTTTATAAGAAAAAGCCAGTAGTCACCCCCCTGCTTACATGATGTCTAAGTTATTCTTGCTTCTGATGTGATGCTAACCTGTATGTCCCAACTATTTTTTTTTTTTTTTTTTTTTTTTTCATTTCTCTGCTCCCATTTCAACAAAACCCTTCATTCTGCAGACAGGATCTGGACCTGTGTTCCTAGGTGTATGACCTTGGAGTGCATGGTGCTAAGAATGTTGCTTATGTACTTCCAGCTACATAGGACAGAAAACAGAATACACTCCCTCTCTGCATATCAAGACTGTTAATGAATTAGGCATATCACAGGCAGCTGGCTGATCCTCAAAGGCTTTATTACCAATGCCACTTCCTGGCCTGAAAGAACTCTCCTGGAGCATAAGTCTGTGCTTTGTGCCTCATATCTATTTGCTACTTCCTGTATGGGTCAGAGGTTGGTGGCAGTCCCCAAAACAGGCATTCTGCAGAACAAAAAATCACCTCAGGCTCTGTTGACCTTTCTGAGAAGCAGGAGTTCAGTGTTGGTCCAGTATACAATAAAGACAGGGAGAGGCTAAACTGATTTTTAGGAAATTAAGACATATCCATGCAAGTCAACAGCTGTCTGTACCCCAAGCTGGGTATTACCAGACGGACATTCATAAATCTGTTTAATAGCAGGTTGCTATAGCAGATTATGTATACTCTGTAGTTGAAAATTGTCTTGGTCCAAGTTTCCATTCTCAGCTTCCCAGTCTTGAGGCAGTGAGAAACATTAAACCTTGTAGCACAGGTAGGCAAAGGTGTTGACATTTGCAGACAGAATCTCTCCCCAGTCACCTCACTCAAAGGAAAGCTACCAGTATTCTAATGCAATTACCATGTTTCCTACTGCCCCTCCATCTTTTCCCTCTAAAAAGTTTACTCCCTGTAACTACATATTTCACATTAGCATTTGGCAAAGACTCCAAAGCATGAAGTTGAACACTACTGAGCTGAAATGAACAGTCCAATACATATTTTTGAGCTGTGCTATCAAGGAATGCCCTAAAGGACTAATAATAATGTAGATTAACTAATAGTTTTTTGTAGATTAGACTCCTGGACATGGTTTTTTATAGACACCATAGTCCAGCAGCAGCTCTATTGCCTTACCTGACCCTCCCTACCTTTAGGGGATGACTGAGAATGCAGAGCACATTAAGCAGAAGATGCACAAAGAGGTAGAACATCCTTCATCCTCATGCAACTTGGCAATTTGCAGTTTCTGCTGGACCTGCAGACTTCCATTGTCCCTGGGCATCAGGCATGCACAGGCAACCAGCTGTTTCCATGGCAACGTAATTACCCAAAACCCAGCCAGTCTGGTCTTGAACAACCTAAACAGACCATAACTTAACTCTTTCCTGCTTCCTCACCTTAAGTAGTCCCATGTGGACCAAGAGGTTTGTGATGAATGCATCTGAATTAAATGTGGCAGAACTGAAGGCTTTTTTCATCAAGGCATCTAAAAAAAAAATAAGCACATTAAGAAATGCAGGAAAAGGACTCTCTTGGATTTTAAGATTAACAATTGATTATATAGTAACTCAGGGAATATTAGCTGTTAAAGGAGTTTTGAGACATATGTGTTAAGATTTCAGTTGTCCCTGCAGGGATTTGATATAATCTGAGACATTCTGATAGAAAAACCCCCCATCCTTAAGAAGATGGAAGATTAAGTAGATGGAAGAAAAACCCAAATTAAAAAAAAAAAAATTAATTTGAGTCCACAAGGAATGAAAACATAATGAGAAAACTTGTTCAGCTGTTTTCTGGGTTCCCTCAGGACCAATACTCTGCCACAAACAATGGGCAAACCAGTGCTCATGTCTACAAGGTGGGCAAGGCACCTGTTTTTGACCTCTGACCATTCTGGTTTCTTAGAAAGGGCAGAATTCACTAGAGTGGCTGTAGAACAGTGCCAGATATTAACCAGGGTGCTCACTGTCAGCTGATGGTTACTTTTATGGAAGGAAAGTAATTGCCAGGTTCTATCTTTCCTGAAGAAGCAGGAATAGAGATAAATGCATATACACTTCAGACAATAGTAGTATCTTGTGTTCCTTTTTTTTTTTTGAAGATGAGTCATAATGGGCATGAGCCAAGGTGCACTAGCTCAGTGTGATGCTAGCTGACCATTTTTCATTGACTGGATCTATAACCAGCAATAGAGAACTATGTTACTGTTTTACAGACAACAGCAAACACAGTTTCCCAAAGTCTATGTATTCCAAACAAAGACATTCCGAACTAGGAAAATGAGCATTTGTTTGCAGTACATCATTTAAAGTGTATTAAAAATAATTTGTCCAGTTGTTTTGCACACTGATAGGTAGCTCACGTATAGGTATTTGAAAAAGATGACATGCAGTGTTCAGATGCCTAGGATTGTTTGGTAATTCCTGTTGCCAAGCAAGAACGTGAAGGAATAATCACTAGTCCACACAGTAGTCGAACCTAACCCAAATTACTGCTCCAAAATATACTGTAAGGAACAGTCCTTTGTCTGAACATTAATTTCTATGCCTTGGCCCATGCTGAAAATCTCTGCTTCCTGAAAAAATTAAAGATGTTTCAGACAGATAAAAAGAGACATCAACTAGGAAGTCTCTTTACACTCTTGTAATACTGCACTGGGAAGGCTCATTCCTGCAAAACACTTTTTAAACAGCCTTGAAAAAGGAACTGACCTCGGAACACAGGTCAGAACTACTGACTATTCTGGCACCAAGGAGATGCAGTAAGGGCAGCAAAGGTCCGCTGTGACAGTAGCTACAACAGACAATCATTGCCAAGCTTTGGCAGCACAAGATATGTTAAGTTCAGAATGAATCCCTGCTTTCACTCCACACAACAGCGTGGCACAGCTCAGGACTTTGTTACGTGCCAGGGACAAAAGGGCCCAAAGGCCCAGCCCACAGGGGCCTTCCCCCACATCACAGTGGTGTCCTTGGCACTGGAGCAGGTCACACCACAAAGTGAAGAAAGGCCCAGTCACCTGTTGTTTCATGCACTGCTGTTTTCACTGGGGCTTCATCTTTGAAGACTGAGGATATCCTTAGCAGAGTTGCAACTACTTTCTCTACATCAGATGTATCTGTCTGAAAGAGGGAAAAATCCAAAATCAGTTCACTGCTCACCAGCTACAGAATATCAGTGGGTTCTGCTAAGGCTGTGGTAAGAATTACAGCCTTCGGCTGACTGGCATCAGCTTTGCCTTAGCCATACCACAAGGCAAAAGTGACACAAAATTACTCTGTGCAGAAGCTCTGATGCCAGTATAAGCATTTAACTGCATCATCTGCTTCCATAAGGCTCCTGGGATCACTGAAGAGAAGATGCAAATCTAGGTCTCAAGAGAAAGTTACCACCTCTGGGGATTAAATGATTCTGAGAGAAAAGTCAAGCACAGATGACTGTCACCTACCTGCTGAGCTATCAGCACAGAGCACTTTGGTCCCAGTCGCAGCAGCTTCTCTGGTGATGGGAAAGCAAGGAATGTGGCAACATCCACAGGAGGAGACTGCACTGGAGTTGAAGCCTGAAACAGGCAGAACACATTTGAGGTTCATTCTTGGAAGTAAATAAATAGGCTCAGCAATGGCACATGGGACAGGTCAGGACACAGCTTCATCAGGTCAGAATCTGTTCTGCTGGAAAATTGTTTGAGGCAGACATGAGCTCAGAGTTGGAATAGCCAGAATATGCTGGCACAACTGCATGGCACTGCATGTACAAGGTTCCCACCACTTTCTGAACACGGGAAGACTTTTTCTACCCATGTGTCTACAACCACAACTCAGCCTTTCCCTCCATGCATGTGCACACACGCACACTTTAACAAGACACATTTTCAAGTAATCAATTTTCTTTATTTCCTGAATGTTCTCCCTATTACAACAGTGCCAGCCCACACAGGAATGTGAACACCTGCCAGCACTTCAAGCTCAGACTCACTCCAGATCTCATTCCCTCCTTTACTCTCCTCCAGCTGAGGAAACAGGAATTCATCTGGAAGTAAACTTACCTGTGAATCAATTATCTTCTTAGGAGTCAGTGACTCCTGTTCTTCCTCTCCTCTCTCCTTCAGCTGTTGCTGTTCCTCCTCTTCTTCTTCCTCTTCATCTTCATCTTCCTCCTCTTCATCATCATCCTCCTCCCCTTCATCATCACTAAAGTTTAAGTGTTACGTGTTAATTAGACACTTGTAATTCCTGTATAATAGCACTGAAACATTTTTTCAAGAACAAAAGAGCAGCCTCTCCTCAAGCCTTACTGCAAGAAGCACATCTCACCTACAACAGACCAAAAGGACTCTCAGGCTTCAGTCACCCAGCTGACAACGGCACGCAAAGACCAAGGAACAGAGTCAACAGCTAACACCAAGGTAAGTCCCTCAACAGAAATAAGACATATACTGCTTATGGAATGCCTTGGCTGTGCTCCACTCTCAGACCAACATCCATCAGCAATGATAGAGCTCTTATTTTAAAGCAAGACAGGTGAATGAAGTGTTGATGAAAACAGGCAGAAAATTTGTGATTTAAACTCTGATGCCCCGCCTACCTCAAAGATCCCAGCACAGCTGCCATATTGAAGCCTTCAAGGATCTCATGGAGTTGCTCACATACCTCTTCTCCCAGACAGTTACCTAGGTGGATAGAGAAAAAAAGAGTAGACTTAACAAATGCACATAGGTTTGTTCTTGAGGATTTAGCTATATATTCTTGTCTATCTCTTGTTTCTGATATCAAACAGCTATAAGCTACTTCCCCACAACACCTCAGAGATCACACAGACTGCAGTTATCAGAGAGAATCAAAGAGTTAAACAAATTTCAGCAGCATTACACAATGGTTAAAGACAAAAAAAACCCTAATTTTTCAGAGTGGGTTTGAGAGACTTTGTGTTAGTTCTATAAACAACTCTAGTTCTCAGTGATTCTCAAACAAGGACACGCAGCACAACACCAGTGAAATGCAGTGACCCAAGGCAGGAACAGCAAAAGCCAGCTCATCTGCAGATGCACACAAAGGTTTTTGTTTGCAAGTGTGAAGTACCTGAGACAGCATTGAATCATTAAAAAGTTTTACTGAAAATAGGTATGGGTATCAGTTTAATCTTTCCACTTTATGAGATGCAACAAAAATGCTTAACAATTAACCAAGTTCATGGTTTAAGAAAACTTTCAGGACTGAACCACTTCCTGTCCCAGGGTCATGCAAGTTCAGCTACTCTGAGTACCTGTTTTAACTGTTGACAATTGCAAGACTAGAATGTGATTCTGTCAAAATTCTTCCTTGTGGTTTCTTATTGGAATCAAACAAGAGATAGTTTGATCTAGCAAGCTTACATACCATTGAGATCCAACTTCTCCAACTCTGCCTTATCTTCAATAGCTTCAGCAACAGTCAAAGCAGCATCTCGTTTGATCTCACAGAAAGACAAATTCAGTTCCTAAGAAGCAGAAGAATATGCTTGCAGAATTCCTATTAACATCTTTCATCCCCATAAATTTCATGTGCTCATTTGAAAAGGCTCTCAGCAAAAGAGTATTTTTAATTGAAGAAAACCCCCTGACACATACTCCTACCTCACACATGAAAGGGGAATTTTGAAACATACTGATGTTAAGAGCAGCACTTTTAAAGGTAGCCATTTTAAAATGCCTAGAGATCACTGCTCACCTAAAAGGTAGCAGACATTTCAGTCCTTAACAATCAGCTGACTGGAGATATTCACTTATCAAGGGTCACAAGAGCACTGCAGAACTCACACTCCAGTAAGTCTAACTGAAGAAAGATAGCTACTGTACTAAATAGACTGCACATTTGCTTTTGACACTTTGGTTGCAAGTTAAGGCCTTCAAAAGACAAGCCATGAATGGTACTACTTCTGATAAACACAGCCAACAGAGAAACCATGTGGACAGACTAGTAAGAGTAAAGTTATCCAACAGCCAGACACCATCCCCCACCACTCCACATTGTGCTCAATCCCTTCCTGAGAAGGGATTTAATATTAACAGCAGAAGGGGAGCAGTCCTTGAACGGAATGAATCAGCTGCAATTGCTTCATGCTACCCTCCCTTAACCATTTCTGCTCTGGAAAAAAGGATTTAACTCCTGGCTGTCCATCTCAATATCCCCATTACTTAAGTTTTCTTGAGAGATTCAGATACAAGTTTCAGTAGAACCAGCAGAAGCCCAAGCAAGGGATCTCTTACCACAAGACACCTACTTCTTTCTGTACCAGTTCATACACACAAATAGATACTAGAACTCAGGTGAATTTTTGTCTTTGACTGTAAGATTAGGAATTATGTGTTCATCATCTGTCTCAGTACAGTTATAACTCTTGGCAGGTGTTTCCGTAGATCCTAGTTTACTTATATTGACTTGACTTCAGCCTGTCTAGAATGTTGTTAGATTGAAGTCCTGTGCAAATACTGAGTCTGCAGTATTGTCAAAAAACTAAAAATATTTGGACCTTTCATAGATACCCTAACGAAGAAAAAGCATTAGCTGTATGAACTATGAAATGCTGAAGAGATCACAAGCTGTTCATGAAGAGAGACATGCCAGTTCCCACTCCTGATGCTCTAAAAAGTTTTAAAACAGATACTTGAATTATCAGATTTCTTGAATAGCACTTGCTGAATTGAACCAACTGCTTCAAAACATCAAGTGGAGACTAAACAGATCACTGATTCACCTCCACAGAGAATAGCCTTAGCTGGATGTGGTGATGCCACTGACCTACAACACAGCTTATTGCTTTTCAGGTGGGAACACAGAGCCTGCACTGAAGTGAATCCCACTTTAAAGTAATCAGTAGTAGTAGGAGAATGGACAGAAAAAAACACAAAGTGGAAAACTGTATTTTTCAAAAAGAGCTGGACAGCATGAACACAATACCTTTAATTTATGAAGCCCCTCTTTAACAGCATCAGCAATAGCAACAGCACCCTTTGAACGCACCAGGCAGTCTCCAAAGTTGATCACTTCAATTTGCCGAAGCGCCTTCAGAGTCTGCAGACCAGGACAGCACAAATTTGAAATACACATGCAAGTACATGAAAAGTCCTGTAACTTCTGGAATCTCATCTTTCCCATTGCAGCATGACATGTGCTTCCACTGACCCAAGGGAGCCAAAGCTAACTAGAGTTGAGACAAAACCCAAAGCAATTGCTTAAAACAACTCACCTCCGCCATGGCCACAGCTCCTTTCTCTGTGAAAGTGTTGTCATTCAAGTTTATAACCTTAAGCAGGGGGTTGATAGCAAAGGCCTGTGCCAGTGCTGTTATGCCAGGATGGTTAATTCCATTCTGAGGCATGTGGACCTCTTCTAGAGTCCCAATGATCTGGGAAAGCATGCAGATAAAAAAACTTGTTAGAAGATACGTGCCAACTCAAGAGTATACTGCTCTGCTCTTTAGGATTTGCTTAAAATTGTTTGAGTTTCAGAACTTCATCAGTTCTACAGAGAATTATTTACCAGCAATTATGTCACAAATCTAAGTGAAATTACAGGTTCATGTCAAGTGACAGATTAACACGAAGCCCCGATTCAAAGAGCCACAAGTACCATCCTCCTAATATGCCTCCTCTAGATAACTTAAAACAAGAGTTCTTCACCTATGGTTCAACAACACAAACAGACCATACAACATCACTGAATATGATATTTTCCTAATTAAGACCTACATTTTGCCCTGACTGCAGAAGCAAACGTGAGAAAGTTAGTTATGAGCATTGTTTATGATCTAACCAGCACATCACAAAACACAGTAATTAATCCCATTTTTGCAGTGCCATTCTCCATGAATCACTTTGTTATGCACTTCAAGTATTTAAGAAGTCCTAATCAGTGTCATGGCAGGACAAGTCAAAAATCATATCCAGACAGTTCTTTAGAAAAAATAGTCAACCTGCAGTATTACTGTTAATATACCTGACAATACACATCATAATTTGGAAGTCACTTCTAGCAGCAATTGAGAAAAGGGAATCAAGTGGCCCCAACTGCAGTGAATTCTCTTCCTCCAACAAAAGTGCAAGTGGGACAATGACAGCTAGGGAAAGCTAGGCAGCACTTTGAGCCCTGACCAGATGATCCTAGCAAAAACACTGGGGTGTTTTTGCCAGACGATTTAGCAACTAGGCAAAGTAACACTCAAGAGGTCAGCTGGTAAACCTACCCCAGTGCCAGATAACATCCATTAGCACAGAGGGAAGAAAAGGAGTAGGACTACTATTAAATTACTCAGAAGATGACTATTTCTCCCTCAAGTAACTACTTTACACAGCCACTAGTTACATGTTTGGAAATTTAGGGCATATAAACATTCATCAAGTTTAATTTCACTCATTGAAGACTCTAATTTCAGCAGCAACATCATGACCTCAGTAAACCAATCACCAGTTCCTGCCTCCAAGCTGAGGCAATCTCTGTGTGCATTATCTTTCACACTAGCACTGAATCATACGCTGCTCCAGTTTGCTGTCAAGAAGATCTGGTTCGGTACTTACACCAAAGGCTTCAGCCAGGGCAGTGGCACCATCATTCTCCAGGCGATTTCTGCCAGCCACAAATATCTTCAAAGCAAGAGGCTTGCCCTGGGCACTTGATTTCCTGTGACACTCTTTCAGAGCTGCTGCCAATATCTAAAGATAAAAAAAGCAGTCTATATTATCTCAGCATCTCATTCTAAAGGAATACAACTGAGTTCTGTAGATCCATCTCAAGGAATACTTTGGTCACCACTGACATGTATCTGCTTCTACAGTAGGGTGCACAATAAAGCTGTCTGTACCTACGACACTTGAACACTATGGTCTTAGGCAAGAATTGATCATTTTCAACAGTAAAACATACCAAGTCATTAAGAACATTTGGTTCCTAAATAGGCAAACACATAGGCTCTTAGCAATAACAGTTAGTCCCAGTTTTGTTTCATCCAACAGGCACCCCTTTCACTACTAGGCTTGACAATACTGTTCACTCCAATCCAAGGCTACTAGCACTCCTGATGTGGAATCTAGTGTTTAGGATAGAACTGTTTTCCTGTCTTGGAAAAACAGATGAGCTTTCCATACTTATTTCTGAAATTTATGGATGAAAACATGGGGGTGGGATCTTGAGACTGGAGAAACAGACCAACAAGAATCTCATTAAGTGTAAGGGAAATGTGCAGTCCTGCACATGGAGAGAAATAAACTCATGTACTGGGCTGACCCCATAAACTGGAGGTCAACAGAGGGGCAAAAATAGCCTGGCAGAGAAGAACTTGGAGCTCCTAATGGGTAGCAGGTTGACCATGAGCAAGCAATATGCCCTTGAAGCAAAGCAAGTTTACAGCTGCCTTGGGAAAAGCACTGACAGCAGGTCAGTGATCCTTCTCTACTCAGCCCTGTGAAATGCATCTGAGTACTGGGTCCAGTTCCAGCTCCCACATGGATATAGTGGGATGAGTCCAGCAAAGGGTCACAAGCCTGATTAAAGAATTGGAGAATTTTACTCACTAGGAGAAAGCTGACAGCTAGGATTATTATGGCTGGAGAAGAGAAGGCTCTGGGGGAAATATTATTCATGTGTAAAAACAGGCAGAAGAGCAGGGTAAGGGGTGAAGGTGGCATAAAGGCAGAGCCAGACAACTGCACATAAACTAATGCACAGAAAACACCATTTAAACACAAACTCCCATTTTTACTGTGAGGGTTATTAAACACTGTTCACAGAGCTAGTGAAGTCTATATTTAAAACCTGACTAGACACAAGCTTGAAGAACCTGGTGTAGTTGCCTTGAGCAGGGGAGTTGACAATCACCAAAGATCCCTTCCAATCTCAATTATTCTGTGCCATTCTGTAGGGTAGTCTGAAGTCAAATTCTGGCTCTGACCTCATTTGCGAAGAGGAGACAACCCTTACCTTGCCACCACCAATGCCCATGCCACAGTTGTTGAGCTTGAGTTCCTGTAGAGTGTAGCATGCAGGGCTCTTCAGCAAAGCCTCAAAGCCACGCACACCGTCTGGCCCAAAGGCATTGTCACTCAGGTCCAGCTCCACCAGCTGGGCTCCAGCAGTGATGAGTGCATCCCCCAAAGAGATCTGCAAAGAAACAGATGGCAGTGGGTGGGAGGGAATGGATCAACTTTTAGTGACAGCATCACTGCAGTGGCTAGGTATGACAGTGATGCTGCAAAAAAATTCCACTTTGAAGACATTCTGAAAAGCTGCATGGAAAAATAAAACTTTCCAGCTAAATCCAGAGAGGAAGTTGTGCAAATTAAGCTAAAAATAACCATAAGGCAGTTAACAAGACATTATCCCATCCCTTTAAGTCAAATACACAATTTTTAAAGTGGGTTTCCCCCTCTACACTGCTGAAAGAAATATTGTTTTCATCATATTGAGTTTTTCATCTTCTAGCTTCACAGGACTCAAGAAGGCCAGGAGCTCTGAATGGTCTTGGAAGATACGGCCATATGATTTATTTAGAAAGCTGAGCTCTCATTCTATCGATTGGATCATGAAAATGTTTCCCCCAGTGATAAGCTCCTTCACTAACATGGACTTGCGCTTATCCTTTAATCAACTCTTCTCCACCTCATACAGGAGGAGCAAAGATTTGCTCACCTATTCTGCGACATGTAGTGTTAACAGCACAGAAAGGGATGAGCTCTGTACCAAAAAACATACTCCCACAAAAAGCACGACAGGTGAGAAAAGAGGTTACATTAGTCAGAAGTCTCAGATCTGTTTTTACTCACCAAAGCAGGGGGGATCTCAGACCTCAGCCTCCCTGTAAACATGTCACTCCAATGACACCTCTAAAATAAGAAACACAGATAGAAAACACTAAAATATTTAGGTCAACACTATTGTATTAAAGATTTACATGTACAAGCTGCATTACATCACTGGGGACAGCTTAATGCTGTCTCTCCCTTCCCCCAGGTTGTCAGTTGATTGCTATTTGACCAGTAAAGAGCTACAAGAACTAGTGTTAACATCACTTCACTTGCAAGGACATAAAGTCACTGAAATGAACACCATAAATAACATAATACAAGATTTCTTGCTTGTATTCAACCTGAAATTCTTTTCCGCTGAGAAAATTACCACAGAAAAAAGCAACAGGAAACTGAAGGATACATCAGGAATGCAGATTTTACTAAGGTATGGAGCTCAACAATCTGAACTTGCCTGAAAAGCCACACTTGGGTGATTAATGTGTATCAATGTTTCATAGCACTCTCCTTCGAGTGACAGTGTCTCTAGCAGCACAGCATCCCCTTAACATTAGGCTAGAGCAATAGTAGAGAAACACAGCTGGGGCACAGATAAACCTCCTGTTGCATTTCCTCCATTATTTCCTCCCTAATCAGACATCCTCTGAACACACATTCTCCAGAAGATCTGACCCAGCTTTTCCATTAGAACTTAACATTCTGTTGCCATGGCTCTTTGTTTACAGATGCTGCCTCTGCAGAGAGGCTCTTCCTCACACAGTTTCCCAGCTTTAAGACTGGACGCCTTCTGAGCAGGAAGTTAGGAATGCAAAGTGTTCCCACTATCCCAAAGTCCCCAAGTTATGCTGTATTTTCATATGGTTGCTCTTCCTACTGGAAGCTACCACCAAGCAAGCTCCAGGGCTAACTCAAGGCAGGCTTCTGCAGGAAGAGCCTAGACAGACCTTCAGTATTTCCACATTACTTCTTTCCCTTGACTATTCCCCACTTGAGGATCTCACCTTGAGCTCACATTTCTTCTCCAAGGCTTTGGCAATGACCTTTGCAGCCTCCACGCCCACTGTGTTGCCTTCCAGGCGCAAAGCTTCCAGGCCATCAAACTCTTCAATTTGCTTGATCACTTCTACAGCTGTAAAAGCAGACAATCTAGTTGACCTTTTAACCATCATCTTGGGTACCACAGTAACCCTCTGATCCAGCAATACTTGCTCAACTCTACATCTGAACAATATTATGTGAAAGAACCCTGAAACAGCAATGGGAACAGAACTAAAGTGTCAGGTCACTAGAGAGAACATTCTCTGTTCCCTACCCTGCCTTCTCATAATTTGTTCCTAGTTCTATTTGGATAGCCATCCTCCTATTTGCAACAGTAACTTTCCTTACTTCCCAAATAAAATTCCTCTGCCATTCAGCATATGGTTTAGGAGCTACAGCGCACGTGCCTACAAAGGTGCAAGGACTAAGTTAAAAGCTGATGGGAATTGGTGCCACATCAACAGGAAAAAGTTTCCAGTGACTGGCAAAACTTCAGTAGATGTCTGTTTAGCAAACATGTCAGGGTAGAATGGTTTAATTCTAGAGTAATCCTTTGCAAGGCACAAGAGCAGGCTGCAGAGCCTCCTCTGTCAATGGGCACTTGTTATCATTCCCAAACTCCAAAGCCTTTCCCCATAGTTCAGTGCCTTTGCACTACTAAAATGACTACTAAAATGGCATCACCTTTGGAATCAGTAAAAAAACAAGTAAGCACTATAGCAAGTAACATCTCTGAAAAGCATGCTGTTTTTCTTGGAGTGGCAGAAATGTTGATCAACAAGTGTATACATTTTCTCCAGATATTTACTACATTAGCAGCCATTCTAAGACCCTTATAGTGAAATGTGCATACACTAACAAGTGAGATATCCCTGAAAAAAAACACTACAAGTCTAACAAATAGGCCATAATTTGGAAAGAAACTGAACTATCGCAGCAGACTACTGTATCAGCCCATTCTTCTGTGCAGGTCTTCTTCCAAGAGTTGTGATCCACTTGCTCAACTGTTTTTAAAAAGTGCACTGACTTCTAAAGCACAGCAACTGTCAAAAGTATTCAGATAGAACACAAGGAATACAAGAATTATGAACCAGGGACCCAAACCCCAATTCCAGCAGCTGCAGCACTGCTGGGGCACCAGGTCAAAGCAGGGTACCAGAAGGGAAGGAAATGCCTTGCATCACAGATATTAATACAACTTGTCCATGTAGGATTAGCAGGAGATTTATCAGAAGACTTTACAACTTCAGGGAGACACTTGCCAAACACAAGGGTATTTTCTCTTACCATCTTCAGCAGTGTTCAGTTTAAGGCTCTGGCCTTTGAAGCTCAACTGTCCACCACCCACTTTAGTTTTGGCAAGAGACTCCGCAAGCTTCGTGATGTCTTCTGATGCCATTTTCCTGCTTTTTCCAGAATTTAAGAGCTGTCAATTAAAAGAATTTGTCACAATAAAAAAACTCAGAGTACAATACATAATCTGCACAGATAACCATATTTACTTGAACAGTTTTCTGTTACTGAGCTATCTGAGTATTCAGTGTCATTAGCACTTTCCCCAGAGTTCACTTAGGATAGCTAGACTAGATTAACATTGCAGAGTCAACCAGTCAGATGGTGCTGATTCTTCCAATACTGACAAGACTTGGGTTTTGATGGAGTTGTTACACTTCAAAAATAAACAGTATGTACAAACTATGGATTAAGGCCACATGAAGACATTACTCTTTGTGCAACACTAACAATTACAACTCACTATTCCTCTTTCCTCAAACCCCCTTCTTTAATTATACATGCTGCACTTTCCCTGCTCTCCAAAGCAAGCTGGAATGAACACAACTGTTCTTCCTTTTCAGTGACATCCCCAGTAGTGCCCTTGTCAGCACAGTTCTAGAACCATCGAGTTGTGAAAACATTGTGTGCTGCATACAAAACTATCTGAGGTTTCTGGGTTCTCTTTCTTTTCAGATGCCCCACACAAATTTGTCACACATTAAACAGGATGATCTTACACTGACAATAAATTAGCTAACATTTTGCCTTTGAAGCTAGTCATGCCTGGTAGCATCTCCATAGCATTATCTAATGAATATTAATCACTGTGTGAAGGAACTGGCCTCCGTCCATTCAGCAGAATAAACAGAATATGTTTCTTACCCCAGTACCTCCACTGGGATAAAAAAACAATGCTTAGAAGTCAGATACTTGAACACACTTCAGGTGTCAGAAGGGATGAAGTTTCGTTCCTACAACAGAAAAATGGTTCCCTTCTGTTCTTGTCTGACTTTGAAGTGATCCCACGCTCTTGTAGCTCTTTGAGCTCAACAGCACTGCTTTTAAACAGCCCCATAAACAAAAGCTGTATATACATACTTTCCTCCTGACACCCAGCTGTGAAGCCTCCAGCTTTTGAGGAATATGGCTTCTTTTCAGGCATGATTAATTTTAATATTGCTTTTGGAAATGGGGATGGGGGAGGAAGTCTCCAAGGTTGATCAACATAACTTTTCTAGGATGACTATCTTCTCAATTAGGTGCTGCCGGTAGAAAAATGCTCATGTAACATACTCCAATCCTACCAGGCCACAGACACCAGACTTGTGGACACTTCCAACCTCTGCCAATCCAAGACTGAGAAGGAAGAAAAGGAGGACATCTCCCAGCCCGTGAAGGCCTTCTCCAACAGGAACAAATGTTAGGGTATAAAGAAGCCAGTCTGTTTACCTAGTTCAATTATTAACTTTACTTTTAAAAATCAGCACTATTCTACTAAGATATTCTTCTTTACAGGTGCACTGACCCCGTTGGCTTCACTTTTCCTTAAGTCTCCCCTTGCTTTCTTCACCTTACACACAGACTACTTCCTAACTTCAACACACCAATCCAGCATCACATCCTGAAGCATATTTTACTGCAAACGTCAGCCACACCCAACCATCAACCTACCAGAGCTCTCTTCACTGCTAGTTCTTTCACAGGGAAAGCTTTGGGGAGAAAAAATAAAAATCGAGGAGTTAGTCTGTTTGGCAAATAAAACTACGACCTGGAAATGCCTGCACACGCGCTTCCTCACTACTTAAAAGACTGTATGAAGGAGGTGGACGCTTCCTGATGGTTAATCAAGTTCATTCAGAGGGGTGCTGCAGTGGCAAGGCGCTGCCCGCCCCCCCAGAGGACACACGGGGCAGCCGCAGCGCTGCCCTGCGGAGGGGCCCGCTCTGCCCGCCCACGGACGGGGAGCAGGGCGGCGCGGCGTGACAGCCCGGGGGCCGGCCAGGGCCCCTCTCCTCCTCCTGCCCCTCGGCAGCGCGGGCAGGGTCGGGGGGTGCCCCGCGGGGCCGGCCACGCGCGACCCGCACCCACGAGGGGACGCGCGGCCCGCGCGGGAGCGCCCCCCGCAGGCCTCAGCGCGCGGGACCGCCCCGCCCCGCCTCGCCTCGCCCGCAGCCACCTCCTGCCCGGCCGATAACGGCGGCGGCCGCCCCTCCCCGCCTGTACCGTGCCGTGCCGTGCCGTACCGTGCCGTGCCCTCCGCGCCGGGGGAGCGCCGCAGGGTCCGGTCCGGTCCCGCCGCCGCCGGGGCCGCTGGGGGAGGGGCGGGCGGGGGAGGCGGAGGATTTGAACGCCGGCAGTTCTGCTCGCCGCGCCGCGATTGGCTGCTGTGCCGTGACGTCACGAGGGGGCGCGCGGCGGCGGCGGGCGCGGGGCACGCCGGGAGGTGTAGTCCTGTCCCCGCCAGGCCTGCAAGGGGGGCCTCGCCTAAGTGGTGCCCCTGCAGAGCTCCTCTTTGTAGCTGCGTGTTGCTGTCAGACCTTTCTGCTGAGGGAGGCGTTTCACAGTCACAGAGTCAACGAGGTTGGAAAAGACCTCTGAGATCATCCATTCCAACCTAGGAGTGCACACCAGTAGGTTGACCATGGCACTAAGTGACACATCCAGTCTTTCCTTAAACACCTGGAGGGACGGTGACTCTGCTCCCACCCTGGACAGCCCATTCCAATGCCCAATCACCCTTTCCACGAAGAATTCCTCCTCCAGTCCAACATAAACCTCCTCAGCACAGCTTAAGACTATGTCCTCTCATCCTGTCGCTTTCGCCCTGGGGTGCACAGTCATTCCTGCTTAAGGATGCAAAACCCATTGGTTCGCATGACAGCTCCATGTGTATGTTGTGTGTGACATTTTCTTCCTGAGTACAGGAACAAAAGTACATCCGATGAGACAAGGTGAGCTGTGCATAAACCTGCAGAGGGTTTGCACAGCCCCTCAGTACCTTCTCTCTGAGCTGTAGGCTACAGGCACTGATGTAGGGACCATTTCAGGTGCCAGACACCTGGTGAGATCAGTATTGAGGTGGGTAGTAGGCAGGATTTATTATTTATTATTTCATCACAAAACATTGTAAGAGGCATTTTCAGATCTCTCATAAATTTCCCAGCTGTGGTTTTAAGAAGCAAATGCTTACATGGACCCAAGAAAAGGATGTCAGCAGCTGGTGATCCTGGGTGACCTGGCATTGAGGTGGAAGGGCATGGTAGGCCTTCTTTCTCCTGGGGGAATACAAAAAGCAGTGAGGTTTCTTTGTGCAGCATGACAGCCAAAGGAATAAAAGTCATAAACTGGTCCAGCAACCTGACAGAAAACTGGAGCAAAATTTACCTCACAAATAACAAGGAGTTCCTTTTGCTTGCAACTGAAAACAATTAAGAAGCACTTAGGCACTGACTAGACTATGGTTGTATGTGAGAAGCATAAAGCTGCCAGAATACATAGAGCTGATGATGGAATAAATTAGTGTGATCTTGAGAAGGAGCTTGAACCTGAAAAATATAACAAGAAATTTGACACTGATTATTAGTTCCTTGCAATTTTTAGCAATAAACAGGATCATAACAAATACGTCTGATTCCCTTCCCAGTCATTCTCACAAATATTGGGTAATTACCTCTGCCAGAGGGGCAAGAATTAAGTTGTTGACTGTAGTAACAAATCTGCTGAAGAGATAAAAAAAACAAACATTGTCTTAACCATGGATAACAGCAATCTTTGGATCATAATCTGTATCTTACAAAAGTGCATTGTGATAAAATATTGTGAAGAGCATTAGACAGTGTTCTCCTGTATCATATGGTACGTTATACAATTCACAGCCTATATTTCATAAATAATCAGTTTATTGTGTTGACAGTGCTGCCAGAAGCCAATCCTACTCAGTGTAAGAAAGTCTTTGCTTTTCTGATCAACATGTTTTAAATATTAAACAAGCTCAGTAAACACCTCAGATGTTACTTTCTACCTGCCTCTGAATCTTGTTGGAGTTGCTTAGCTGCAAAGCACAAAGTGACAGTCTTGTGGGTCACTGTAAATAGAGAAGTGAAATACTCAGGAGTAAACATGTCACTGATTACATTGGAAAAAAGCTGGTAATTTAAACCAGTGTCAGTCTGGAAATGATTAATCTGATCATAGACAGAATCCTTTAGGGAGGGGAAAACCTGTTCTACCAGGGCAGCTGTACTGGGACCTGAGCCTAAAACTCATTTGTTGGAAGGTTATCTGAAGTCAGTGATAGTGGAGCCGGGCAGGGATAGGTAACCCCCCCATCTAAGGTGGTCTGTGTATCTGTGCCTTCACAACCATTTCCCATGATATAACAACATGTGCCACTGGGCCTCCTTTGCTTCCCACCAGCAGCTCTGTTCCTGGGGTTCTGCTGTGGAGATTCAGTTCACTTTCGGGAAATATCGAGGGATTTGGGATGAAAACAAGGCAAAAATCTTGTTCCAAAAAGTGCCTAAACTCACACGTGCATACATAAATATAAAATTATTTGATATAAATATTAAATAATAACATAAATTATATAATACAAATAATATAACATATCAAAAATTAGATTTTCACTTAATAAAATGAGTAATATATATATATGTATGTATATATATAGCTTGCATAATACACAATGGCATCAAATATAATATTAATATACTTGTTATATATATGTATATGTGTATATACATTTATGTATATGCATATGTGAATATATGTATATATATGTGTGTGTGTGTGTGTATGTATATATGTAGTGCGTGTTCCTTTGCACCCAAAGATTTATGTTTTCAGATCTTATTTATAAGGAACACCCTCAGCAGTGCAGGGTGGAGTAAATAAGGTCTGGCTGGAGCAGATAATTGCTCTGCCATAAGCAATGGCTCTGGCCCCCAGCCAGCGAACATATATGAGTGGGCAAAAGGGTCACTGCTTCACATATGTGATAATCCCGGGGGGCGTCTCATAATTCAATTCATTTCTGCATTCGTATGCATGCAATCCCTCTGCAGAGGCAGCTTTGCTTTCTTTTTGAGTGTATTTTTTATACGAGCAAAACAACCAGGAAGAAAAAAATGTTGCATTAAAATTAGAACGAAGAGCCGACTACTGAATCTTTTTTTTCCTTTTTTTTTGGTTGTTTTGGTTTTGGTTTTGTTTTCTTTTTTTTTTTTGCCCCCACTTGGTTAAGCCTAATTCACCTTAAAGAATCTCAAAAGCAGCCACAAGGGAAAGATCTGTGAATTTTTGTAATGGAAAGCGGTAGCCTCTAGGGCCCAGAGGATATGCAGGGAGGCATTTTCTCTTGCTGGTGCAGCTGAGAGCGAGCGAGCGAGCGAGAGCGAGACCTGGAAATGAAAGTAAAGAGATCAGGAGGCACATGGAGGGAGCTGCAGGGGCAGCCGATCCAGAAGCAGAATGCTGCCTTCTATAATTAAATAGCACTTACTATTATTATTACTTCTAGTAATAATACATTAATAATATCTCTAGTAATACAATACCATTTATCAAGGAAAGTTTATACATAGTGTGGGGGGGAAAACGCGAGGAGAGGTGAGTTCTTTATTTTTATTTGGGGGGGATTATTTTTGTCTTAAATTTTTGTCTTAAACCTATTCTGTACGTGTGTGTGTTTGTGTATGTAGAAAGGGGTGGACTTGAGAAACAAGAAAATCTGGATGTTGCTTCATTGGAAAGTAAAGGTTTCAGATAGTAAACGCATAGATGAGACGTTGTGTAATTGTGTTGCAAATTCAAAACGAAGAAAAGAAAAAAGTGGTGAAAAATAATACGAGCGAGATTTTGAAGCTAACCCCTCTTCCGCCGAAAATGTGGGGTTTGCAAAAGGGAAAAAAAAAAAAAAAATTGTCAGAGATCCTAATCCCACCCCCTGGAAAAAAATGTGGTAGTAGTATAAAATTGGATAGCTAGGGGAAAAGCCCCTGGGTTTATGTGGAAAACTTGTTATTAATCGCGTTTGTGCCTGTGTGTGGTTTGTAGGCTCGGGGTCCGCGTTCCGGTGTGTGTTTGGGCTGCAGTGTCCCCCTCGTTGGGCACAAACCCCGCGGAGCCGCAGAGGAGCCCGTGTGGAATTGCTTTTTACACGCACCTTCCGCGGGGGCTTCTAAAGTTCAGCAAATGAGAGGACTGTGTTTTGGTTTTGTTCGTGGGGTTTGTTTGTTTTGGTTTTAATTCTTTGGCGTTTTAGACAGTTTCCGGGTGGCAAGGGGACGTTATGTGTTTGTTTTTGGTTTGGGTTGGTTGTTGTGTTTTTATTTTTTTGCCCCCCTCTTAAAGCCGCCTCCCAGACTTCTGGAGATGTGTGATTTTTATTTAAGCGGATGGGGGATGGGGAAGGAGGAAGAGTACGTCTCGGTTTGTTTCCCTGCTCCCGGGGGACGCGAGGGCCGGGTGTTGGGGATGCCGGGTGCCGCCGATGCCGGGTGCCGCCGCCGGCCCCTCTCCGCCCGCCCGGCCCAGGGGGCGCCTCCGCCGGCGGCCGCCTCTACGCAAGGCCGGGGATCGGCGGCCTAGTGCCGGCCGTGCGGGGAGCAGGCGAGGGAGGGCTCCGCGCCATCCCTGGGGGAAGCAGCCCCGGGATGTAGTTTCTCAGATGAGAAGGGGGAGGGCGAGCTGGGTGGGCACGAGTGGCCGAGGGATGGGTTTGTCCCCCCAACTCCCGCTCCTGGCTCCGTGGCTGTGCTGTAGGGGGGGCAGGAGGAAGGGTGGCCTGTGGGGTGCTGTGTGTGCAGCACAAGGCTGAAGGGAACGGGAAATGGAGTGATGCAGGCTGGGGGGTCTCTGGAGGCTTTAGCCGCCACTGCCGTCCCCCTCCTGGGGAAACTTATGGTCAGCGCTTTTGTTTTCAGCCAGGTGTGAGGGGTCGTCACTCCCTTGCTCTGCATTCACGGGGTGCAGTGAATGTTGCTGGGTGAAGCTGGTGGCACCCGATGGCCTCAGTGGGGTGCTGGGAGGTGAGAAGCAGCCATGGAAGCACCTTGGGATGGCCGGTGTGTGCGGGGACGGAGGTGTCAGGCCTGGTGGGCACAGGTCGGCGGTGGGGAATCCAAGAGCTGTTGGCTGTGAGAAGCATTCGAACACAGGGAGTGGGGCATGTCAGAAAGCAGCCCTGGGAGTGAGCAGAGCCCGAGTTTGTAGTGGGCTCTGCAGCTTTGCTCGAGGTGTGCCCAGTTACCTATTCTCCTGCACCACTGAGGTGACCCAACTGCAGCCACTGGAAAACTCCCATGTTGCAGACCACTGCGTTCTGGAGCCTTTTCCCTGGGGAGTTCCAGTCTCAGCTCTACAACCTGCCACTTGCATCTCAGTGCGCTTATTTCTGGCTGAAATGTTACAGTCAAAGCCTGGAAGTCGGTCAAGTGTGAACTCATTGCCATCCCAGAAATACAGTGTGAAAAACTTTGCCCAAATTCAGTTCTGACAGGGTTATGAATAACACCTGGGTCCTTGATACAAGGTAAATTCAAGTCTTTCTGTTCATCTCGTAGTGTTCCCACCCATCTAACTAGCTAGTGCCTATCTACCCACTTTGTGTTTCAGTCACCCAGTTTACTGGCTCATGCTTCCTTCTGAAGGCAAGAAAACCATTTTGCCTGTCTGCAGTGTTTTATTTCTGGCTGGCAAATAGTTTGTAACTCATTGACAAACTGAATAAGTTTCTCTCTAGATGCTGGACCAGAGAGGATAAACATCTCCGGACTGAAAGGATAAGAGCTTTGTAGAGGGGATATAAATACTCTGGATTTGAATTCTCTTGGTGATTTGAGTAGACAAGTCTGGACAGACAGATTTGGGGGTGGGGGGAGAAAACCAACTCTTAAGACACAATGCTTCATGAAATGTTTTCTGCTGTGTTTCTAAAAACATTTAAAAGACAGAGAAAACAAAAGCTAAACAGGTTCTGCTCTTAAAATGATTTAGACAGGAGCTGTGGTATGGTGCGCAGCAGAACCATGTTGCATGTATGGGTGGCTTGTGTTGGATTTGCTGGCGTAACAAGTGCATGGCTTGGTCTGAGGGTTGAATGAAGCACGGCAGAGAGGCTGGAGTGGTGAGGGGAGACATAAGTGACTGGGTTTGCTGGTGAGGTGGTAGGGGGGAAGGTGTGAAGAGCAAAAAGAGGAGTCTGAACGGCAGTCTCCAGCAGTGGTTGGAGCAGGCAGGACAGAGGGGTCTGCCACATGTAAAGGAGGGTGCTGGTGTGGAGTCACATTGAAAGGGAAAGGTAGGTGTTCCTGAGAGGCGTGCAAGAAGTTGTTGGGGCAGCAGCATGTGGTGTGCATCTTGAGGGTACTGCCATGAAGAGATGAGTCTTACGTGCAAAGTCGGGACATAAACCTGAACTTTAGCAGAGGAAGCTGGTCACCCACTTGCAAGGAGAGAGGAATGTGGGGCAGTATCAAAAAGCAACAGTCTAGAGGGGAGGTCAGATCTGTGGTTTATGTCTAAAGAAGGCAATGGAGGGGTTTGGGTTGAAGAATATTCACTGTGGAAGATGGGTAGGACTGCAGAGTAAACCGCATGCAGTAAACACAGAGTGTTGTATTTTGTGAGGGTTCTGTGGCAAGGATCAAACTGTCGCTGGGTATTGTGGGACTTACAGAATTGCAATAGGTTGGTCAGCCATCCACATGAAACAAATATGAAGATATTCATGTTGTATGCAGGGGCAATAGTAGTGAGGAGAGAAAAAACAGAAGGGGAGCTTCAGGATGCAAGAAGAGTTGGGTAACTAGAAAAGAGACATTCCGGAGCCGTTCCCTGTAGTCCTTTGGCTGCACTCCAGGTTTGGGTCAGTAATGTTTGAATGCCCCTCTCTGGGGGCAAGCAACAGTAATCAGTTCTCATTGTAACACATGCCCACATCCTGCTGTGTAGGATGTTTTAGCAGTGGGGTCAGGGTAGCCGTGAGAACAGGTACTGATCTCTTCTTCACTTCTTGCAGAGTGTTTTAAAAGCTGAGCTCAGAAACAGAAGTAGATTGTGCATATTAGAAACTTTCCGAGGTGGCGATTTGTGGATATACACAAGTGTAAAGGTGTGCCATAGCATTTTGGAATGCAGCCATTGACTTTGTGATGACCAGCCAGTGTTCAAGTGCTCTCCCCACAGTCGCAAATAATCTCCTTTTTATCAGATCTGTGGGCTGCTGCTTCACTTCCCTGACTTTTGTTCTCTCCAGCATGGCTCATGGCTCAGGGAGCAGCAAGAGCAGGGCTGCTCCTCCAGGGAGGACAAGTGAGTAGCCAAAGGTGATGACAGTCACCAGCAAACCCCTCATTCACCCGGGTACAGTTCCATCATATCTGAACAGTGCAGGCAGAACTAGATGTCAGTAGCAATGGTCCATCAACAGCCCCAGAGAAGATGAGGTTGTGAATTGGGTCCAGGGTCCATGCAGCAGGTCCAGTAGTAGGCGATGGTGGCCAGAGACATTACTGGACACAAGCTGCCTGCTGTGTAGGTCCAAGGTTTGTCCCAAAGATAGGACTGAGGACAGGTTCACCCACAGGATAGCTCAGACAAGGCAGTATTCCTGGACTCAGCTGAAATGTTGCTCCTAGACCATGGACAGAGGATACAATAGGTGGAGGTCCAAGGTGAGGCTCCTTGTAGCATTTCAAGCCTTTTAATATATTCAAGGACCAAACAGCTAGAAAATCCTTCTTCCTCCATGCTTTCCTCACGAGCCTTTGTGCAGGTCCACTTGACTCTTTTGCCTCCTGTTCTCTTCCCACCCCAGTTTATCTTTTGTCATTTCCCGTAGTGACTTTCTCCGCTCTTGTCTCTGATGGCCCTTGTGGTTCTGGTACAGTGCTCTGGGTTTGCTCTGTCCTCTTTTGTGTCTTTCACTGCTGTCTATGTGGAAATGGTTCCTACTGTTCCTACTGCTCTTCCCCTTGTCTGTTCTCTCTTACTTTGTCTGTCTTTGCAGAATTTCATAGAAGGAGAAATATCAAATGAATTGCCAATGTGTCTTTTTCTACCCGAGTCTGTCTGTAGTGTTAGTGATCATATTAACCTCACAGTCTCCTTGTTAAATTTCCCTGTTTTTTCCTGATTGCTCATCCAGACTATTTATAAATCATTCCATGCCTTCTTCCAGTTGGTATTGTGCTGAAGTATACCAGCTCTTCTCCATCAGTTCTGTTAAAAGCCTTTAGAGAGATGCTGATCATAACTCATGTTGTCTGTTGGCTTCCCTTCTCTTCCTGTGCTGCCCATCCTGTTCCAAATGCAGTGGGCTTAAAATCTACCTTCTACTTGAACCAGATTGCTCCCAAATTTAATGTCTGATCACTTACAAACTGCACAGTGTCACTTTCAAGCTCTCGCTTTCTTCTGCTGCCACTTTTTGTGGTCTTTCTCTCACTCCTGACTTTCCCCCTTCCCCCAACTCTCCTTCTTCATAAAGGGCAGGCAGGTGTCAATTCCACATTTTGCATGGCACAGAGCACGATCAGTGAGGGCTTGCTGAGTTGTCAGGATTGATTTTTATGTACCTTAAATGCCCCTTCACCCCATTCCAGACTGAATGTGCCATAGATACTGCAGGATATCTTAGAATGACAGGGATGGTCTTAATGTAAAAGGGAGCTGGGTGATAATGCTCTCCAAATTGTTGCAGTGTAGAGTTAGAGAAATTAGTTTTTCTTGTGATGTCTTCAGAGGCAGTCCAAGGCTGGGAAGGCACAGTGTCTTCATTTCCACCTTATCTCAGTGTTTCTATGCGTGCTGCTTTTGTCCCCAAGTTCCTCAAACACTGGGCATTATTTGTGGTCAGAGCTGGTTGGTGTGAAATTTGCTGTCACTAGCAACTCTGTTTTGGCACGAAGCGCTATCCTTTCTCCCCTTCGTTATTCTTTTCTTGTGTGGCAGACCTGTGTGCCTTGGAGAAAGGTCAGGGAGGAGCCATTCCAAAATCTGCTTCCAAACTGCAGGGGATGAAGCTCATGTATGTAATGATGTGATTCAAGCCCGTTTTAGGTGAGAAAAATGTCATAAATCCAAAATGGCTCCATCATACTGTTTATTTGTCTATGTTTGCAGAGACCAGACTGGATTTAGTCAAAACCAGGCAAGTTACTGTACCCTTATTTGTCTCTGACCAAGTGTGGTTAACTCCATCTTGAGCCTTCCTGAGGCACTGGCCACCCCAGCTGAAAACACTCCAGGATGGGGCTGTGTTGCTTTTCCAGAGGAGTGTTCCCTAGTCTATGCTGCTCTAGCCTGCTGATTTTCAGCATAAAATCCCCATTGCATAGATTCAGTGCTGTTCTTTTATATGGACCATGGCAAGCAATTTCACCTCCTTCCTTTGTCTCTCTCTTTGTGATGTACCTTCATACACTTTCATAGATTACTTGTTTCATTTGCTGTGCAATAAACCAGTTTAAATCCATCCCAGGTAAATAATGGTCAGAATTGCTTTTCATGGGAGGGTCTCAGCACAAATTCCTGAAATGACTGCCAGTGCAGAGAAAGTGTTTCTGGGTTTTCTCCCTTTCCTAGAAGGCAGTCATGATAACAGTTGGTTCCCATTGCTTTATTACCTGGCAGCCAAAGTAGAGAGTTCAAATTGAAGTAATTCCTCTTTGCCCATGCATCCTGTCAGTGGCATGTGAGAAAAAGCAGATCCTTGGTGGTGACCTGCTGCTTGTTCTGTCTCTGTGGATAAATCTTGGGCTTTGGTGTTCAGGGCATCTGCTCTGGAACATTTTATTAGTAGTAAATTCAGGCACAAACAAAATACTGTGCTGTTTAATTGCCAGCAAGACCTAAAATGACTCATTTTGTGTTGTTTCTTTTTCTTCTTTCTCCACAGCAAGTATAATGGAGAGACAGAAGAGAAAACAAGAAATAGAGAAAGGACTTCAGTTCATTCAGTAAGTGGACAACCTGGGTGTTCTATGTGGATTTGGAGGCAGTTGTCTTTCTATTGAGGATTGCAGGAACGGAGTTCGTCCTATTCACTGGTGTGGGTTTTCTCCATGGGAAAGAGATAATGTCCTGAGGATTTGCACTGTGATTTTTCAGGGTACTTCTTGTCTTGTCAGCTCCCTAAACTTTAAATTCTGTCATTTTAATTTCATTGCATTTTGCCCTCCACCGCATTTCCAGGATGATCTTTACAGTCAGCATAATGCTAATAATACTAGCATAATGCTAATAATACTTGGACCTTCTACTTCATCTTTAGCACGAAGATCTCAAAGTGTTTTCTCAACAAGGTTATCTCACCTTTCTGAGGAAGGGAAAATAGTGTTTCAATTCTGTAGGTGGGGAAAACAAGGTAAATAATTTTTTAGGTACTCCATTTGGTGCCTATAGGAGAAAATGATTACCTGAATTCTTTTACAGTTGCCAGCCTGGTAGATGCCTCAGGTCACTCTTCTGTGAATATCATGTGGCCTTCTAGAGCTTGAAGTGGTTGCTTAGGTAGTAGTTACAAATCCAAGTACTTTCTTATAAAATATAGTAGTATTTTTTCCCTCTGGTGTTTGATTTAGCAAAGGCCTCAAACTCAGGTCTGGGTTTCATGGTGAGGAAGGAAGTAGCAAGCTGGTAGTGAGATTGGTTTGAGGGTTTTTTTAGGACTGCTTTGAATCTTGCAATTAACATGGCTGAAATCTGTGCCTCTACAGTAGGAAAACTCCCCAAATCTTCCATGTTACATATTTATATCCTGTGGTATGGCCATGATATTTTAACCCCAGTCTGACACTAAATGGGGCTGATAACCCAGTTTCAGAGAGCCAGTTGTGAGGTTCATTTTGGTAGCATTTATAAAAATGCCCAAGATTCCTGGGAAGAAAATAATTTAGAAATTTGAGGTGTTGTTCCATTCACCTGGGGTATATCTTGAACTTTGAACCAGGGGCAGTGCCATTTGTTGGTTTGTTTTGATGCAAAAGAGGTAGTCCAAGTAAACAGCATGAATGTTTCTTACAAAGCCATGAATTTCCAGTACTGAATTTGAAGGAGTAGATGGTGATTAGATGAAATCTAAAAAAATGTTTGTTCTGTAACCAGTAAGATCGTGTATGCACTGTAGGTGAGAAAGGCTATGAAAAGTGCTAAGGATTCCTCTAGAGCCTACTGATTTCTCCTTGAAGAGAAAAAAATAAATATATGTGGACCTAGTCTGGATAACTTGGATGGTGCAATTTGAAGAACAGAATCTGTCTCCTAAGTCTCAGTGCTGTTGTCGGGTAGGTGTTATCCACACAAGCACTGCCAGCTTTGTGGCGCTAGCTTGGCCAACAGAGCTGGAGTTAAATGGCCTCCTGAACCTGCATTGTTTTCTCCCTTCCTTTTGTGGGGCAGGCCTAAAGGCATGTGGCTAAGTTAAGGCAGAGGAAAGTGATTGTGTTTATCACTGTATGTCTCTGGTTTCACAAAGGAGTTGAGGAGGCCTTGGAGTGCCAGTCTGGTTCCTCTCATTAGAGCCAGATGCATATAAAATACACTTGTATTCTTCATGACAATCTCTCACGGGACTTTATCAAATCTGTGGGGTTTTAGGTGACTATCTGAAGGGACACTAGAGAGAATTGTGTATGCACAAAAAATAGCTGAGAATAAGATTCGTCTAGTTTCAAGTCCCATTGAGACCTGACCATCACTTGACATCACTGTGACCATCACTGAGCTTAATGCTCTAATGCTCCCTAACTGTGGTTTTTTTCCCCCAGCTGCCTTTTCAGTGATAAAGTGTTCAGTAACTCATTGAGATCATCAACACAGGACCAGAAAGACAATTTCTTCATCAGACCTTATTTGCATGGATCCCTCTTTCATAAGTATTTTCTCTTCTTTTTTTTCAGGTCCACATTACCCCTAAGCCAAGAAGATTATGAGGTAATGGAGAATTTGTTTGCTGAAGTCGGGAGCCCTCTGGTTAGCAAGACTTGTTCTGTTGCACAGCCATTAGTTTACATACCAAAAGTGTGTCTGTCACAATTTGTAACTTAAAGTTTTAAGATTCTGACATTGACAACTTTCAGGGAAAGGAGAAGACACTTGAGTGTTCAAGAAGAATGGGGATTTGACTGGATTATTCTCCTCCACTGAAAAATTGACGTTTTACATGGGGGTGGGAAGGCAAGAGCATCTTAGTGGGCAAGAAATTTGCTAAAACATGTGGAAAGCAATAGGAAATTGGGAAGTCTCTCGTTTCTGAATATCCACTTCAGTCTATTTGTTCTTTATTTGCCCAGGCCTTTTTGCAGAAGCTGGTGAGAAACTTGTTTGCGGAGGGCAATGATTTGTTTCGAGAGAAAGATTTCAAGCTTTCACTGGTACAGTACGTAGAAGGGCTGAATGTGGCGGATTACGCAGCCTCCGATGAGGTGACCATCCCAAAGGAACTCCTCTGTAAGCTACATGTCAACCGAGCTGCCTGCTACTTTGCCATGGTGAGTGCCTTCCCAAGTCATCCCCAGGAGCCAGGGGGGACATCACGGTTGCGGTGCTGTGCAGTTGGAAGAGATGTCATGAGGGGTTTCAGTTGGTTTTGTTTGCTCCCTGTTTGAACACTAGAGGAGATGGTATACAGAAAATTCTGATATCTCCTCATCGTGTCTTGCAAGACCAGAGGAAGGATGTGACACAGATGGGGCCAGGCCTAAGGTACTGACAATGCAGTTCAGATCCATGTTGGTGAGGAGTTAGTAATGACAATGCAGTTCAGATCCGTGTTGGTGAGGAGTTAGTACAATCCAGTGTCCTCCAGTTCTGAGTGAGTATTTCTCTGGAATACTGTTTGAGTATTGCTCTGAAGGCTCCTGCCTCCTTCAGTGAGGCACTGGAAGACAATAAGAAGGGTTTGGGTTTTGAAGGAGCTTTCAGCACACACATGGAAAAGGATTATGAAATACTTAGGGTCTAAAAGGCTGCGTGCATCCATTTTACCAAGGAATATAGCAGCTTTTTGTTATGGCACAGGCCCAGAACAAGTCCATCCTGTTCATCATGAGGTTGAGTCCCCTGAAAATTCTCAAGTGTTCACATAATTAAAGACTGTCAAGTGTAACATGCCCAAGGTAGGGGAAGAGTCAAGATAAGGTTGCTCAAGTAGCCTTTATTCTGTCCTTAACTGACTTTGAAGTGTTTTGAGTTTTGCAAGATTTAAGAAAATGTTCTGTTAATGTAGGTGTGTTTGCGCACTGGTTTGTGCACGAGATAATAAATAACTACTAACTGCCATTTTCTGCTGAGAGATAGAACGTTTGCATTCACACACAAGAAGGAGTTAGGGTGCCGTGCCTCAGCTGACTCCGGGTGATCTCTTCACGTAGGGGTATTATGAGAAGGCACTGGAAGACAGCGAGAAGGCTTTAAGTCTCGACAAAGAGAACATCCGAGCACTATTCCGGAAAGCCCGCTCCTTAAATGAGCTTGGAAGACACAAAGAAGCCTATGAGTGCAATAGCCGGTGCTTGCTGTCCCTTCCACATGTAAGTGTTTGAAACACAACTCATCTTGGGTTTTGTGGCTTACAACCTTCCTCTCTGCAACATGCTTAGTGTGAGGCCAGAGGATAGTGAAAGAGGAAGCTTGGCTGTTCCTGAGAGCATGCTTATGCCCAGAAATTCTGTCTCTCTCTCTCAAGAATATTTGTCCTTCCATGTTTCTTCAGTCCAAGTCAGTTCTACAGATAGTGCCAGCCAGAGACACCAGTTATTGACAGCAGGTTCAATGGCCTATTTGTGAAGAGCAAACCCCTACCCTAACAAAAGGTGAACTAAGGCCATGAGAATGTTTTAATTGGCTGCTTTTATATCTCTAGTGGGAGTGACGAGGCATATTGGGCAAATGGGAACTGGAACTTTGGAAGGAAAACATTTATGGTTTTCCTGTTTTGGATAAAAATGTCTCATGTTTTACTTACTGATTGCTAAGGCAAGATGATAAAGCTTTTTATTTCTTGAGGAACATGCAAAGCTGTCCTTGACATCGCATGTCATAGTTATTTTTATGTTTACAGGTATATAAGTTTTTGCATGCAGAGGGGAGTATCTGTATATACTAGGAGCTAAATATTTTCCTGATAATGTTTTTTTTGTTGAGCATCCTCTTAAGCCAAATACTGAACAGGAAACCAGACTGTGATTACATGAGTTCCGGTAATCACTGGTTGTCTTTGCTAAATTTGGCTCTGATCCGTCACAGTAATGCTATTACAAGAAAACTGCATCTACCTCAGCACCAGAAGTTAACTTTTCTTTATTATTAGTGTTATAGAGGCCATCTTTGAAAGCCTTGTTAGCAGTTAATTATTCCTTTTGTATAGCTTGTAAATTCTAGTTTCTTTGACTTGGCAGAACATGGTGACCGAAACATATTAAAGGTATTGTGTTTGGGGAGTTCCAAAGAACTATTTTTTAAACAAGCCCTTTTATTTACAAAAGCATCTAATATATGTGTTTATGTAAAGCCATCTCTGCCTATATTTCACATTCCAGTTGACCCACTTGATTTAATTTTTTTTTTAACCATATAGTTATGATTACATAGCTCCCATTATTATAATTATAATCACCATGGTCTACAGACACTTTATCAAATTTCTCTATGGCAGGAAAGTTCAGGCTAACAAACTCTATAGTGAGTGATTTGTATTCTCTATTATAAACAATTCAGTCTTGCAAATTAGTATACTCCATTGTCTTATTACCTGATTAACAGAAATCATAAGCCTCCCCTGCATCAGACAAGTCATGCTATCCATCATCTCACTCTTGTTTTCATTATCCTCTGGAGCACATGGGTGCTTCCATCTTGCATTGCTGTAATTGCTGAGAACTTGTTGTTGTCAAAACAGCCTGTCTTAAAATTTCCAGTGACTAAGGATCTGCCAATCAGTTGCCTTACTGTCTAGCAGAGTAAACTTATTTCTGGGTGCAGATGCTCAGTGCTGCTAGTTCGCAGAAGTTCTCAGTATGGTGAAGTTAATAGTCCTCTGTGATATGCTTTTTTTTGTATGGTATGGAAGAGAAAAGGAAACAGACAAGTTAGATTTTGTCTTCACTGAGTTCAGAGAAGATGGTGACAAGACTAATGTTGAGGATGTGGGGGAGTGAGTACAATCAAAAACCTTTCCAATTTCCTTCTCCTTTCAGGTTCAGTTCTTTCTCTTTCACCACATGACAAGCCTCTGGTTCTTCCAGTCTACAGTATTAGTAACTTTTTCCTTCTATTTGGAGTGCCATTTTTTGATTGTTGGTTGGGCAGATACTTTTTTCTTCTCTGAAGAAACTGTTAAAGTACTCTGATATTTTTGTGAACAGGGAGAGAGAGGAAAGCAGAAAGAAACAGCTACTGTTGATACGTGAAGAAGGTTGTGGCAGGTCTGGGCAGAAAGCCCATGGTGGTGTGTGAGTGGGCATGGGCACTGTGCAGGCAGGGTGGTAAATGGCACACAATGGGGAAAGCTAAAGGATCTGCTTGACTTAAGTTGAACCGGCATAACTGGAGCTGAAGACAGTTAAAATGCCTTCTAGTTAGGAAGTTTGAAACTGATGGTTTCAGCTTTAAAAACAAAGAAAGAAACAGACAAGTAAAACAGGCTAGTGAATACAGTCTGTGTATCAAAACTGATTATTAACTCTGCAGCTGGCAGAGAGGGAGGACATGCAGGATTCTTCCCGGGCGTGGAGACCTTGCAGAAGCTGTACCAGCCCCCAGCAGCCAGCCTTGGCACCTCCTCCAGCTGCCTTGCCAGCAGGTCTCACGAACCCTACTTTTGCAGAGTGAGTGCTTTTTTGGAAGCAGATATTTGATTCTGATTTTCTGCAGCATTCAACGAGTGTAGGGCAGAGCTCTTGGTGCAACTGCAGCATCTTGGCAGGACCAAATTAAAAGAACGCTGAGGTCTTCCTGGACTCTCCTAAGGCTGCTCTGGGAATTGTCCACCTGCTGCTGTCTAAGATTGAGGCTTCTTGGTGCAGTCCAGTGTGCATAAGTGCATTCTTCTTTATTTCATTCTGTATGCCACAAAACTGAAAGTATCCTGTCAATGGTTTTGTCCCCAGGATGAAAGTGTCACACAACTGGGACAGGAACTTGCCCAGAAGCTGGGACTGAGGGTTCGAAAAGCATACAAAAGACCTCAGGTATGACTTCTTTTTAATTAGAGGCTATTCTTTGGCTCATGCAGATTTCCTTTTGCAGAAGTGGGAGGTGCTGCTCTGCAGTTGTAGATGCAGGTACACCACCCTGCAAACCCTCTAGCAGGCTGCTGGCCTGCGTACACTTGTTTGTGGTGGGGGAAAGGCCTGCTCTTTGGGAGAGCAACACGTACACGTCTGCTCAGGTGCCAGGAAAGGAGGCAAAAAGCAAGTCCTGGGTCCAGCTAATTGATGCCATTGGCTGGTTCCGTAACTTGGCTCTACCAGAGCTGCTGCTGTAATTGGATTACTGTAGGTGTTTACATGTGTACCCTGCGATGGAGCTAGAGGGCGTCAGGCCGCTGCTAGCGCTCTCCCACAAAGCTGCCTTGGGCAGGGATTTTGTTCACGGGAGCAGGGAACATTAGCTAGTAGTGGAGGCTGGTTTGCACTCGCATCCTCGGCCCCATGCGCGGCGGTTTGTTAAACAACCAGTGTTCCATCTCCAGAGGGGCACCTTTGTAGTATGAGGTGGAGCGATTGGTAAGCATCACATTTTCAGAGAGCTTCTGGTGTAATTCTGGCTATAACGTGTTAATCCTTTCCCTGACAAACCTCGCATGTGATTTGCCTACCCTAAACAAAAAATCCTTGATGTTGTAGCAGCTCTCAACACTCTGAAATGATTCTCTCTCAAAGAAAGGGAAGTTTTATGCAGAAATACTTTTTGTAGCTGTTCACTGTATTGGCCTTGTCTTGGTTTTTTGCTACTGTCACATTACAGTTGAGATGGACTTAAACCACCTGTATGTTAGAAATATAAAAATTATAATCTCTGAATGCCTTTTATTATTTGAAATTTAGTGATTGCTATTTTGATAACTTTGCAATCTCTTGTTTTGACTTCCAGCTTTCATTCCAAGGTTGTAATGCATTCCCAAAGTAGTAATTTCTTAATGAAAAGAAACAACCTTTTCTGCCTCAGGGAAGCTTTTTACTTCCTGATTGTGTTGAATGTTCTGAGGGGTACAGAACAAATTTATGTCCCTTTTCAGTGTTAAGAAATGTGTAGCCTTGTGTCACAGACTTTTGGGATGGCTTTTATTTTGGGGCAGTGCCTGGAAGGAAACTATTCTAACACAGCTTTACCTGGTTTATGAGCATTCATAGGCTGAATTCTGCTCTGAGACCTCTCTCTTCCTTGCAGCAGGAGTTGGAAACTTTTTCACTGCTCAGTAATGGCACGTCAACCAATTCGTCAAACCAGGTAGAGTTTGCATCCTGTGGTTGTTACTCTTTATGGATTGTGCTACTAGAATGCTTTGCAGTTTTGTTTACATGCCAGTTTATAACTGTCTTTTAGAACTGAAGCGTATTAATTAGTGTTTTCCACATTTAAGGAATATTGCCAAGGAAATTAATTTCTTTGAAAATATTTCTAGTGACGTTTTTGATGTCAGTAATTAGATCACTGAAAATGGTTATTTTTCTTAGTTACTGTAAATGCTTTCTCTTGCATTTTAAATAAATTTTCTTTTTAAAGTTTTCATGTAGTTAACAGCAGCGCTAAGTAAAAGTCAGAAAGTGCAACTGCTGAAGAAACATACAGAATTAAATCTTGTCAGGTACTGGGCAAGGTACATACACAGTATATGCATTCTTTGTATCATCCTGGGATATTGAGCTGAGCAGGGCACTGTACAAATACTGAGGTAAAATATAAGAAATTGCTGATTTCCCTGTTCTACCACTGGGCAAAAAAATCCCAAAACTTGCTGTTTTTACAGGCTGTTTGGTACTTCACACTGCTTCTTAAAGAAAACAAATAAAACTGTAAACATTGTAATTTTGTACAATAAGATGGGATACTGAAGAGTTAGTTTACTTCTCACTGTTCAGTGACTTGCCTTCACATCTTTCTGGGGAGACCTGCCAGTTTTCTCTAACAGTTGTGCCTAGTTTTTAATTTGAAAAATCTTTCCTTTTGCAAGAATTGAAAATAGTGCAAAAACTATTGTAGTAGGTACAATACCTCAAGGCAGATGCTTTACTTGCGCCTTTTTGAGCTTAAGCTAAAGACACACGTTACCTCTGTTTATGTTTCTGTAAAATATGGAGTCAATTTATCCCTTGCCTGGAGCTCCAAGTCAGCAGTTGTCTTGGCGGAAACATTTTCCTGTTTTGAGTTTGCTGTAAAAGTTTGTGGTTTTTAGATTGCAAAATATGTGAACTAAGAAAAGGAACGTTGTGTAAGATCAGGCTAATCGGATCTCCCATGCCGTGGGCTGACTGACGGATGTGTCCTGGGACTTGGGGCACAGTGTTCTCATCCACACGTGAAAGGCCCTATACTATGTATGGATTTACTCACATGGTTGGATATTGTGCAGGGATGGTATTCCTTGGCAGCAAAAGTGTTTGTACACTGCTGAAGGTAAAAATGAAGGTTTCTTAGATTAATGGCCTGTTCAAGTTCATTGATTTTATTGTTCTAGCACAGAAAGAGACCATAAAGGAAAAGAAAGGGTCATATGCACTTAGGAGTAGTAAAGAGTCTCATCTGTGAAGTGTGGATATCTGTTTGAAGATTAATTTTTCACTATATTTTTCTCTCCCCTTTCCTACATCCTCCTTGCAGACTACTTCCAATGGATTGGGTTCGATAGATGACATCGAAACAGGTAAAAATATCCCTCATCTCAGATTTTTGTGGCTTCAGTAAGGTATGTGACCAGGCTGGCAGGCCTGAGAGGTTCTTTGCCTGCACTTGTGTCTCTTCTGCACACTCCTGGCTTTGGTAACTAGGAGGAAAATCGGTGGTGGAAAGCAGGAATGTCTTTTCTGCAGAAAAGGCCAGGCACAGTGAGAGACACATCTGGGAATTAAAAGGGTCTGCTGAGATACAGAGCTCTCTCCAGTTGTGCTTTCTTGAAGCTGCGCTTGGCAAAGCTTCTGAAAGTCTGCTCCCAGACAAAACAGTCCAGATAAAGTGAAGGTTGTAGGCGCTGTTTGTGCTCTGAGTGTGTATTGTACTCCAAGATATTGAGGTGGAGGAATTGAAAACAAGAGGAGTTGGGAGAGACCCAGGGAGAGCCAAGTTCAGGGTTAGGCACCCAGGAGGAGCAGAAAGAGGGCTTTCAGGGTTGCTTTTCTCGTGCCAGGAAACAAGTGACCTTAACTCTGCCCCTGTAGAAAGGCTTGCTACGTGTGTTGCCCTTTGTTGTGTGCTGAAACATTGAACTTGTGCCTCTGAGCATATCCTTCTTTGTTCCTTTGAAAGGTAGCTCTGTGTGTGAGAGTAGGTGTGAGGACTTACCACTGGAAGTAGCAATGGCTCTTTTTATAGAAAGAAACTAATTTGGTCATTAGGGTGCTTTGGAAAACATGTTAGATTTCTGTTGAATGCCTGTTCAGTAGCTGAATGCTACATGTGATCATGAGACCCAGTTCCATGAATTAAGGAGAATTTTTCACATTACCTTGCTATGTTAAAATGAGCTGGACTCCAACTACAGAGTGATTGCATCCAGTAAGCTCTTTATATAATTAGGATTTCTGTAAGAGCAGCATGCCACCTTTGCTGCAGTTCAGGCAGACAGAGCCGTTACTGCTAGGAAATCTTTTCTGAAGCACTGGAATTACATGTTATCCCATTGCACTGAGAGGGGTGTGCCACCAGGAGGGCTGTGGGTGCTGCATACCTTGAGAGTTTCAGATTCAGGGCTTTTTTTAGCAAGATTTTTGTTGTTGTTGTTTTGTTTTGTTTCTGAGATGCAAATTCTTGAAGCCCTTTCCTCTGTGTTTTGCTTGAAGTCATCTGATTAACTCAGCCCAGTCCTGCAGAGGTCATGGCTCAGATCTGGCTCAGTATGGTCTTTCACCAACTAATGCACCAGGGAACCACTGTTGTTTTTGGAATTGAAGCTAGAAACTGGGCTTTTAAAGGCTCTGTAGTTGCCTCTCTGGGTCAGAAGCTGCCCAGTGGGAGTGCTTGGTATGAGAGACTTGTTTCATGGGAGTGTATGGACAAGACCCTCACTGAGCTTTTAATAATATGTGGGGCTTAGTGTCATGGCAGTGGCAGAAATCAGCAGGCGTATGTGTTTGTGAGCTACGCATCAAACAAAGCTGTTTTATTTTTTTAAAATGGAGCAAGCATTAGGTGACTGCAGGAGGTGCATTAGATTTCTGTAAGGAGAGTACATGAAGTGTGAGTATTGTGGCTGGTGAGTAAGGTCAGCTGACGAAGTGTCCCAAGGAAAGCAGGAATAGGAAAGGAGGGTTAGGAAAAAAGATTGGGCAGAGAGCAGTGGGAGGAAGTGGCTGAAGGAATGACAGGGTTTGGGTGGTCTGGGAGAGGGGAGCGAACATTTCCCCTCTGCCTCTTGCAAGTAGTGGAACCTGTTGGTCCCCGCTCTTCTCCTTGTCCTTCACATGCACCGAGCTGTCGGCCGTCCCATGTTATTCTCTGCCTTTTCGTCGTGCATTTAGCTTTTCTGGGTTTGGAGCCTATTAGAATGTGTGAGGGCCTCTTTTCTCTGCTTCCCAGTCTGAATGGAAACTGGAGGCCCTCATTCATTCCTCAGAGAAGGTCTGAACTGCTGGATCCTTTGGGGCCCTGTCACTGTGAACCCTTATGCCCCCACTGCATGTGTCCCCATCCCTTCCAGCGTGTTCTGAACTTCTTGTTGGCCTCGGTAGGGATCTTGACAGAACTCCAGATTTAAACATCTGAAAAGTGGGAAGGCACATTTGTACTCCCTTTGTACTGTGGGGAGTCTGGCTGAGCTGCCAGGCATGAGGCCGTCTCTGAGGGAAGCTGGATGGCTGGCTGGCTCCCGAGAGCGGCTGGGGGCTCTGCACCAAAGGGAGATGAGCCGAGAGCAGTCATCACAAAGCGGGCATGGGGCTGGAGCTGAGCCTGCTCTGAGGGGTAGCTGCAAAACTAAGGACACATACAGCCTTCCTTTGAGTTGCTGTCTCTGGAAAATGTATTCAGCTGCAACACTGGAAACTTGTGTTGGATTCCATAAGGTACAACATATGCTTTCCTTAGATGACATACTTGAAGATGTGGAGAGGGAGCTGTGTCTGTTCCTTGCCACTTCCCCCTACTTCCCCTGTCTTTTGTCACACCTTGCCCTCCAGTGCCTCGCACAGTGACCTTTGCTGTGGTGCACCTGCATGGACCACTCAAAACAAATGCTGGACGGAAGGTTGCAAGGGGTGGTGCTGTGCTCCTGGTGGGGTTAGAGATAAGGGGGCCTGCCTCTGTGTGCTGTCTATGCTGTTGTTTTGTTCAGGACTTGGGGGTTTGCTGAAATTGCTCATTTGCTGAGCTCTCTAAGAAAGGCACCAACATATCCCTCAGTCACTGAACATGCAGTGGGCTCACTCACCCAGTCCCAGTTACAAAGGGATGGCTGTGTTTTTGTGGGGGCTGAGTGAGCAGATCTGGTACAGACAGGATGCAGCATTTCTTGCTAGATCAAGTTTTGTGTCTCTGAAGCTCATCTAGTTTCTTTCCCAAACTTACCAGTCTTTCTCATAAAAGCTATTGTCTCTCCTTTCAAACTTTGCTTTCTTCATAGCCTTAGACTGTCACAGCTACAGTGTAGCCACTGGGATGTGGGTGGACAAGGTAGCATCTTTGTCTTATTTCTTTTCTTTTATTCCAGGACATCTACACAGGGGCAGAATTAAGGTAGTTTGGGTGCTTGGTTTGAGAACTGCAAATGTAATGCTGCATTTTCCAAATTGCTAACATTTGAACTTCTTTTTTTTTAACCTTTAATTTTTCTGAGAATAAAATGCTCTTCTTTGAAGACTATATGCTTGTAACTTAACTTCACTTAACAGAGGTTTATATTGCATGATGGGAACGTCTTGCCATTTCAGTAATGTACTGGAGAGGGAAAGAAGCCTTAGGAAAAACCACTGCCTCTCTCCTGCCCCAATCCTGGCTCACACAAGTTCCCAAGGGGATGTTTGCTGTTTCGATGTTGAGGGGGAGTGTGGGCAGTCACCTCCCAGCTGCAGACATCAAAGACTCAAGAGCAGAAAATTTACCTGGGTAAAGACAGCGGAGTGAGTCTGATGGGGATTTTTGGGGACACACTGATAGCACAGCGTGATCTGAGCACTGTCTCTGGCTCCTTTCCCAGCAGGACCTTGTGTTTTTTGTCTTCTGCTGTTTAGGTTTTTAGAGAGGGTATGTGCAAGTAAGTAAGCTTTCAGCTGGGATATCAAAGCTCCAAGGAGTAGAGAAGGCAGTGATCTCTGCCAGATGCATTACTGAGGAACATTAAAGAAAACATGGGGTGATAGCTTATAGAGAAATTGGATTATGTGCCCCTGACCCTTAGTCCTGGCCACAGTGAACTCAGTAACTGCTCAGCCACAGGTTTTGTGTTGTTCCTGGTTACTGTACATGCTTGCCAAATCCCAACAGTCAGACTGGATGCTGACCCTTAGAATGTGTTTCAGCTAGTGGTGAGCCACTAGAGGCTGGGAACAAAAATGAAAGGGCAAGTACTCTTCAGACTAGAGCCTCTCCTCTCTGAAAATTGGCATACTTAGTTTTTGTGAATTGATGGAGTTCTACAATACAGTTTTTGCCAGGCTGTGCTCTGCTTGCCTCTTGCAAGAGTCCTGGTAACTTGCTCTGTTTCTCTCTCATCACAGACTGCTCTATGGACCTGCAGTGCCTCCCAGCTCCTGTGGCCACCTCCATCCCTGTGAATGAGGGGCTGGCACCTTTGCCCTCTGACTCAGATGCAAAGGGCTTGCCTACCTCGCTCCCTGCTGCCAGCTTGCTCCCATCTCCAGACTGTGTACCCTTGCCAGTGCCTGAGAGCGTGGAGGATTTCACAGATGGGGACATCATTGGGGAAGAACTGGACTCCCTCCTGGACTCCCTTGCTGAAGGGTCACCATACCCTCTAGTAAGAGTGGGCACTGCATGGGTCCCCTGCTTCTTGTTACAGATAGGTCCTTGGAGCATGAGGATATGTGTGCTGTGTCTCTCTCTCTCTCTCTCTGTAATTCTTTTCTTCTAGCTCTTCTTCTGTCAAAACCCATTCATTCCTTCCCTTATTTCTGCAACCAGCTAGTGAGTATCTAAAGAGCCCTCCTCCAAGCCTGTTTTGCCATGTGCAACTTCATGGAGCTGCCTCTCAAAAGGTACCCAAGGTAGCCTTCCCCTGACATCTCCTTCCACCTGGCCTCTGGTGTCGTGGAGTTGAAGCAGGTCAGAGGGTAGAATTAAGTGTGGTGAAGCAGGATTGATGGATGTATTTTATACAGTGGGCATGCTCTAATTTTGTATTTTGTGCAGGCTGCATTCAGCCTATGCATTTTTAACAGGTTTGGGAGCTCTGGAGTCAATCTGTATTCATACTTATGTTGGATTTTATTTGCCAGTGTTGCTGATGTTATTTGAGCCAACTTGGATAGCCACATTGAATATCTCTTGAGCCAAAAAGCCCTGGTGGGAGGTGCCACGAGTCACGGTCATTACCCTGACCTTGGTGCTGTGTGTGCTCAGCTGCACTGTTTCTCAACCTGAGCGAATTTAAGTGCCCAGCACAAGGCTCTGCCTTGCAGACTGATGAGCTCAGGTAGCTCAGCACCTCCTCAGGGTTCTTGGTCCAGACTGTTTGCAGTATAGACAGATTGGAAGGTCTGTGGGAAGTCTGCAGGTGGATTGAGCTGCCAGGTATCCTTTTGCTTCAGACAGTACAGCACACACTTCAGTGGGAGCCTGTTGCTCTCTGTTGTCATGGTTTAGGCACAGTCAGCAACATACTACCACAATGCTGCTCCCTCACTTTCCCCCTGCCCCTTCCCCAGTGGGGAGGATAATCCAAAAAAAAAACAAAATCCAAACTCAAAGCTTAAGATAAGAACAGTTTAACAATTGAAACAAAATACATTATGATAATAATAAAAAAAAAATAGAAAAGGAGAAAGAGGGAGGAAGGAAACCCAAGAGAAAGAAGCGATGCACAATCCAATTGCTCACCGCCCATCCCTGAGCAGCAATCGGTGACTCCTAATCTAGTCCCCCATGTTTATATACTGGGTGTGATGTTCTGTGGTATGAAATATCCCTTCGGCTTGGTCATATCAGCTATCCTGGCTGTGCTCTCCCCCAGATTCTTGTGCACCTGCTTGCTGGCAGAGCATGAGAAACTGAAAAGTCCTTGACTTAGAGTAAGCATGACTTAGCAACAACCAAAATATCAGTGTGTTATCAACATTCTCATGCTAAATCCAAAACATGGCACTGTACCAACTACTAAGAAGAAAATTAACTCTGTGCCAGCCAAAACCAGGACATCGGTTTTAAGTCTCTGCTCCTCATTCCTAATGTGCTGTTTATTCTCCTCCTTCCCGATTCCCCAAAGTCTCTGGTCCAGGGCACCATTCCTACCAACCTGCCAACAGAGATGCCCCAGTTGATTCCTGTGTTTCCGGGAGGAACTCCGCTGCTGCCTCCAGTTGTGACAGCCAGCATCCCTGTCTCTGCACCTCTGCCACCTGCCTCTTTTGGCCTGGTGATGGATCCCACCAAGCAGCTCTCCTCCTCCTCTGTCCTGGATGCCTTTGAAGCCCCACCAGGAGGAAGTGGCGGTTCCACTTTAGATTCGCTGGATTCCCTGGATCTGCTTCCCTACACAGACACACGGCTCGATGCCCTTGACTCCTTTGGGACAAGCAGAGGATCGCTGGATGCCTTGGATTCCTTTGCCATTGGTAGGTGTGGAGTGATGGGGTTTTGTGCTGCCTTAGCTGTGAATGCATGCCAAAATTATTTCCTTCAGTGCTGAGGACATCCATCGTGTAGCCTTATCTGCTGGTGTGGCAGAACGGGAATATAGATGTAGAGGAGAAAGGGAGTTGTCTTGGACAGAGCAACTGAATCTGTTTAGCTCAGGAGTAATGAGAAAGGCTGTAGGTGTGTAATCCCAGACAACCAGTATGTGCATGTAGTGAAATTTAAAGAGCAACACAAAGGTGTATAATGATGAGTGATGAGATTTAAGCCTGGCTGGTGTCCAGGACACCTCCTTTGGCACAGTTTGCTGGACTATAGCTTGATTCCTCCACCCTCCTCAATGACTCTTTGACATTTTGCACAAAGTGAGCAAAATTGTGGTGACTGTTTTAGATGATGGAGGACCTTGTGCTGGGCAGAACGGTGGAGGCCAAAGTGGGTTTGTCTCATCTCTGGATTCAGGGCAGTGAGTGTCCTCTAGAATGGGGCACTGCACTCTGATGTCACAAGGAGAAGAGCTGTGGAGGATGGTGGGCAAAGACTAAGTCCCTTCCTGTCCAAGAGGGAAGGCAGGCTTCTTCTTGGTTAACTTGCCCCCAGTATTGCAGTATATTTGCAGCAAAAATATTTTGAGAACAGCAGAGATTGGCAAGTCAGCACTGCAACACTCACATTCACCTCAGCATTGTGTTGCCTTTGAGTTGCCACCTTGGGAATGCCAGTGCTCAACAGATAGAGTTGGGTTCAGTAGGATTTGTGGGACAAGAAGGCCTTTCCTGGAGTTTTTCCAAGTCTAGACAGGTGGGGAGAAAGTATTAAAATACTATGATCTAAATAAAGAAAATTGATTTCATAAGCATTGGTTTGTCTTTTTGTGAGCAGAACTGCCTCCGAAAGTGAAATTATTGTCTTTATTTTCTGGGATTCTTTTCCCCTTCTTTTGCCCAGAAGAAACTAGCTCTCAGGAACTGCGACACCCACCTGGCAGCCAAAAACCATCCCCCGTGGTGAGTGAGCTACTCCGCCATGCTGATGTCCCAGGGTGCTCTGGAGCCAAGGTAGTAGTGATTTGGGTGATAGAGGTAATTTGGGCTCCTCTTCTTCACCTGCCTTAGTGAGTGTTGTCTCCCATGTTGTGGCAAGGCAGGTAAAGATTTCCCCAGTCAGTGGGAAGTTATTTGTTCCGTCTTCATTTTTATCTGTACCTGCATATTGCCAAGGTAAATATGGTAGAGCCTTGGTTGTAGGGTCAACAGGGAATCATGGAGGCTGGTGTCCCACTGTATCTGGCAGCCACATAATGCTGAAGGATGAGGCAGAGTAAGCCAACTTTGACTTCAGGCTACTGAGGTTCTTTGCTGCTCTCTGGCCCTGTCAGGAGGCTTCTCCAGATAATGGTTTTCTGCTTCTGTCCTGTGTCTCCGGTTTTGGAGAAAAAGGGGATGGTTAGCAAGCTTGGAGCAAGAATTATTCTTGAGTTCATGACATCTGCTAGCCCTATTAACATCAATGTGAATCTCCCTGAAGATTTACTGATACACAGTTTGGTTTTTTTCTCAGGTTAGGATAGGGCTAAAAAGTCTTTCAATACAGAGCTTATTGTGATGGAAGGAATGGGAAGAGTGAGGGGGACATTTTGTTCTGTGGCTCATGGTAGAAAACTGAGGTCCCTTACCAATACAGAAAGAGGTCTGTCTTTGAAGTGAACTTACCACAGTGTTTGTTCTCTTTGGAAAAGCTGCATGCAGCTCTTTTGGAAATGTCATTCCAAATGTGAACATTTTGGTGAGAGAGGAAATGAGAAAAGTTTTTGAGAGACTAGAGTGGGGCAGGGGTTTGGGAAGGTTTCTTGGCCAGGTGGTTGCAGAGCTGAAAAGAGAGGTACATGTGTTTTTGCTCAGGTCAGCCTTGGTGGAGTGAGTCACCCAGCTGTGCCCAAGGTCACCGAGCATCTGCTGCCCCAGCCAGAACAAGTAATGCCCAACACAGCCCTGCTAGTGAAGAACCCCCTGGCATCTACGCATGTCTTCAAACAAGCCTGTCATATCTGCTACCCCAAAACAGGTGATGCATTTGCTCAGCCACCAGAGCACTGTCCTGGGCTAGGATTTGGCCTTCCCTGGGTTGAGCGGATTATTCTCTCCTGCAGGGCCCAAGGCTGGTGATTACACCTATCGGGAAGGCCTGGAACACAAGTGTAAGCGGGACATCCTGCTGGGCAGGCTGAAGAACTCAGAAGATAAGACCTGGAAGAGGATCCGTCCTCGCCCAACCAAAACCAACTTCGTAGGATCCTATTACCTGTGCAAAGGTGATCTGGGGCAGTTGGTGGGTGGGACGGGGCTGTTCACTGTGTGCCAGGGGAGATTGGAAGGGAAGTTCTAGTTGATATTGCCTGCTGGCTCTGGGGTCTCCTGTCCCATCAGTAGCCTATGGACTGGACGGCTCGGTACAATGAAAGGCAATGAGCTGCCATGCTGTGGAGAGCAGGCAGTTTCTAAAATGGTGAAGCAAAAGAGTTCCAAAGGCCTAGTGAGGTGCAATGCACAGCCAAGTGCTTAGAGTAGCCCTGTTGACACGGGCTTTACTGAGAACCTGCTTCCTGTACAAGTGCTCACATTAGTCCCACTCCTCCCAGGTGCCCCATGGCAGGGCTGTGGTTCTTGCCTAGGGAGAAGCACTCTCTACCTGCTTCTTTGCTCCAACCATCCCCCTGGACATGCAAGCAGTGTGACCATTCTGCTCCCTGAGGCAGTGTCATTACAAACTACCTAATGAGGTGGAGAGACTGCAAGAGCCAAGCTAACAGGGCTCCTTAGTGCTGGGCTTATGGGAAAACTTAACCTGGATTAGTGTTAAAAGGAGATTTAACTATCATGATCTGTCTCTGGCTAGGCACCGAATTAAAGCTGGCCTCTGCTTTGGGATGGTTTCCCCAACAGGAGCATTACTTGAGATTGTCACCATTCAGTAGTTTGCATTAACTTTCCTGAATGTCTTGCTATAGATAAGCTTGGGGGAAGATGTCTTTTCTTTTCTCTTTAGCTCTCTGTTTTCTCAGTTCCTTGAGAGGCATGGGCAGTGGGAGGAGATGAGAGAGAGTTTAGTTTCTGACTGGGCCGCCCTGCCTGTGTGGTGGTGTGTGCTGTTTGTTGCTTTGTAGATATGCTTAACAAGCAGGACTGTAAGTACGGGGATAACTGCACCTTCGCGTACCACCAGGAAGAGATCGACGTGTGGACAGAGGAGAGGAAGGGGACCCTCAACCGTGACCTCCTCTTTGACCCGCTAGGTGGGATCAAGCAAAGCAGCCTCACAATTGCCAAGCTTCTCAAGGAACATCAGGGCATCTTCACCTTCCTCTGTGAGGTACAGAGCTCGTGGGAGGGGGCAGGCATTCATCATCCCATCAGTATGTATCTGGACCATTGATATGGTGATAGTTGCTACTACAAAAACATGGTGGGATGACTTGCACAACTGGAGCTGCAGTGGATGGCTGTAAACTCTTCAGCAGGCAGAGGCAAGGCAGGAGAGGCGGTGGGGTTGTGCAGTATGTTAGGGAGTGTTTTGACGGTCCAGAGCTTAATGATGGCAGCAATAAGGTTGAGTGTTTATGAGTAGGAATCAGGGGGAAGGCCAGCAAGGCTGATATCCTGGTGGGATTCTGTTAAAGACCACACAACGAGGGTGAAGAGGCAGAGAAATTATTTTATAAGGGGATGAGAGAAGTCTCACAATCTCTGGCCCTTGTTCTTGTGGGGGACTTCAGCTTACCAGATGTCTGCTGAAAATACAACACAGCAGAGAGGAAACAGTCTAGGAGGTTCCTGGAGTGTGTGGAAAATAACTTCCTGACACAGCTGGTGAGGGAGTCAGCTAAGGAAAGCACCCTCTGGACCTGTTGTCTGTGAACAGAGAAGGACTGGGATGGTAAGGGGCTGTCTTGGGCACAGCAATCACAGAGTTTTCAGTTCTTGAAGAAATAAGGAGGAGGGTCAGCAGAACTTCCACCTTGGCCTTCTGGTGGGCAGACTTTGGCCTGTTTAGGAGCCTGCTTGACAGAGTCACTTGGCAGGCAGTCCTGAAGAGCAAAGGAGTCCAGGAAGGCTGGACATTCTTCAAGAAGTAGATCTTAACGGTGCAGGAGCGGTGCATCTATGACTCTATGTCTCACCCAGTGCCCTGCTCCCAGAAGGGCAGTTAGCAGTATATGCAGCTGTGTGAGAGAATGGAGAAGTAGATTTCCTCCTTAGCCCTGCTGCTGAACCAAGTGCTCATAGCCTTATAAGATCACCTGCCTCTTCCTCTGTCTTGAGATACTGCTTTGAATTGTAATTTGAATTTGTAATTTACTTTAGAAATCAAAACTCTGTAATGCGACAAATTCCCACTTGATGTCTGTGCAGAGCCGCTGCATTGGTCAGTTGAGAATTGTCTCATATCGTCTTGATGCTCTGCAGCACAGAGTTCCCCACGCTGGCAGTACTTATAAAGAGACATGTTCTTTGCTGTGAAGTGACTGTTCTTTTATTCCTCCCAATCATTCCCCCTTGTTATTGCTCTGTTGGCTAACAGGGAAAGAATATGTGGCTCTGACCAAAATTTTTCCAACCACAATGGAAAATACTGTTGAGAGTAAGCCAAAAAATGTTGTACAGAAGCTTTTCCAGAAATCCACTTGCTTTATTTTAAAGCCCTACCACAAAGTTTTCACCAGACTTCTTTCTAACTTTGAACATTAGAATAGGCTGGCTCTGGTTCTTCTTCCTGTTCCAAGTGAAGTGGCTCTGGTTCACTGCTCTCTAAGATTTTCCCAGCGTGCTAATTCTTCTCTTCTCAGATTTGCTTTGACAGCAAACCCCGGATTATCAGCAAAGGGACCAAGGACACACCATCTGTCTGCTCCAACCTTTCTGCCAAACACAGTTTCCATGACAACAAGTGAGTGAACATTTTTTTGTGCTGATGGGAACAATTTCTCACAAGTCCAGCCAGTTTAACTCCAGGGCCCTGGTTTCTTTCTTTCTTTCCTCCCCATGGGTTCCAATCATAGGGCAGCTCAAAGCTTGATAAATAGCACTGTGGGCTTCACCCTGTGTGTTTGCTGCTGGTGCTGAGGGGTTTCAGGCATCAGCAAAGTCCTTTGGTGTCAGTCTGCTAAGTTTTCCATTGACTTAATTTGCCTTTCAGTTTGGCCTTTATATAAAGGTCAAAACAAAGATCTTCTAGCTCAGGATCCTGCTTCCGACTGGCTGGTAATGAATATGTAGGAAAACAAGTAAAAAAAATCCCATCAAGTAGTCATACAATTCCTTCTGGCCCCTGGTAACCTGAGACTGAGGGACTTGCTGAGCCAGTGGAGTTGGTATTTTGCTGCATATTTTGAAATGTGTCTGATCTCTGAACTAAAGCAGAACATCACCTCAGCATGTGCTGAGGCGATTGAAAGTACCTACCCAGGCTTAATAGGGTGGGAGAGCAGGGGCTTGCTTTTCGTAGGGGGAATCTGTCTCACTCAGAGTTGATTTTCTTGTGTCCTTTGCCTGCCCAGTCAAATATCTGGATGTCACATGTAAGGAAGAGATGGGGAGGGTTTGATCCTCTGGTGTTTCATATTTCTCTGGCCTGTCTGCAGGTGTCTGGTCCACATTGTGCGTTCCACCTCCCTGAAATATTCCAAGATCCGTCAGTTCCAAGAGCACTTCCAGTTTGACGTGTGCCGACATGAGGTGCGTTATGGCTGCCTGCGTGAGGACAGCTGCCACTTTGCTCATAGTTTCATTGAGCTCAAGGTCTGGCTGCTGCAGCAATATTCAGGTGAGCGTGACTTGGCTGGTGTTGTGTATACCTGACTTTCTTTTACAATTTGTAGACCAGGAAGCCTATCCTTTGGGACTGTCTGAATAAATTAAAATGATTATTAGGTAGAGCTGAATCCTAAAAGGTGTTTTGATGCTTAAATTTTTTGCCAATAGCAGTTGGGCCCCTGAGTGAGCATCTGCTGTAGTGAAAATGGCATCATGCACAAAGCAGTTAGTTATATAAAGGAAGGCTGTGTCTCTCCAGTTTCTCAAAACAAATTCACCAACAGTGGAAAATGATAAGATACTTGGCATTTCCCAAAAAGCCTTGGATGAGATGCCTCTGAAGAGGCTTTTGCAAAAATTATATTCAGGGCACTCATCTGGCCACATGTGGCACTTTCAGTCCTTTCTCTCTGTCTCTGACATACTGGAGGGTTTTTCTGACTACTCTCCTGATGACTCTGTAGATACTGGTCCACTCACAGTGCTACCTACATCTTTTTCATCATAGGGTTGTGTTTAGTGCAACACACAGCCTGGTAATGGGAGTACTTCAGGGAGGAAACAAATTTTGGATGTTTCCCACCATTCTTTGGTGTCATAATTGATGTTTAGTGTGGTCCTTGGCCTTGGCTTCAGCTCACGAGGGACAGTGATGAACTGGTGTGGCATCATGGCAAATGCCATCTTTTATTCTTTCTATTTATGTGTGGCCTCAGGAAATTAAAAAACTACAACTCCAGAGTTCCTAAGATAGTACATTGCATGTGAGCCATAGGCCACCACTGCTTCCACGAATGCTTATGATACTGCTTGTAGTACTCTGGGCGTTCTAATATTCAAGCACTTTGCTCTGTTCCCCACTCCATGGTTGGTTTATTTTTGTTGTTTTGTTTAGGTTTTTTTTAGAAAAGTTTCTTTTCTGCCTTCTTCCCTCCGTCTTCCTTCCTCTTCAGCCTGTAGAAGAAATAGTTAGACTGTTTTTTTTCTTCTGCCTTCTTTACTTGAGGAAGTGATTTCAAAAGGGAAGCTGAGGAGGTGAGACAAGCCATGAGTTAAGCTGCAGAGATGGTCAGTAAGCCCTGTGCTTATTTCCATCTTTTCCAGCAATGGGAGAGCCATTATCTTGAGGGGTTTTCTTCTGCAGGGCTGTATATGACCCTGGTCTCCTTATGAGTTTGCCTTCCTGGGGTGGTAGTTTATTACCTCTCTTAAGTGTAGCCTTCATTATGGAAGCAGAGATGAAAGGTAGTTGTTGCCATTTTCTGAGAATGCTTTAGCTTTGGAGCAGAGAGTTTCATTTGGGCACTATTTGCTTGGCAAGAATAGGAAGAAGGCATCATTCACAACAGCCAACATTTGAAACTTTTCACAGCCATTTGAGCTTTTACAGAGCTTTTGGCTTTGTTCATGGGGATAAATGATCATACCAGTGGAGTAAAGGTTCCCAGGATCCGAAAATTGGATACGCAGAACTGTTTTCTTGTTCACTGTGGCTTTTCACAGACATATCTTGCTATCATCTTCCATCAGTGGAAATCACAGTCTTTGTCCTCACTAATGATGTTGCAAAAGATGCTGAAATCTTTTAAGTAATCAACACATGTGCCTTTTGGTTCCCAGATAATTTCTTTGTGATTGTTCATGCTTTGGAGAGCTGATAGATTGGAAAACATCCTTTCCCATTTGAGAGAGTGCTTTTTTCCCTACCACCACATTTCTAGACTGTATTGTTGAGTGAGTTCAAATTTCTGAAACTGGAAGAAGACAGTCACTTGCTAAGAGCTTCATTTGGAATTCATTCTTCTGATAAGACCTGTGCATGCTTCTTCCATTGGTTCTGGATCATAGTACAGGTGTGCAGAATGGAGACATTGGGAGCTGCTTCAGCCCGTTCCCTGCCAGGTCCAGTGCAGTATGTTAAATTTTTCCTGTGGTTTTCCCAGCTTTATAGTTTTTGTCCCCAATGTACAGATCAGCATTGTGTCCAACCCTGGAATATTTGGACATGAAAGAAAGAAGGAGTTGAAGTTTTTCTAACGCTACACCATTTCTTTTGTGATTAATAGTTAAGAAGTAGAAAATTCACCAACAGCTCTGATCTGTGAGCAGTACCAGCTATGCAGCAGCTGCTATTTTAAAGGCCTGAGCAAATGATCTTGAAGAATGGTAAAATTCCCTGAATACTTTTTATCCTGTCCAAGCCCTGTGCAAACAGCAGTATTGTTACCTGGCAAGGACCTGAACAGCCAGAATCACAGATAGAAAAACTGAGGTCAAGAATGCTGTGACTTACCCAAGTTACACACAGCCTAAGCTGAGATGAAAACTAATGTTTGGTGGCCCTTAAGCTCTGGAACATTCTGGCTCACAAATCACAGATCGTGACCATGTAGCATGCCCAGGGAACACTTCACTTCAGTAATAAAAGCTGTAGGCATAAGCAAAGTAACCAGTTTTGCAACCTCTGTGTCCTGGTGGTGCTGCATCAAGGCCATCCTTGTTGCAGTCAGCTGGCTGTTGCAAGATATTTGCTTCAGTTTGTTTTGGCAGCTATCTTGGGTTTTTATAGTACTTAAATAACATGGGGCTTTGCTAACAGTATCCTCACATTGACCAAACAGTTCCTACCCTTACACAGTTTTGTTCTTGCTGTTTAGTGCTCTGAGAATCATAGTGCCCATTTAGCTGGTTGGTGCTAACAGAGGCTGTTCCTTCACTACTTGAGCTGGTCAGGAGTTAATTCCTTAGATAAGGTCTGACTAATCCTTTTTCTTGTTGTCTGATGTTGCGTTTCTGATACCTGAAATGTTACAGCTCTTTCCTTGCTGGTTACATACTAGCTTGTTGGTTTTGCACTGTTGGTCTTTCCTTGCTGCCTTGATTGTGCTTGGTATTTGTATATGTTGAATTTCAACTTTCTTCTTTGCCTGTTGTTTGATGGGCAGCCCCTTCAACTTGAAGGTGTAACAGGCTAATTAATCCCAGCAGGGAGTACGTGAGACTTCTGGGGTCTTGGAGGTGCTAGATGTCTCAGTGGGATATCTATGATCTTCCAAGCTGGTGCCAAAACCTCCATTAAACAGTAGATCAACGGTAACAAAGCATTGTCTTTAGGAGCCTCTGTAGAATCTGTTGATATGGGGGACAGCCTTGGTCAAGCTCTTGACCCCTAGTGAAGATTATTTTCCCAGAGGCAGCAGCTGGGTCCTTTGCAGACAACCTTAGGAGAAAGCTGGGTCTGAATGAACCCAGGAGACTAGACTTTTGTCCTTTTGTTTGGCATGCGTAGAGAGGAGCTTCCTTAGCATGGAATTAAACATGTTCTGTGGTGGGTCCCCTCACAATTCATGTCCTGACATTACCAGGGGAGCTGCTGGGAATCATCAGCCACTCAGAGGTTATTAAGCCCAAACATAAGAAATTTCTTCTGTTGGCCAAAGCAGGATAGTTCAGTTCTGTCTCCTTTGTGTTCACAGGAATGACCCATGAAGATATCGTGCAGGAATCAAAGAAGTACTGGCAGCAGATGGAGGCACATGCCAGCAAACCAGCCAACAGCATGGTAAGTAAAGTGTATCTAGGGCTTGCAGCCTGGTTTTGCTCCCAGAAGTTCCAGCTCTTTCCCTCTCTCTTCTCTCTGCTGCACCTGATAGGTCCGAGGCAGACTAGGCTTGCCACTGAGGAGGCCAGCTGAGAGCTTTCCTAGTTGCTGTGCTGGTGTTGAGCTTCGTTCCTTGTTTTGCAGCTTTGTTTTCTGTGCTGTTCCATGGTGGGGTGAATGCTTCACAACTAGGAGGGCAATACACAGAGAATGGTGCTTCCTGTGACACCTTACTAGGGAAATTGGAAGATTCTAGGACTGTGGCCACACAGAGTGGGGACCAAAGGTGTCCTGCTGCCCTTTAGTGGCCAAGGGATGATAGAGCAGTTTGAAGGGCTCTAAGAAATGACTCGTGATCCACAGGACTGATCTAAATGCAGCAGTGGGTGGAACTCTCGGTCCAGGTGCTGTTGGGGCTGGGCAGAGATCTTAGTGGTACTTTACCAGGAGAAGGCTGTCAGCTTTGCCTTTCTTTTGCCACCAGTCTCTCAGTGTGGAAGAGGGTGCCTCTAGCTGCACCCTCCAGCACTGCCAAGAACTTTCCCTGCAGAGGTGTGTTATAAGCAAAAGGTACTTCTTTGTTTACTTTATTCAGACCTGTTGGCTGTGGGCAGTGCTGCCTTATTCTTTTTTTTTTTCCCAAAGGGGAGTTCTGTAGAAGCAGAGCCCACCCAGTGAGGATGATTCCCAGCCCTAAGGTTGAACTAAAGCAATTTTTGCCATTAAATCAAGGAGGTTTTTTGTTCTTTAATTACTTTCATAAAATATGTCTGACAAGATAAGAAACATCATGCCTCCTAGCAAGCTCTCAGGCGTAGGAGCAATTCTTTCCCCTGGAGAATAGAAGGGAAGGTGTTATGAATCCTTTTTATTTCCATTTGACAGCTCTCTTTCCCCTTGTGAAGGCTGAGTTCACCATCCCTTGGTCTATGCCTTACTGTCAAAGCAAGGGTGTTTCACCTTTGTCTAGGACCTGTCACCCCGGAGTCCCTCTGTGAACACCAGCACTGAATGCAGTCTGTAAGCATCCTGAGGAGGTGTTTTATAGGAGAGGGATTTGAGTCACTCATGGTGTGTAGCAGCAATCCCTGCCCCAGGAGTGCAGTCTGGATTGGTTCTCTCCTGCCTGCTGTGGATCCACTTGCATTTTCCAGAAAGGTCTGTCTTGCCGTTCTCTGTGCATAGGAGGGGGTAAAAGGAGGGGATAAAAAAAAAAGATAGATGGACAGCTGTTTTCCTATAAGCCTTGCAGCTTCAAATTCAGATTTGTCTGGAGGTGCTGCTCTAGGAAGAACGAGCTGTACAGGAGGAATAGTCAGAGCATGTCCTCTCAAGCACGTGGGATCTGGATACTGAGTGAGGGTTTGGTTTCTGGCTGCTGGGGCTTGCAGGGGGCAGAGAATCAGGAAACAAAATGCTAGAGCCTGCTACATCAGGGGGTGGGCAGACAGCTACAGCTTCTGGGCCCTGTGGGCAGTGTTAGGGCAGATAGCCAGTGGCCAAGTCTAGTTGTGTCCCACAAATGCCTGTCACAGAGCCGGACTGCACCCTCCACCCTTTCAGGGTGCGGAGGTGAAGCAGCAGCTGTGTTGGTACAGTCAGAAAATGCCTACCAGTGGCACCATCAGCTGTCTGTAGGGATTGGCAGCCTGGCACTGGCACTGGTCAGGGAGACAGAGTCAAGTCGGTCAGATGCATGTGTTTGCAAATAGCAAATCATGGCTTTGGCATCAGCACGTCCTCAGCTAGAGAACTGTGCTTTGGGATGAGACCCTGGCTTGCTGCCGAAGACCCTGCAGGCAGGACTAACTATCTGTTGAGAGATGTTTATTTTTGCCATTGTGTTCTCCTGTCCAAGCAGGCTAACGTGACTCAGAGTTTTCTCAGCGTCCTTCCAGCTTTCAAAGTTGGCTGCCTGGCAAAGACAACTTCCCAGGAGTGCTGTAAAAACAGATGCCTCCTTCCCACCATCCCATGTGATCCACTCTGACCCCAGTGCCCTCTGGTCAGCGGAAGCAAAGTCACTGGGGGATTTTGCTGAAGTTTTGTCACAGCTGCCAGTTGGACTCAGTTAGGGGCTGGGGCTATCCAGTTGTGGAGAAAAGAGGCAGGCAGCACACAGGAGTCCAGTAGCTGTGATGATGCAGGTCAGGAGGCTTAACAAGAAATGAAAGATGAAGATACACTGCATGCTAAGCACCTGCCAGGAATCTTGCACTTGGCCCCACAAATTTGGTCGCACAGAGGCTGCTGTAGGAATGGCTGCAGATTGAAGAGGCAAACAGCAGGAAGGGCTGTTGTAGCTGGATGTCCTCCCATTGCATCTCTGCCATTTGAGGGGTTGTAGCCATCATTTTTTCTGCTTTCAAGGTGTAATCTGTTTTTACCCCTCCAGCCAGCTGCAGAAGCCCATGAAAGCTGACCTCAGAATTATTAATTTAAGCATGGAGAGGAAAGAAAAGTGTCTAAGAAGGGGTACTTGCACCTAAGTACAGCTCACTCAGTTATGTGACTAAGTAACTTGGGCTCTTCAAGTAGTCCCCTGAGGCATGTGGCTCCTCCAGAGAACATTTCAATATCGCTGAGAGGGGTTCCTGAAGTTGGGAGACAGGAGTGCCCGTGCTGGGGCTGTTGCTTTCTGCAGAGCCTGAAGTGGAGAGCTGCTGTGCCAAAGACCTTTATTTATTTGGTTGCCATGGTGTATAGCTAACACTATACTGTCTGGCTTCATAGCAAGGGGTGGTGCCATAGCCCGTGGCACTTTTGCCTGGCTTTGTCTGCTAGAGCCTCATGTGATATAATTTCCACACTGTTGGTTATCAGCAGCCTGCCAGGTATGTGTCTTGCCTTTACAAATACAGTCATGTAGCATTAACAGCAGCAGCTTTGATTTTTTGCTTGGCTCCTAATCCCCTGGGAGCATACATGCCCACTGGATTGATCAGCAGTTTGCATGACTCAGATGAAGAAATGCATGGGGCTTCTTTTGATTAAGAATTTGTGGAAAAAGCAGCCCAGATTACCAGAACTATCTGAGAGACATTTTCTTTATCTCTGATCTATTGTCCCTTCTGGAGCCACTCAGTTTTTATTTTTGCTGGGTCAGTAAGTCTGAGCAAAGCTTCTTGGCTGTCCTGAGAGATCTGTCACCAGGAGGAGAGCACAGGGCTCATAAAAGGGAATATGCCAGCAGTGCCATTTTGTTACCTTAAGTCTTTAGGTTTGATGGGTAAATAGTGAGCTTGGAGACCAAGTGGAGATTAAAACTACTGTTCAAAGGCTGCACATCTGAGAGGGAGGCACATTATTGGTTCCATGATAGCACAGGTCTCAACTGTACTCATCCCACAGCCAGCCACTTTGATGTGTTCTTGGTGGTCACCAGCACAGGTGAATGAATCATGTTCTGGGAGCCACCAGAAAGGGTGTCTTGCAGATGAACAGGCCAGAATCATTGCTGCTTTTCAAGATTGATGCTGGTTCTCTGGTAGGGTCCTTTTGCTGGGACATCAGAGCACTGGTGGCCTCTTGTAGTCAGCACAGGCAAAGGGCAGCTCTCTAGTCAGCTTTTCACAGTGACAGAAGACCTTTTATATGTCAGCACTGCTTATCCAAAAGACTAGGTCTGGAGGATGCAGAGTGATAGTCAATAGCTGATGTGGCGTTTCCTGGGAGATGCTTTGATTCTGCATTGCCTGTGCTTGCTGTTTTCCCTTTGCCAAGGGATGCACACGAGGTCCATGCCACTACTAATCAATTGCTGGCAGAAGCCTGCTCTTCAGGGACATGGCTTGCATGTCTGCTCATTGTGAGATGCTCAGGGTTAGAAGTCAAGGCATGGCAGGTGGGATGGGCTGTTGATGCAGTTGGCAGTCAGAGAACTGTTTTACTGGTGCATGACCTTTGTGCTTCATGGCCAGCTTGATGACCAGGCTGTTCTCTTGTACTGTCACATACTCCCAGGCCCACGGCTGCTGGCATGCACTTGAATTTGCTCTCTGGTTAGGAAATGAACTGGAGACAGCAGCCTCATGTCTTCCAGTGGTGATACAGAATGCAAACGGCTTTCCAGGGATTTGCTCAGAACACGAGGTAGCAGTGATATGGGACTGGCTCCTTTTTTTTTTTTTCTTTCTCCACAATCTCTTAGTCATAATCCCAAACCAATCTTCTTATAGTGGGGTCAATAAGTGCAGTGGCTGAGAGGATATGAAGTGCATGCATTGTACCTCTGTCCAGAGACTGTTGAGAAACTGCTTGAGAAACCCAGTGCAGAGGAACTATGAGAGATTGAAACCTGCCCAGAAATGGTTTGGAAGGATATCAACAAGAGGACTCAGCTCTGACTTCTTGGAGCTCAGCTCTTCTTCTTAGATGTGACATGAGCCTCTTGGTCCAACAGCAGAAGTGGTGGATCCTGCACTGTGGCGTGGCCTGGCTTCCTCCTGAAGGGGAGTTCTCTTTGCTATGTGACCAAGCTCTCTCCACAGGCAGTGAGGAGAACATGGATTGCCTTCCGTATGGGGAATTGGGGATAAGTGCTGGGGCAGGTCTCACAGAGCTTGTCAGTACATGGAGATAGGCTGCAGGGGTTTTGCAGCCAGACCTGGTCAGTGCTGGAAGCTGCCAGGCTGTCTGTGTTTTGGCCAGACGTCAAAGCCCAGGAAATCATGCTGAAGCAAGCAGTGGTTTTGCTCCTGTCTGGTATCTCAGTGGGCCACTGGCTAACACTGGCAAAGGAGAGTTGGACTGTCTCTGATTTAATCTAGCTTGTTGCTGGCACACAGCTGTGGGGGGAGCTGCCAGCATCTCTGTGGCAGGTTTGGGTTATGCATTCTGGCTCTCTTCAACTGAGACTCTGGTTCTTTTCCCCAGGCTTCTCCCCGGACTCCCACGTCAAGCACCTTTGACCTCCAGATGAAATTTGTGTGTGGCCAGTGCTGGAGGAATGGGCAGCTGGTGGAGCCAGATAAAGACCTCAAGTACTGTAGTGCCAAAGCCCGCCACTGGTGAGCAATGCAGTCTTCTCTTTCCCCCACCCCTCTTCAAGCATTCCATTTCTTTTTAAACTAGGTTCCTTGGCCTTTGCATTGCTTTGGTTGCTCTTCTCTGATGCATGTCGTATCTGTTTGCACCTCTCAACTCCTTGGGACCCATGAGAATTTTTGGTGTGATAAGATCACTGAATCATAGAACAGTTTGGATTGAGAGGGACCTTTAAAGGTCTTCTAGTCCAACCCTCCTGCAATGAGCAAGGGCATCTTCAACTCGATCAGGTTGCTCAGAGCCCTGTCTGGCCTGACCTTGAATGTTTACAGGGATGGGGCATCCACCACCTCTCTGGGTTGTGCCAGTGTTTCAACACCCTCATCATAAAAAGTTCCTTCCTTATCTTGTCTGAATCTACCATCTTTCAGTTTCAAGTCATTACCCCTTGTCTTACAGGCCCTACTAAGAAAGTTGTTTCCATCTTTCTTATAAGCCCCCTACAAGAGGAATATTGGCTGGGAAATCACTGTTGGGTCATGGAAACTGTGGCCTATCTCCCTCAGGCAGTCTGGCAGGATAGGATGGAAGGGGTTTAGGACTTCTCTTCCCATAACACAGGCTGCAAAGGCACAGTCCAGCATCCTATTGCAAATGTAAGACTTTTGTTGAAGAAAAGACAGAAGCAGCAGTTTTCTGGGGGAAGTGAGCAGGTGAGGATCACATCCTGAAATGGCAAAAATAACACCTCTTTGTGCAGCTGCTGAATAGAGCTGGAGGTTTTGCCCAGGGTATCTCCTGATGATCACTTGCTGGAGCTGCAGGAGAATTACTGCTTTCTGGCACCTGTTCATAAGATGGTGCTTGTAATGACTTGCACATCTGTTGTACCTTTCAAGCAGAAAATATTCCCAAGTGTTTTTCACAGATCTGATTGCACAAGAATTGCCTGTGGTGGAGGGTCGAATGCAGCTGTTTAGTAATCCATAATGATGTCATGTGAGATTTGGGAGAGATTTTTATGGCTTTATGAGAAGAGATACCCTAGGAAATAGGTAATATGTAAGTCCTCCTAAAGTGCCCTTCTTGTAGCTTCTCCATCACAGATGTGCATACCTAGGAGCAACCAGATAGTGCAGGGACAAGCTGGGCAGCAGGATCTGGTCATCTCTCAATATTTAGGGGTCTTTGAGGTAAAGAAACCTTGTTATGCTCTTTGTTATGCCTCTCTTGATTTATTCTCTCTTCTTCAGTTGGACGAAGGAACGTCGTGTCCTGCTGGTCATGTCCAAAGCAAAAAAGAAGTGGGTGTCTGTCCGACCACTGCCTTCCATCCGCAACTTCCCACAGCAATATGATGTAAGCCCCATGCCCACCATGGCCAGGTGCCCTTTCCCTTTCCCTTCCACCGTGGTGCACTGCTTTGAGGGCTGCTTCCTTGCAGACTTGACAGGGAGGCAGGCACGTGATGGCTGAGATGGGAGGTAAGGACAGACTGATGGCAGCAAAACACATCCAGCAAAAAGGTGGAGCAGAAAAAGGAGCAGTACCCATTTAAACTGCTCTGTGCACACATGCGAGTGTTTGATGTTGCTGTTAATGCATAACAAGAACTGCCAATGTATCTCTGGCTGGCACAGGGTTTGAGAATGAAATATAAGTCTCCCCTTAGGTCAGGGTTTCTCAATGTGTGTGAGAGGCGAGATGCTTAGGAGTAGCCAGTTCCTGCCTTTGCTATGGCTGAGCTGCTCTAGGTTGTGAAACTTGCTCACAGTGGATTTTGAAAGCAAAACTAAGAACTCAGCTAAAAAGCCACGTGCTGTGAGGAAAATTACAGATATCTGACCCCCAACCCCAAATGTGATAATAGATGGTTTCTCTCTTCCTTTTCCTTTTCCTTTTCCTTTTCCTTTTCCTTTTCCTTTTCCCTTTTCCTCCCCTCTCCTTTCCCCTTTTCCTTTCCTTCTTCCCTGAAAGGAAAAGCTTGACCAGCAGGAGACAGTATGAGGTCAACCCAGGTTGCTCCCTGCTGTCTTGCCCTGTACCTGCTCCCAGTCACCTGTGGATATGGAATGGAGCTGCCTGCATGTTTATGGCATCAGGAGATTGAGAAAAAGAAGCATGAGTTGATGTATGAAGTGTCCTGTTTGCAACCTCTCCTGTGTGCAATTTAATGCCCCACCTGGTTATTGAACCCACTTTCCCCTCTAGCAAGGAGTGTTCATGCTGAGACTAAATTTTTCTCTCTGTCTTTTAACAGCTGTGCATCCATGCACAGAATGGCCGGAAATGCCAGTATGTGGGCAACTGCTCCTTTGCCCACAGCCCTGAGGAGAGAGACATGTGGACCTTCATGAAAGAAAATAAAAGTGAGTGGGGGAAATGTAGGCCACAGAGTTTGGGGAGAGGTAAGAGGACATTTGGGTGGTGGATGCAGGGTCTGTTAAGACATACTCTTGACAACAGAGTGCTCCCATGATCTTAGGTGGGATTATGGGGCAGGTCTGTCTGCAGTAATTTAGAGCTGTTCTTTTCGTAAATATGCGTAGTGCACATTGGTCTAATGTCTTGCTTTGCTGCATTGCTGCCCTCTCTTTCTGCAGCACTTTTGTATCCACCCTATGCTGTCCCTCCAGTTGACTGTAAAGTCCCAGGACTGGCTCTGTATGGAGCACTGCCAAAGCACCAGTCCTGACCTGTAGCTGCTCCTGTATCTCTTTTGTCTGTCTGCTATCTGCCTTGGCTTTCTTGACTACTTCTCCTCCTATCCCTTCCTCCTGGGCTGTGGCACTCCCTGCTCATGGCATTGTGCTCAAAGGGGTGGAGATGAGATTCTAAATGAGAAAATCGTTGGGTGGTGACTTTTTGGAGGAGCTTGTCTGTATTTAATTATGCAGGCTCCCAGCTTACCTTCTGAGGGATAGTTCGGAGGTTGCCCATGTCCTGGATGGCCACCTGTGGCAGCAATCCTTGTTTATTCAGACCAACAGCAAGCTGGGGAAAAAGGACCAGCTGTCCACCTGCCTCTGTGGGAGATGCTGGAAAGCCTAAAGGATTTCAGACCTGCCCTGAGTTTGTTTGGTCTTTATGATTCTGTGGGGGGTCTTTCTCTCTGCTGGGCCAAACTGTTACTTGTTACAGTTGAAATCATTTTGTTGCCGAGGCCTTTAGAGCACATCAGACCAATCTGGGTGTGTTTGCTTAAGCACAAAGGTGAATCTTCTAAGGAAAGTGTTGTTTCAGTTTGGGGGAATTTGCATTCATTATCCCCAATTGCCTCGAGTTCCTCAATTACCCATTTAGCAAGGAGTAAATCACTAATGCATGGCACTTGGAACATCCTATTGGTATCTGCAAATGTGTACTTCCATAGGCTCTCTCAGGAGCTGGTCTCAGAAAAGCAGATGTGTAGTTAAAGCTTCCACCTCAAATTTCCCTTCCCACAAGTATGCTGAGTGGGTTTTAAACCAAAAGCGCAAGAGACAATGACTGCAGTCCTCTGGGCAGGTTTTGAGCTTGGAGCAAGCTATCATTAGGTCTTTCTCCCCTCCTCAATGCTTCCTGTGGCCAACTTGCTTAAGGGCTCTTCTCCCTCTCTAGAGCTGAGGATTAAGCTTAAACATAGAGGAAGGGGACAGATCTGAAATCAGCCCCTGCCTTAGCTTCCTGGCTGGAGTGAGAGATTCTTCTGAGGCCAAGCAGAATCAGGTCTGATGGAGAATCATCTTGTGGGGTGAATTCCATGAAGGTCTTGGGGAACTTTCCCACCTTCCTGAAAATTTTGAGTAGCTGCTCAACTGATAGATGACATCCCCCATACCAGGTGGTCTGGTGTGAATTTGGTTCCTCTCCACAAGAGTCTCATCTGAGGAGGTTACATGGGGCCTTCCAAGTACAGACCTTCAGTCTGGTGCTGCTGCACAGGCAAGGGGAGGGAAGGGCTGCCCCAGCATTCATCCTTTTGTTGTAGTTTATGCACGGTGTGGGAGGTTGTCTGAGTGACTTCATGAGTCTCCTTTGTGCAGTACTAGATATGCAGCAGACCTATGACATGTGGCTAAAGAAACACAATCCTGGGAAACCTGGAGAGGGAACACCACTCACCTCACGAGAAGGGGAGAAACAGATCCAGATGCCCACCGACTATGCAGACATCATGGTAATCAGCTGATCTCTTGTCCTTCATTCTTCCTCCTCCTCCTCAGTGCTGACAGCCTGCCTCTCTCCTGCGCTCCAGGTGTGAGCAAGCAGGGACTGCCTTGCTCTTCTGGAAAAGAGCCTGTGCTAGTGTAGGTTGAATGGATGGCTTGGAGCAGCACAGCAAGGGCAGTGCAGCTGAGGCAGGAAGAGATTGACCTGGGGTCAGCAAGGCTCTGCAATGGCTTTTCTGTTAATCCTCAAGTCATTAGGAGTCTACCTTAGATTCACTTTTGTCTGGGCTCAGCCTCTCTCCAGGGTTCCTGCCTGCTCCTGGGCAAGCTGGCAAAGCCACTGCAGGCCTGTCAGAAAAGGAAGAAGCTTGTAGAAGAGATGGGCTGGGAGCACAGAGGCGTGGGAAAATTAAAGGCAGATGTTTCTCCTTAGCCCAGAGATGGTAGTGGTGTAAGGGTCTGTGCTCCTGAAGAGTCCTGCATTGCCTGTGCACCTGGGGGACCTTGCAGTGAGACCCCACTGGGGCCGTCAGCAGGGGCAGGGGGCCATGTCAGTACACTGACCTGCCCTGTCCCCTGAGCCGTTTTGAGCCATAGGTAGATGCTAACGGAGCATCTCCTCAGTTTCCCTTTAGTGGAAGCACAGTTTCCTAAAGATGACATGGCAGAGAAGTGTGAAGGGAAGTCATAGATGAGTGGAGCTTCCAGGATTCTCTGGAAGGAGAGGGGCTGAGGCAGTGCCAACACAGGGAAGGTGGATGGGTATGAACGTTAACACACTGACTGGCCTTTTGCCCTGTCTGCACTGGTTAGATGGGCTACCACTGCTGGCTCTGCGGGAAGAACAGCAACAGCAAGAAGCAATGGCAGCAGCACATCCAGTCAGAAAAGCACAAGGAGAAGGTCTTCACTTCAGACAGTGACTCCAGCTGCTGGAGCTACCGCTTCCCCATGGGCGAATTCCGGCTCTGCGAAAGGTACAGTTGTCTCATCTCCCTCCTGTGCTACTTCAGGGACAAGGTAACAGGTCCAGGGCTTCTGTCATCCCTCTTCATCCTCTCAAAGAGTTCTCAGAGAATTCTGCATGGAGGAGGAGTGGGGTGAGATGACAGGTTTGGGTTACAGCGAGGCTGCTGTTGTATCCCAGAGGTGCTCAGCCACAATATTGAGCAATAGAAAGACACTTCTGAGCATGTGTCTTTAGAAAAGGAGAGCAAGCTTGATGTCTGCCCCTGTGCCCTCCATAGCCAGGATGCTCTCAGCTCTCAGGCTGCTGAACAGCCCACTTGGCCTAGCGCTTGGGGGAATCCCAGGTGCCTTATTAAATGGTTTGAATGCCTCACACCCTCTGAATCAGCACCTTGAGGTGCCTTGAGTTGGTTAGAAATGCCATTTTGATTAGAAAGAAAGCTCTGTCTTTTGTGGTGGTTACCTGGCATTTCCTCTCTTGTGCGGTGGTTTCTCCTCATCCCTGCTGGTCCAGTTCCAGCTCACATTGTTTTGTGCTCTTGATTAAATCCCCTCATAGTCATTGCTCTTTTCACTGCTCTGTTTCTGTTCCCAGCCTCTCTTGCCTTTTCCACTGCCTGGGTTTGTAGGAGTATTGTCTTGCCCTTAAGAAGGAGAGTTCACAGCATGTTTCAGTGGGTCCTGATCAAGCATCCCAGACAGGGAGCTCAAAACCCTGTCCTGGAGCTGCCCTCATGACTGGGCTTTTTGTGCTGACAGGTTCCAGAAGAGCAAGGCCTGCCCTGAGGGAGAGGAGTGTCGCTACGCCCATGGCCAGGATGAGCTGACAGAGTGGCTGGACCGGAGGGAAGTGCTGAAACAGAAACTGGCCAAAGCCCGCAAGGACATGCTGCTCTGCCCCAGGGATGACGACTTTGGGAAATACAACTTCCTATTGCGGGATGGTGTATAGTAAGGGCGGGGGGAGCCTGTCAGCTGCAGAAACATGAGGTGGTTTTCCGAGTGGCAGTAGCAGGGAGAGCGAGATCTGTGTCTCGCAAAGAGATCTTTTTCTTTTCTTTTGTTTTGAGATTATGAGACGATGATTTATTAGTGGTGAATGAATTCGTGAATTTGATTCTCCTTGGCCAGTGAACATCATGCTCACTGAGTTTGTGATCCATCTTTTCTTCTTCCTTTCCCCCAAATTCTCCTTCCACTCCATCTTTTTCTTTTCAATGTCCATTCAGAGGAATTAATTAATTTTGTACTGGACTGCAAAACAGAATTTCTCCTTGTGTCATTATTCTGTCGTTCAGTTCAGGGTACGACTACAGAGGTCTGGAGAACAGAGCTGAGAGAAAGGGCCAGAGAAGTTGATGCCCCATCCCTGGAAGTGTCCAAGCCCAGGTTAAATAGAGCTCTGAGTAACATGGTCTAGTGGGAGGTGTCCTTGTACATGGCAGGGAGATTGGAACTAGGTGGTTTTTAAGGTCCCTTCCAACCCAGCCCATTCTGTGATTCTATGATTTTATGACATCTGGTGAAAAGATGACCATAAATTTCACATGCTCCTTTTTCAGTGCTGCAGAGCAAACCCCACTTCCCCTGCTGCAGCCTTCCTGCTCTCCTTGGAGTTCAGTACCAGAAGAATTAGGAATTGAGGTGCAAACAAGGGAAACCACTAGATCTGGCTTAAAACATCCAGGCTTAATCTCCTGCTGTCTGTATTGCCCTGAGGCATTAGCTGGTGCTGAGGAGAATAACAGCCCTGTGGTCTAACGGTGCAGGTAAAAGCAGCAAAGTAATGAAACTGCTTGCGGCAGCAGGAACTGTGTTACAGATTTGTTCAGATTTCAGACTGCTCCAGCTGTATCCAGAAAGCAAACTGATGACTCTTCTTTAGATGTCTTTCTCAGTGTGTGACAAGTATTTGGGGTAGATAGATTCGGGTTTGGTTTTTGGCTGATGTGACTGGTGCAAGTAAGACTGAATTCATCTAGAAGGTGGAGTCTGTGACACACCCGCTGTCACTGTAATCCATGCAGTATCAGTCAGAAGAATGGCTGTCACCAAAAGGAGCCTGTGTTTGTTTCTCTGTTGACTTGCATCCTGAAGAGAGGGAGGGAGATAATGGTATTCCCTTCTTGTTCTTTAAATTATGTATGTGTCTGGTTAGAGCTGTGTTTTTCCCTGCACTGCCAGAACTGGGTGGGAACCCATTTAAAAGGACACCATGGAACAGCATGGGTGATATTTAGCTGACAGGAATCCAGCTGGAAGCACTTCCCAGCACCAGAGGTCCAGTTCCCTTCTCCTCAGAGCCAGGGCAGGGAGTTGCAGATGCACAGGGTAGCCAAGCTGTGACCCAGGGCAGGGACAGTGGTGGAGAGTGAGTGGCACAGTGGGACCCCAGCCATGCACCTGTCCTGTCCGCCTGATGTATGCCATGATGGGGAAACCACTGATGCTGAGCTCTGGGCCAGGATTTTTTGCTTTTAGAGCAGCAGCAGCAAGAGGCAGTACTGCTCTGAATACCAGCCTTGTCCTTTCTGGCAGTCTCTTCCTGTAAACAGTAAACATGAGTCTGGTCCTGAGCTTCCCTCTCCTCTCTTCTGCAGTCCAGCTGTGCTTTGCAGTTTTGCGTGTAGTGATGGCACCATCTGCTCAAATACAAGCACATCTCCCTCCCAGCCTTTGCCAGGGGTGTCTTTTTAATACAGTCTTCCTGGACAGCAGTCTTGGACCCCTTGCGGCTGGCAGTGCTATATCCATGGAAAATACAATCTGGCCGTAAACTGCTTGGTGCTTTGGCATTCTGGGTTCCCTTCTTTCCTCCCTGTTCCCATATCCTTGGGGTTCACAGCTGCAGGAGACATGATATGTGGAAACTGAGAGATGCTGTGGGGGCAGCTGTCACCTTTCTAAACCAGCCTTCAGGGAGGTGCTTTGGCTCCACTGCAATAGTTACAGTCCAGTTATGGAGCAGAGTGATCTGCATGCTACTCTGGAGTCTTTCCAAGAGAGACAATGTGCTCTAAGTAAACTGAATGTGCCTTTGCACTTTGAATCGTTTAGATTGAAAAAGAACTCAAAGATCATGAAGTCCAATCGTTAACCCTGCACTGCCAAGTCCCCACACTAAACCATGTCCCCAAGTGCCACACCTACACATCTTTTTAAATACCCCCGGGGATGGTGACTCCATCACTTCCCTGGGCAACTCAACCACTTCCCCACAGAGCTTTTTTCCTCTCCCTTAAAATGTGGATGGTAGTCATTGGTTTGGTATGAGCAATATCAGACCTGGCAGTTTTTGAGTGGTCAGGTGCTGTATTTTCTCCTCTGTCCTTTGTGGTAGCTGTCTGGATCATGCCTTCTCCTGGTCATCCTTGTGCTCAAGTGGTCAACTTTACAGACAGAGACGGGAGAAGGCAGGCATCAGCTGCTTGGTTATCTTGTTCTGCTCTTCTTGGGCAGAGGTGCCAGGGAAGGAACTCTGGATCAGGGAACATTGGAATATGTTTTTTATTTTTAAAACAAACTTGCATCTCTAGTGTGACTCTAGCGTTCGCTGAGCTGTGATTTCTCATATGAGGACCTGTTTAGGTTACAGAGTGGGTCACCATCCCCTCTCTCTGTCTCTGCAATGAGAGCCAAACTGCTCAGTGGGGTTTCAGAGGTTCAGGCTGGGGCCGAGGCAGGGAGAGGGAGAGCATGTGTGAGGTGAGGTGAGGGAGGCCCACAGTCATAAGGGTTGCGTTGAGTGTCTCTTTTTGTTTTCCCTGATATGATAATCTGGTCTGTGGTGTTGCAGTACTTTGTCACCAGACTTGTTTTAGTGTGTATATATGTGACCCCTCCCATGAAGCATATATACACAGGTATTAAATATATCTCTCTATATAATATTATATGTGTGTGGTATCAAAGGAATCTTTTAAATGAGGGTAAAGGAAAAGGACTCGGGCCAGGAAACGCAGCATCTCCAGTTTAAATATGAAGACTTATTTGGCATAGGGAATGGGAAATTACAAAAGAGGGGAGGGTTTTATATAGATAGGTATAATTTTTGAGATGGGACGGGTTTGCCTGTTCACATTTTTGAAACCCCTTAGGATGTCCTTGCAGTCCCATCTCAGTGAGAGTATTATACTGCTAGCCAGTGAGTAAAGTTTTAATGGCAAGGCTTTGCTTATATTATTTAAAGGGACATTGTGAAAGGCAGGAAGTTTTACACTTGACTTCCCAGGCTCACTTTATGAAGCCAGAAGGGTTTTCTTCAGCACATTATGTGCTCTCAGCAAAACTGCTCAGTGCTCGCAGCTCTGCAACAGATAAACCACAAGTTGTAGGGCTGCTTTAGGGGTGTGTTCACAAGACTCTGTGATAACTCTTCTTTATTCATATGAGAGAAGAAAACTGCAGCACAGAACAAAATGTGAGGGTTATTAACAAGAAAAGTGATGTTTTAATTTGATAACATTAGAAGAAAATCTCATATCCTGTAAAATAATCACAGACATGACATTCACACAGAGCAGAAACTTGTTAAATGCTGAAGGACCTAGTAAAAACCTTTTCCCAAATTCTTTGGTAGGCATAGGGATTTAGGTGACACTGGCATTGGAGTTAACCTGGCATTTACAGGGGGAAGTGAAAAAAAAAAACCAACATAAAATACCCTACTTAGCTTGTATGAAACTGTATGTCAAAAATGGATGGGTTTTGGCAGGTGAAAGGAAAAGACAGCAAGGGGATGCTGCAGTTCTGAGCTGGGTAGTAATGATTTCGAGTCCTTTAATATGTCTTTGTATTAATATAATTTAAGAATACCACGCTTTACTATTAAAAAAGAACTTAGTATCTTTCATAAGGTCTAGTATCAGGATAATAATGTAGATGTTTTAACAACATTTTTGTTTTTGTTCTTAAATAAAGAAAAAACCAAACTTGCTTCTTATAGCCTTTGTAATAGAAAATAAAAGTGTGCACTTTAAACCGTCTTCTGATCCAGTGTGTGTTTATGTTTTTCAAATAGCCTGCAAAGGGGTTTTATCTTGGTTTCAGGTTTCCCTGCTGTGAGGAGGGAAACAAAGGGAGCACATTAAACATTGGATCACTTTGGCTTTCTCCCATCTTTAAGTATAATCTGCTGTTCTTCTTGCTGAGTGGAAAATTCCCTATACGTGTATAACAGATTATGCAGTTCTTCATCAGACAGACAGTTTTTGTGAACTTCAGGTGTATTTAAGATTATTTTTTTCCCCAAAGTGCCAAGATTCTGCACTCTGCATTAACATGTGGTTTCAGGTGTTTGGGTAACCTGGGTTTTGAAAGCTCCAGTAATCAGGTCGTGTAACCACGGCTGTTTTGCTGTGTAGGCTGCTCTGTTCAACTGGGTCAGCCAGGGAAAATGCCCTTAGCCCTACCCACCGAGTCACACACAGCTTGGTCCATAGGGAGCATCTGTGTACTTTCTCCCTGGAGAGGATGCTGTGTGAGGCAGACTGCACCTGGGGGAAGAGGTCAGTGTGAAAACTTATTAATAAAACCAGTTTCTTTATTGTTTGAATCCATCATGATGCAGATCAATCTGGAATCTTAAGAAAGACAAAGCTGGAGAGGCAGTGAAGACAGGGGCATCCCATGGATACGCCCTGTTACTGCTGTATAAACTGGTAGAGTGACCAGAAGGCCGTATCCAGTCAGGCCTGAGGAGAGGAGATCTGTCACAAATCTCCCTGATGTGCGTCCATACAGACACAAGGACTTCTGGTCAAAGGAGGAGACACCTGAATACTTGCTTGTAGTGCAGGGGGAATGAGGAGACTGGTACACTTCCAAAGGGCATTGATTGAGTATGTATAATGTGAGAGACATTAGTTTTACATTCCAGAGATTATTGAGGCTATGTTGGCAAGAGTTGAAGGTAGCCTTTCCAGTTCCATGGAAACCAAAATTGTTAAATTGCAAGGCAGACAAAGCATGAAGAGAAAAAAGAGAGTGTTTTCTTTGCAGGTTTGAGCCTCAGCTGTAAACCAGTGTTTCTTCATTGAATTAAACTTGTATTTGGGACAGACAGGAAAAGGAGATTCAGATCCTCATAGGAACTTCAGCAGTTAAAGAGACAAGAGGAAGAGCCCCAGGTCAGCCATGAAGGATCCAGGTCTGATGGAGGATTGAGAAGAGCAGGGGTAGAGACCCCTGAGAGCTGGGAGGAAGTCTTCATGCTCCAGATCATTAATGCCATCACACAGCAGCCTGGCAGAGGGAGTTTGCTGTACATGAGATTTCTAAGTAATCCTGTGACTGAGTCTGCCTGCCCACACTGTAAAGAAATGTTTCTGGGCAGTGACAGCCAGGGATCCAAGTGCTGTCATTCTCTTCCTTGTGTTTGCTACTGTCATTGCAACCAGGAACAGGGCCGTGTTGTGGTGTGTCCTGTGCACAGAGAGTAGCAGAAAGTTCCTGTCATGCAGGAGCTGTAACTTGGGCGGGTGTGTTGGTCACTGCCTGGGGTGGAGGGCATGGAGGGGGACCATGTAGAGCACTTGAGGGGAAAAACATGGGGCAGAAAACAACATGCTAAATAGTAAAAGATGCCTGGATAGGAGTGACTAGTGGGAGGGAAGCGGAGGAGGAAAGGCTGCAGACACACCTGACTGGAGCACAGATCTGTTTGGTGTGGGGCAGAAGAAGGTGCTGAACAGACATGGTTGGGTTCTATGGGGTGGCTCTGGACAGAGGTCCTGTGGACACAGCTCTTGGGGCTTCCTGGAAAGCCATGGGCTCTGGCCAGGAGCTCTGAGCCATGTCTCATCCAGCCTCACCCTTTCTCCCCAGGATGGAAGGAGACAGGACAGGGCCTATCCATTCCAAATAACCTTTCTCCCTTCCCAGATGGATTGTCACCTCCTGTTTCTCTGCAGTTCCCCCTCCAGGCAGGAGCAGCAGATCCTGGTATCCCCAGGACAGGATTGGTGTTTCCTAAAAACAGATCCAGGTGCAGCAAGGACAAGAGCAGGAATCAGACCGGGTGACAGCTCAGCTGACTCCTTTCCCATCACAACAGACCTGTGCCTGGCAGCTCCCAAGATTACACCTTTTCAGCGATGCTCCTCTCCGCAGTTTATCTTATGGATGGCCATGTCCCAGAAAGCTCCTACTTTTTCCAAAGAGCCTCAGGAGGCACAGACATAGCAGAGTCCCAGGAAATAGACTTATTCATAACCATCTAGATTGATCCTCCCAAACATGACATTTACCCAGGGCTGAGATGGAAATCTCTAAACCCAGATGCCAGAGTAGATTGGCTTGCTTGGAACTGGAAAAACACTCAGCTCTGGAGGTGCTCTTTGGTGTATTTTTTTTTGTTCTCAGTGGATTTCCTATGTCTGCTTTAGCTGTGGGCTTCCAATAGTACTGGAGCCCTCCAGGCAGATGGTCGGGAAGGATGAAGAGCTGCATAGTTTCTCTAATTGAATACCAAGGCACGCTCCCCTGTCTGTATCCCAGCAAAGCTCTGAGGCAGAGAGGGAAAGTCCTACTTCCATGGGAGTCAAATGGCCTCAGTTTTCATCAGCCAGATGTCTTGAGAATAATTGCAACATGGCTGGACATTGCCCCTGGGAGCTATGGTGGGGATTCAATACAGAAGCAGTGTTTCAAAAGAAGCTCTAGGCAGTCTGGATCTTTTCCTGTTCAAGACCATTTGTATCCTGGCTTTGGGGCATCATCAGCAGCCAAACTGCCCAAACTTTTTTAAAGATCAGTTGTTTTCTTTGAGTTCATATGCTGTCTCCAGGCTCAGATGACTCTCTGACCTCCTGGGCTATGATGCTGCAGAATCCCTGCTCCTTTTGGGGATCACATTGTTCCCAGGGGGTCTGAGTGAACCTTGGAGGGGGATGACTGAAGGACAGCCCAGGTTCTTACAGCCAGCCTCTTCGTTTTGAGAAGAAAGCAGCCAGAGGAATGTATATCTTGCTGTCCCACCCAACAGTTTCCCATGGACCCTGGCAGAGACCCAATATCACTGCCCTTGGATTTCCCCATCCTGCTTTAAACCCCTTGATTTATTGCTGCTTGTGGCAACCCTGGGCTCCATCTCCTACCAAGGTTTGTTCAGAGAGCTCCCAAGATTGTCTCTGCCCAGCCTCCCAGAGTGCTTCCAGACCAGGGAAATTCACAAAGGCAGCTCTCAGTGTCCTTCCTGCCCAGGGCAGCACAACTTCTGGTGAACCCAAGGTCCTTTCTCACATTTCCTCTCTGCCTGGCACCTAGTTCTCTGGGAAATGGCACTTCACAAGGGAAGGCCACATGCAGACAAACAGAGCTGTGGTGAGACCAGCTGCTATGTGAGAACCCCGAGAAGGGGGAGATGTCTTGGCGGGGGTGATAGGGAAGCAAAGCTCATTAACTTTTTGGCACACATTTTGGGGAATTAGTTTTTAGAAATCCTTTCGCCTCAGGCAGGAGGTGAGGCAGTTCCTTCCACTGAGGTTCACTGCTTGCTTGGGAGATCCTGGCACAGCTCCTCCACTTAGGGAGACAGAGAAGCACACATGTGCACAGACATAGGCACGTGTATGCACGCAATACCCTGCTGGGCATGGGGCAGCCCTTTCAGAGGTAGGAAGGGAGCTCAGAGTGAGGCCTCATCAAGTCTGCATGTCTGTGTTGCACATTGCTACTATCAAAAGTACCCAAAGGGTTGCATGCCTGTGTTGCAGGCACCAGGCAGGGTCTTTAGCCAATGTAGAGCCCCAGTCCCACTTTTCCCACCCTCAGCTTTCCAGTCTCCCATGCTGGCTTTATCACTCCTCTCACCTTCTTTTCTCTCCTAGTAATCTGCTGTGGATGCAGACACCCCTGTGGTCTGGCCACAGCCTTCCCTGCTGTTCTGGGTATCCATGCAGCTCCATAGATGTCTGTTGGCACTAGCAGCAGTATCTTGATGCCTAAAATCCTGTAAAACAGACACTCTGCACAAGGTTAATGAAGATAAGATAGAAAATACCTTTATTGGTCCGGACCCCTTCTGGTCCTTCGTGCCTGGAGGACCAGCAGGGGACCCCATCAATAAAGGTATTCTCTTTCTTATCTCTAATAACTTCGTGCAGGTTGTCTGTTTTACAGGGTTTTTCAGGCATCAATCTCAACCCCAAAGAAGATAAGTTTCTAGGATCTGGTCCAAGCATCCTTTCAGAATGGCCATGGGGAAACTCAGTCAGCAGGCCCCTGTCAAGGTAAGAAAAATTCACTATCAAGCCCAATGCACTATGCAAAAAAATAGTTAAATCTGGAAGCTGTCACCGGAGTGTGCAATTGTCCTAGGAACTAGTATAAGAACAAAAAAAAAAGCACGGATGTCTGTAAAGAGGAAGTGACTGACCTCTGGCAAAGGGTTTGCTTGGGTAAAAGAAGAAAGAGGAAACCACTTACCAATCTGGGTTTGGTGCAAGAACCAAACCCTGTGGGTGGAGCTGGAGCCTCCATGCAGATATTGAAGACTAGGCTTGATTTGTGGGATGTGCAACAGAAGACTTCTCATGTGAGGAGATACGTAAATTTCCAAATAATGGCTGTACTGCCAAGGTGACTGGTCTTGGTGACTGGAAAAAAAAAAGACAAAAAGATAGGAAAGTGTCTTGCTTCAAGAACAGCAGAATTTGCAAAGCTTCTAGAGATTTCTACAAATTTTTCTGCTTATTTCCAGATTCACTTAAGAGAAGTGTCTGTCACCTTGTCTGTCACCACAAGTGCCCTTAGTGCTGCTGGCTTCTGTCCGCCCCTTCACTATTGCCTGCCAGGGGCAGCATGTGCTTTGGTTTCACTGCCAAAGTATGTGCCCCAGATCAAACAGAACACATAACAGCAGATTTTCTTTCTGGGGAGGCATTAATTCAACTCTCTTCTTCCTATCTTATCTTTCAAATAGAAATAGATAATTAAATTTACTTATCCCTTTGCCAAGGTGGGTAGCATGCACTGGGGAAGGAGTGAGGGAAGGAGGGAAGAATGAATGGATGGATGGATGGATGGATGGATGGATGGATGGATGGATGGATGGATGAATGGATGGATGGATGGATGGATGACTGGATGGATATATAATACTGTTATGTAGCTTTGTGTCCTTAGAGAATCAGACAAAAACGTTTTTTATTTTCTAAGAGGACACATTCCATTAGATTACCAAGCCAAGCTTTCATCTTATGGACAAAGCTGAGATAAGAGCAATTATTAATAATAACCAATAATGCCTTTCTTTGGTCAAATGTCACTAGTGCTGGTGGGTTCCCCACCAGCTGTGCTTTCAGACATGCCTGAGAAACAACAAAGTTCTCTTCTGTAACGGTGGCCTCAGAAATTGATGTGCAGCCAGGTGCCACCACCAAGGGCAAGACCCATAGCAACAATATGCTGGAGGTTCTGACTTACGAGACGACCCAGGTGTACCACTGGCTTTTGTTTTTGGTCTGAAGGTGGCTGCATGCTGCTGGCAGGAAGGGAAACAGTGAAAAGGCAGCTCCAGAAGCGCTGTGGAATGGCCCTGTGAAGGAGTTGAGGGAGTACTCTTGGGGCTGAGGGAAAGATGGCAGCTTGGAGAAAGGCACAGAGAAGTCCCTCACCCAGCTCTTTGTAAGGAGCACAGCTCTATCAGAGGTCTGAATGTCTGAAACAATTCTTTAGGGTCTTAAACTGCAAGGAAGGCTGTACCTACTGGTAACACCTAAGAAGTGGTGCTCTGTGGTTCCCAGTGCACTTTAGGCCTGATGGCAGGCCTCTGTAGAGAGATCCTGCTAGAGACAGGAGTAAAATTAGAGTTTTTAGAAGAGGCATTTACATGCTGTGGTGCCAAGAGAAGTATCTGAGCACTGCCGAAAGGAAAAGGGATTGGGGGGAAAGCAAGGTACAAGAATTTGTTGCTTAAAAGAAAGCACAACTCTTGAATGGAGAGAGAGCATGGACCAAGGCAAACGTTGAAGGACCTACACTCCTCCCCTCGGGACTGCTGAACACACTCCTCAGGCAAATTTGCTGAGAGGCTCAGTCAGCACTGCTCGCCAGTGTCAGTAGCTCCACCAGGAGACCTACAGAAAAGACACTGAAGAAGACACTGGCCTCTGCCATTTAAATTGGTGTTCCTGGAGTTTGGTGTTTTCCATCATGTTAGGTACCCCCTTCTGTATGCCACCCACTTAGGGCCAGTATAAGTTGACTATGGCTGGTGGAGTCTGTGAGGAAATGTGCTGTTAAGGACTGATGAGGATTCTGAGTGATGGAACAAAGCTGCTGACACCTCCACTAATGCTGGATCACAACAACAATAAATAACCACCTGATCTGATAACAGTGCACCCAGAACAAGTGGTGCAATCTGTGGCCATGCCTGCAGCTTTCCAGAGCCAACATTTCCACTTTATTCACTAAAGCAGTTCAAGTGCTCTGCTCTCCGTGGTGGGGATACAGGGGCAGAGAGACATCCCCCACTGTTATGATTCTACTCCATAGCATGGTTTATGATTCCCTAGGGCTTGAAGACAGGGTGGTGTTGATGCATCCAGCTCGTGATGTTACCCAAGCTCTTCTTGTGGGTAGGAGCTCATTGTTCAGGGATTCTGAATCAAGGACATACAGTGTTGGTAGACTTTGTGGGCATGGCAAATATGAAATGAAATATACGATCTCAGATGTCTAGACAAAAACATGGGTAGGTTCATTGCAGGCTAATAATTCAAACTGCTGAGTGACAATTTAGATGATCTTTAAGGTTCCTCCCAACCCAAACCATTCTATGGTTCTATGAATTTTGTCTGAATTAACTTCTGCATTTTCTGAAGCCATAAATGTTAGTTAATTGCTGCAGCAGCTGCTGCAAAGTCCTTGGGTTTTGCCCAGCTGTCAGAACAAGTTTGAGCCTGAGACAAAACCAGGAGGTCCAGCTGCACTCAGCATTGGACAGCTACCATGTTCCCAGTCGCTTTTCCTTGCCATCCTGTGATGAAAATCACAACTAGTAGCTGTCCCAAATGTTAGTGGCGGATTGAATGACTCCACTTGCTTTGGCCAGCCAGAATGGACTGGAAAACTTCAGAAAAGGACACAGACCTGGCTGGCAGAGTATGCTCCAGAAAGGAGAGATGTAAACCCTTCTCTTGCTCCCAGAAACCAGAATGCACTGACCATCTGCAGGGTCTGTCTGTTGGCTCCAGCTTTGGCTGAGTGGAGAACACCAAACAGCCTAGGATTAGTATGGGACTGCTCTCCCTGAATGGCTTCACCACCAATGGTTGTGATTGGCTGTGTTCTTACATTCCCTCTGGAAAATGGAGGGAGCAAACCACAAAAGAAATACAAAGAGGTATTCCATAACTACAAATTATACTAAAGCATCCATTGTGTGATTTCTGAGCCTGATTAAATTGGGATCTAGATCACAAGGCTTCTGCAGCTACATTGAAATTTTCAACAACCACACCTGGCTAGGTAATTCTTTCCTTTTGGTTTCTATTGGATTAAATAAAATGCATTCCCTTATGGACCAAACATCATGCTATCCCCTATCACTTTTTAGAACTCTAAATGCTAGGCTAGTGAAGTGCTTCACTTTAGACACAAGGAAAGCCCTAATGACTTCACTCAGGCCACGTCCATGCTGACAGCCATGCATGGTTTTGCTGGGCTGTCCCCAATAGCTGGGGTTCACAGACCAGCGTAGGGATACCAGGTTTCTATCACCTCACACTGGCACTGTTAGGCTGAGCCTGGCAAAATGGACAGGAGCAAACTGAGAAATAAAGGCACATCTGTTATCACACCCAACAGGAGACAACAGCATGTGCAAGATGTTATTTCCCACGCCAAGTTCTGATAAAGAAGATCTGGCCTTTATCTTCCTGTCTCCAGTCCTTCCCTCCATGCTAAAAACTTCACTAATGGGAGAGAAGGGGCTTTGTGTGCTCAAGATTTTACTTAACCAGCTGTTATCAGGGTATTTGCAGAGTTCATGAACTCTTTTGCTGTACATTGCTGCTCTGAGAGGAAACTGTTGGCTTTTTGATAAAATTCTGTGCCACTTCAGAGGAAAAATCTTGAATTTTGGGGGTGATGCACAGTTGATAAGAAAGATGCCTTGTGCTGTCAGCAGTACTGACTTAGGAGGAATATGCAGAAAGTGTTGCATCACAGACAAGTAATATTGTTACCTGCATCTCAGAGAGCTAAAAAGTTAGCAGGCAGATGCAGACAGTGTGTGTGGCAGACTGTGCAGCTCGGAGCTCCTCAGAGCCTCCTGAGAGCCCGAGAGGGGATCCCTTTGCTATTGGGCTTAGAGCCCACGATGTGCGTGCCCCTGCACCTTGGGAAGGAAAAGGGTGCTGCCTTTGCAAAGTTAGATAACTGGCCCAGTTCTTTGCTGCCGGATTGGCTGGGAGAGGCCCTGTAAAACCACGCTGGCCAGCCGCCCGGCCCAGCCCTGCAAGGCTGCAAGCTATTTCCACAATTGGCCACTTCAGAGCAGGAGAGGGGGAGGTGAAGACAGCCGGGCAAACTGCATCTCCGCCAGGCTGCTTCCCTTCCTCCTTGTTTTTTCTCAGCCAGAGTAGTTTGGCAAACCCACTCTGGGTGCCTCCGAGCCCTTCTTGCAACGCTCAGGCAAGTGGAGCGTAGCGTTGGCGTCCAGGCACCTGGCCTTCCCTTAGCCCTGCTGGCACAGTCCCAGGACAGGACATGTCAAGCTGCAACGCCCCCGGGGGCCCCACTGCCCTGGACTTTCCAGAAGTTCTGAAGTCCCTACTGGAGTATTCTTTACCCTGGACCAACAAGATGACAGGTAGGATTAAGGAAAGGTATGCTCTGTTGGGGCTTCTGTTTTGATTTCTCCTTCCCCTCCTTAAGTTGCAAGGCAAGAAATGGGCAGATCTTGTTTGTTTCAAGCCCTTCAAGGGTGTGTTTCCCCAAAGCGTCTAAGTCAGACAGGGAGTTCTGGCACTGTGCATGTTAGGCAGCTAGGAGGGAAAAAGCTGCAGCAATGGATAGATTACAAAATCAGTCAAGAGTGCTGAGCTCCTGATCCTTTTAATCTCTGTGCTCAGCTACTTCTTGGACACCCTCAAAGATTTGTGCATGGAAAAGACTTGGGCACAAATCTTCATTCTCCTATAGAAGCAACTTCCAGGACTGCCGTTCATGTTGTCCCATAGTTAATAAACACTGAGCCTCCAGACAGATGCAGACTGTCCAGAGAGCCAGGCTGCGTGAGGCAGACTGACTCTGTGCAAACTTTGATGCTGCAGTTGTTTATCAATGGAAAGCTGAGGTAGAGAACACAGCAAATGTTGCACTTTCTTTGCAAGAGCCCTTCTGCACTCCTAGGCTTTCTCACTCTCTGTGCAACATCCTAGAAAACAAACGGAAAAGAACCGGGAGATTATTTAGTTTAGTCTTCTGCTGTGCTAAACACTTTGCTTGTGCTGGACTGACTGTTTCTCTGTTGCTGGGCATACTCCAAGAGCCTATCACACAACTAGTCTCTGGTTTTGGATAGGATGCCACATGCCCTTGGCAAGCTGCTTTTTGGTAGTTATGTTTTAATGTTCACTGCTGAGTGCCGGGGAGGTGCGTGGGAAGACCTCAATTCAACAAGCTTATGTCTAGGCATGAGTAAGTTCAACTCACAGAAACAAACGTGCATGGAGCCCAATCTTCTATATGGAATTGATACATGCAGACAGCTCTGCAGTCTTGAGGGGTAGCAGGACCCAGGAGCCGAAAAGCCAGACACACAATGTGTAGAGGGACCCTGCTTTCGCTCCAGAGTCAGTGGGAGAAAAGGCTGCTGCTGTGAGAGTAAAGTACTCCTGACAGAAAAAGCAACTGCCTATACCTGTGGTAATAGAGTGAGCCCTGTGGCACAAGCACAGCTCCCTGTGGGAAAGGGAAATAGCGCAAGGGGAGCTGCCGTACCCCCTAAGGGTCTCACTGTCCCATTCCTCTGCTGCTGCCACCTGTGAGCTGTGTCTTTCCTTTGCTGAGACTGCTTGCTTACAGGTGTGTTTATATATCACACTGTACAAAGTTCCACTGTTTGTGGGGACCAGTTTTTCCAAGCTGACTGATGCCCACGTAGAAAGCAGACCTGGCTGGGAGGAGGCAGTAGCAGACGTGGGAGGTTCCTGTGGTGCAGAGCCTTGGTGTGGCTAAACTGAGTTTGGCTGCCTTTCTGGGATCGCTGCTCTCCACCACCAAGTGGATTGAATTAATCAAAGGGAGGAGTGCTGGCAAGACCTATGTTTGGAGTAGGGGGTAAAGAAGAGATCAGTGAATTGCAGGGAGAATAATTTAGTCTTAACTCAATGTGACTTACTTGGCAGATGAGGGTGCTGTTTTGTGGCAGCTTTCTTCCTCAGGCCCAGGACCACCCTGCCTCTCAGCATCACCTCCTTTAATCCTCAGAACTGTCCTTACTATGCTGCCTGCCTCTCCAGACCAGCATTCACATTATGGCCCTCTTCCCACAGAGCTCAGTTCTCTCCTCGTGGGTCTCCATACTTTCACACCACTCACCTAGATTTGCTGGCTCTCAGGCCTCTGTCTGAAATGTGTTCTGCTATTCAAACCTCCCTAGTGGGGCTTGCTGTACATGTGCCCCCAACCCCATGCCTAGCACTGGGCTGCCTGACGCTTGCCTCTCTGCTGCACCAGAACTGCTGTTCTGCATCATCTGGCCCTAACAAGACTCCCAGCAGTTAACAGCCAAGGCCGCTGCATTCCTCTCCTCACACCTCATTGTCCTCCTCTCTTCCTTCTCAGCCACAGAGTGAAAGAAAATGTGAAAATCCCAGGCAGATCCCAGCTTAACCAAGAAGGTACAGCATGTGGTGCAGTGTCCACTTTCTGCTGGCAGTTGCTCAAGCCTCTAATCTCCAGAGGTGGCAAGGAAAAGCTGTCATGGTAGTCTCTCTTCTAGCTGGCAGGGCAGAGCTAATGCTGGAGCAGAGTGATGTGAGAAGGAACCCACAGGAATGCTCCCCAGGAACTCCCTTCCTCCTGCCTTTGGGCCGAGCAGCTAACACTGTACAGGCTAAACCGTCCCCAAGCAAAGCTACAACTCAGTGGTGGTGCAGAGCAAACCTTAGCACAGTGGAGTGTGGGTGGAAATGTGCTGGAGGAAGAACACAGTCGATCTAAAGGGAAAAGCCCTGGAGTAAAAGCTGCTGAGTGGTTTTAATAACCTCCATTCATATGGACATTACCCAGCAGACCAGTTTCCATTGAGCCCTGCAGGGGGGATGCACACAGATCCTGTTCCTTGAAGGAGTGTTATAGAGTACTGAGGCACAGCATCATGCCGGGGGCCACCATTGTAGACAACAATGGAACAAAGTGACCATGAGAGCCATAACTGAATGGGAAGCCTGCAGCCTGCCCTGCTTTGGCTGCATCCCCTTGCCCTGTTCCTAGAAGCTGCTCCTTCTTGACCTCACTAGGTTGTGTTCTCTATAGACCACCTATCAGTAGATGTCTGCCAGGCAAAAGCATCGCTGTGAGCTCACTGCCCCTTGCCGAGCTGTGTGTGCTGCCTCTGTCGTGTGTGGTCCAACATCTGTGTCTCATTGCCCTGTGTGAAGTGGTATCTCCCTTTCACACATGTGCCTTTTTCTGCTGCCAGCTGAGCTTGGCAAGGCAGAGGGAGTCCATGGAGGGCACGCAGCAGCCCTGGAACACACTGGGCAGCGGAGCACGACCTGTTCGGCCCGCTTCTTGCGGCTGGATTTATCAGCTTTGATAAATGATGCATTAACCTGTGCTGTTTCAGCCTGTATTAGCAAGGTGGCCCTTTCCAAGCTGCCCATGGGGCAGCCTGTGTGCAGGAGTTGCATCAGGAGCTGGAGGCAGCAGATTGAGCCTCTCAGCCTATGCCAGAGAAGCAGCTGGCAGGCAGGGCAGCTCCCTGTCTGCCCAGGTTGGGTGGATGGAGGTGTACCCTGGTCCTCATGGCAGCAACACATTGAACTTCAGATCCATTCCGTTCCCTGGGGCGGGTGGGGAAGAGGTCAGGCCTGATTTGTTGTTTTTGTTTGTTTTTTTCCCTGTCACCAAGATCCATCAGGGCTTATTAGCAGGGGTCAGGGCGGATGGTGCCTGGCCACCAAACCGAGACGTCTGAGGTCTGTGGAGGGGAAGCTGGCCCAAGCAGGTGCCCAGGCAGGCGTGTCGCCGAGGGGAGGGTGTGCACTCACGGGGCTGCCTCTGCTGCGGCTCCTGCGGCTCTGCTGGGTGCGGAGGGGCCGAGCCCGGGGGGTGTCCCCTTCCCTGTGCCCGTCCTGCCGAGGCCAGAGGCGGCGGCTGCCGGCGGGACAAGCCCGTGGCTGCGGCAGCTGCCGCTTCTGCGACCGCCTGCGTTCTGTGGGAGGCGCTCCCCGCTATCCGCCGGTGCTCTCGGGCACGCACTTGGCAACGTTTGATCCCTTTGTGCTGCTCTCAAGCTTAAATCCCAGCACGGCACCCCTGCTGCTGGAGCGAGGGGGCCGGTGGGGGAGTCACAACGATTGCTTGTGACCATGACAGCCCGGAGAGACGGCCCTTCCCAGAGCAGCCCGGCCAGGCCAGCACCGCAGGGAAGCCCTTCTCCCTGCCCGCGTTATCCAGGGCACGTCGTGTGGGACGGGGGGGACCTTAAACCCAGGGCACGCGGGAGAGGTGCTCTCAGGACCCCGGAGGAGGGTGCTGAAGGGCGGACAGGACCGCTGGGGCGGGGGCAGGGCTGGGCAGTGCCTGGCAGGCTCCGCGGAGGGCTGTCGGCCCTCACGGCCCCGGCTCGATCCCGGCCCCCTCAGGCGGCGCGGGGCACGGCCGGGAGCGCGCAGGCGCAGGAGGCGCGCGGCGGGCGGGCGCGCGCCGCTCCCTCTCTGCCGCCCGCCCCCGCGCGCGCCCCCGCCCCGTGCCGGCGGTGACGCAACGCACGGGGGAGTGGGGCGTGGAAAGGGGCGGGGTTTCGCATGCTAATGAGCCCCGCGGGCCCCGCCCCCGCACGTGCCCCGGCGGGCGGGGGGCGCGTGCCCGCGCCGGCCGCGGGGAGGGCGGGGCGCGCGGGGGGCGTGGTCCCTGCGCTTGAAGCCGCCCACTTTGGGGGGCGCGGGCCAATCGGCTGGCGCGGCGAGACCGGGGCGGGGCGGGGCCGCGGCGCTCATGAATACTGAAGCACGCGCCGGGCGTCAGCCGGCCGCGCCTGCGCCGTGCGGTCC
>JAWWEW010000041.1:49513593-49596737 GCA_035583185.1 Anabacerthia variegaticeps | reverse complement strand
CGCGGGGGGAGCGGCCGCACGGCACGGCCACGGGCACGGGCCCTTCCCTCCGCCCCCGCCCGCCCCCGCCGGGCTGCCGAGGGCCCGCAGCACGGGATCGCGCCCGCCGCCCCTCGGGAGCGAGCCGGGGCTGCGGCCGGGCCGTGACACGCTGTCCCCGGGCCGCCTGGAGCCTCCCTGCCTGCCTCCCTCCCGCACGGCCGCGGGGCCTCTAGCCTTGGCTGACCTTAATTGCCGAGGAGTCGGCCGGTGAGAGGCGTAAACAGGCGATCCCCGCAGATTAGGTTCGGTGATAATCCGAGCGGGTCTGGCTGGCCGCACATGCAGCCCTGCGTGGCCCGGCGCTGCCGCTCCCCCGCGGGATGTGCAGAGGCAGCTGTGTCAATAGCAGGGCTGCTGCTTCCCTGGGCTTCCCTGCGGACGGCACGCTCATGGTTTGGGTCTTTCTTCATCTGGCAGTATTTCTGCCTTTCCCAGTGTCGCTTTGATTTCGAGGAAGGGATTATCTGCACTGCTGTAATACCCAGTGTGCTGGTGTATAATAAAGTAAGCCCTTACCCTTAAGAATTCTGATGCTGAGGGTCGTTTTTTGGAAGAGCAGGCAACGTCCAGGGTGGACCACAGTATTAGCAAGGTTGGCAAGATTGCTCTCAGTGAGGATCATAGTTATGTTGTATGTCTAATATTGCACAGTACCTTGTATACATTTTGTGATTCTAGTATTATTTTCTTCTTTCTGCTTAAAAAAAAAAAAAGCCTGTGGTAAAGGTTTTAGTTATGTTGCTATGGTGCAGGATGCTGCAGTACACAGAATCTTGAATCTCCAAAATTATGGCATTTATTAAGATATTTCTGCACCCAGGGTGCAGGTGCCAGTGCCAGATGATAGTGCCAGCAGGAACAATTTAAGTTCTCATGTAGAAGGAGCAATGGTGGCTGACAGGGATACGGTGACTTTGTCTTGGGGGTGCTTTTTGTGCCTGGAATCACGTGATCTAGCCTATGGAGATGTGAAATTCTGAAACTAATATGATTTTGAGGTAGTGCATTTTTCTAAAATTAGAAACATTTGATACTTTTACTAGATGACCCCATTCCAGCTCAGGAACGTGTTCAACTTGAGCCTCTAAAGCTTACCAGTGGGTCCATTGCATCTTGATTACCCCACTCCATCCATGGTGTGATAGAGTTCAGATTCTCATTCTTAAAATTTCTTCATAGATTTCCTTAGTTCACCTCGTTTTGTTTCACTTCACAGTTTGTGGAACTTGTTGCTTTCCTTTTATTTTGGTCTGATGCTTTTCTTGTTTGCATATTTGCAAGAGCAAAGAATGCCTTCATTGTCAGCAGGTAGTTACTCCTAATTTTACAAAAAGGCTTGTCAGTAGACCTGCGACTCAACTGACTTCAGAGGATCGTTTCTTTTTTTGTTCTATTAACAGTATAGTGACACAGACAAAATCTTAAATAATTACTAATTCACTTAATCCAGTGGTGCAGTTTTAGCAGGCTTTCCGAGAAAAGACCCTGTGCCTTTTCTCTGGAATGCCTCTTGACAAAAAATACAATTTTCTGTCTTATTCTGTGAGAAATGGTATCAACTAGCTGCAATGTCCATTTATAGACTCCACGAGCTACCTGTGGGTTTTCCAACTGCCATGGGTAATTTGACTACCCAGTAAGCAAGCAGGCTCTCTAATCCTGAGCAACAGAGGAGGGAGGTCAGCCAGTTCCAGCAGAATGCCATCCCCTTGAATGCCCTGCCATATACCGGGTATGGCTGACCAGCCTTCCTGGAGGTTGTTGTCATGTATGTTGTAGGGATTAATTAAATAAAAATAATGATCTTCTTATTAAAAAAGAAGCCCTGTGGGTTAAGGGAAGAGAATGAATATTCTGGAGCAGGAGCATAGGTCTCTTACATTAATATCGAGCTGCTGCATACTCTCCAAAGGATGCCTTAATCACCAGTTGCACTGCTGTGGCAGGAGGAATGCCTCAACAAACATCACAGTAATGGGCATCAGGGATATGGAAACCTACAACCTGTCTTGTTCCACTGTCACAAGTGGGACTAAAGAGTTACGGAGCAATCAACTATAGTCTATATAGTGCTTTCAGTATAATTTAACAGTATTTTTTGATGAACAAGGGGAAGTTTGTCAAATAAGTGTGTTCTGTATGTGGCTGGGATAGCTCTTGACAGCTGTGGCCAAAATCGTTTAGCTGGCTTTTTGGTTTTTGAGGAAAAAACAGCATGTGGAATAAAGCTCTTTTCAGGCTGCTGCTTTTGGCTAAAATAGCAATATTTCCAACAGTTCAGTAACTGGAATGGTCTACTTAAATTACTGAGCATAAACTGGTTGCTCCCTATTAACAGCAGATGTACAACCCAGTTAATAGGTCACAGTAGCAGAATGAGGGGGCTAAATCGGACATGAGCCATCAGCTGCAGAAGTACAGTCCAGATTTATCAGGGTGACCTTGAATCGCTGCAAATGGAGCCTCTTAGGATACTGCAGCTCTACTGTCAGGTAATACCTGTTTACACTATAAATATCTTAAGAGAATTAATGTTTCAGGTCCCCATGCTTAGGCAGGCAGAAACGTCCCCCTCAGGATGCAAGAAGTTAATTAGTGTTTCATTAGATATTGTGCACCCAAACAGGATGTTGTGCGGCAGAAATAAAGATTAAATGAACTGAAAGAAAAGCAGTGGGAAAACGTCAATGCAAAACTGATTGGAAGGTTTTATCATTCTATGTATCATGTTTGAAATACATGGGCACCCAATATATGTGTTAACTTCTGCTATTTTGTTTCAGATATTGTTAGAAGTGAGGGAGGAGAGAGAGAGACGGCATAGCTAAACAAAGACAGCACTGGGAGCCCAGTGCTTGCCAGTTGTCAACTTGTAGCAAAAGGACAAAAAAATTCGGATGCTTTTCTTATGGAGAGGAAGGCTCTAATCTGGTGGGAGCCAGGGACAATCACAAGAGGAAGTTGGAGGAACCACAATTTTTCCAGGTTACTGAAGGGACAGCAGGATGATGATCCACATCTAAAAGGCATCTAAAGATCTGAGAAGAGCCACATACTTCAGTAGTATAGTCTTTTAGCATCTACCTTCTGAAAAATATTTTTAAGCCTTATATTCAGCCTACTTAATGTTTCTTTTCTCCTCTCTTGGAGGTGTTTATTAGATGCTGTGAAACAAAATCATTGCTGGTTTATATTAAAAGTAGCATAACTTATAACGGTATACTATTGTTTTCAAGGGTAAAGAAAATCTTTTTAGTTGACATTTTGACTCAACATTTGCGAGTTTGTTATCATGTTAATAAAAAAAACCAGTTATTTACAAAGAATTCATTATTGTCATTTGCGTTTGTTTTGGTGATGCATTTACTAGGATATCATCCACAACCTCCAGTGTAAATCTGGGTCTGGTTGTTCTAGGCACTATGCAAATCATGGAGAAATACACAATCTCTGATTCACAGGTGAAGTGTTGGTTCCAGTTTGTGGGGTGTGCTTCAGTAGTAAGTGAAATCATCCTCATATGTGGTTTAGGTGCCGTTTCTTTGCTAGCTTCAAGTAGGAACTGTTTAGAAACATTATGGTTGTTTGCATCATGACTGTTAACCTGCATGTTTGCTTTGCCCAAGCAAAGGGTAGGAAAGGTGCAAAACTCTCTGCAAAAAAGGTCTTTATAGCAGGAATAGGAGCTGGGAGATGGCAGTTCGGAGGCAGCAGTGTGAAGTGCCAAGGGGAAGGCCAAAAGCTGCAAGGTGATGCTAACAAAGCTTAGGTCCAGGAGCCACTGGTCTGAATTTAACACATGCTTTAAGTACTTGCTGTTAGTCCCAAGTCAGTGGCTAGTGAATACTTTCTCAACAGCTTAGTTTAAAATCAGTATCTTTCTTTGTATAAAATGTTCAGAGTATGGTAGATAATTTACTTTGTATGACAGCACTGTTCTTTAAGCCATAAAAAGCTCTTTCAGTCTCAGTTCCACACCAGCTAAGGCAACAGCGGAAGGAATGCCACTTCTATCAGAATAGGTTTTATATAAATAGGCTTTTCTGATTTAAAGCAGAGTTTCACCCCCACTTCCACTCCCGATAAAGAAAAATGCTCCTTTAGCATATTGTCTAGAAAACCCTAATGTCAAAGATTGGTACATTTTATTGGGCTAACCTCTGTGAGTACTGGAGATCCAAACTGCTCCAGTGTATGTCCTTGGAGTCCCTGTTCCATTGAACTGAATATTTGTCGGCTTCCATGGTAATACCCAATTTGCAGTTGGTTAGGGCACAACTGGTTCCTTTTGACAGCAGTGCTGGCTCAGTGCTGGCAGCACTAGCACTGCTTCTGCAATGCCTCCTTCAGTGCTGATAGAACTGCATGGCTGCATGGAGAACTGGATCAGGAAAATGACTTGGATTTTTAATTTTTTTTTCCTGCCAGCGTATTTTTATCTCTTAAATTATGTAATTATTCCATAACTTGAGTTTTCTGCTTGGATTCTGTCCCAGACAATTGTTAAGATTCAGTAGCTATGGGGAACATAGAAACAGCCATTTTTCTGTAATATGTGAACTGTGGCACAGTAAATGGAAGAAAAATTCATCAGTCTCTTGTGACTTGGGGGTGGGATGTGGGAGTATTCCTTATTAGACATCTCCCCAAAGAGTGAAAATTGTATGTAGGTACTCTGAGCTATCTATAGTGAGCAGCACTGGGAGCTATTGCTTTGTGTGGACATGCTGAGTCATTTCAGAGAGAAATGCCTCTAAAATGCTGAACAATAGACATCCAGGTCTCTGGTGTCCTGTGGACCTTTAGACTAATTTTCAAATGTAATCTGAAACCCCATATTCCTTTCATGTTTGTATTTAAATTATTGTTCTGTATCTTCCTTCTTTGTGCATAGAAGAAGCTACTCTGCTTCCTCGGAGTTTTCTTAATGGCTTCCTGTATAATTCTGCTTAAGGACACTCACTTTTGTTGTCTTCTCAGATGGGTATGTGAAAAACAGGCTGTTTTGCAGTGACTAGTTAATAAGCTCCATGCAATACTACATCACACTGTGGAAAGTTATCACAGCAAAGATGATGATCTTCAAGGCTGTTTGAATGTCTGTGGTCCAGCATCATAGGGGGTTAGAGCATTCCATACGAAGTTACATGTGAATACATGAATGTTGCCTTTCTGAGTTTCCAGATCACGTTACGAGGCAGAACTATTAGCTTTCTGAATTTCCTTTCATGGGGATTTTGTTAGACTCTTAAACCTTGAATCTCTCCTGTGTTTCGGCTTGTACAGTGACCTACTTGTATCTTTCAGATAAAGAGAAGGAGAAAATAAAGCTTGAAGAAGATGAGGCAGCAGCTGCCAGCACTATGGCAGTTTCGGCTTCCCTTATGCCGCCCATTTGGGACAAAACTATTCCTTATGATGGCGAGTCTTTCCACCTGGAGTACATGGATCTGGATGAGTTCCTGCTGGAGAATGGAATTCCTTCCAGCCCTACTCACCTGGATTTGAACCAGAATCCACTCTTGCCTGTGGCTGAGCTGGAAGGAAAGGAGTCTGCCAGTGCTTCCACTGGTTCTCCTGCATCATCCTCTTCCACTGCAGTTTACCAGCAATCTGAAGCAGCCTCGAGCACAGGTAGATGGAACAATATGGGGCTCTGAGGCTTCTGTTGTTCTCGTACTAAAAGGTACCTCTTGAGATCAAAGAGGAGACATGTTAACCTGTCAGTGTTAGCTGGGGCAGGTTAAGTAGCTCAATGTAGAGCCTTAGTCCATGTGTCAGTTCATGAAGATGCTGCCTCTCCTCTTCCTCCCCTTTCTCCCTCCTTTGAAAAATGTGTGCAGTCTGTTTCTCTTTTGAAATTAGAAGAGCTGAAACAACAACAGAAACTGTTTGATTTCTTAGTATTGCTAATCTAGTGAGAAGCTGGACGTGTTGAGAAAATATTTTCTCAGGTTATTTTAGAACAGATTTGATAGCTTGTCACAGGTCATGGGTGCTACCTTGGTCTGCTTGGATGAACTTAATACTAACTTAATGTACCTCAAATAACAATATTAAATAGAAGAACAATGATGCAATCTTTTTTGTGGTAGCCTGTGAAATGTGGAAACAGATACTTGGAAAAGGTGTTTTAATGATGCAGTTTGAAGTTCTGTGGTGCTTTGAAGTGAGAATGGGGGAACACAGAAACAAAACTGTACTTAAATGGTACTAGGAAACTTCTACTCTACATTTGTAATATGGAGATCATCTCAGTTCAGTTTGCCCTAGATTTGGAGTTTAAATCTGATAGCCTCTAAATTTTCACAGTACTCTTTTATGAGCAGGCTTTACAGAAAGCACTTGGTTCTGGGCCTCTTCTATGAATCTGTGAGAAACACAACCTGGAACTCCTTCCATAAGTCATAGAGTGTGACTTTTTTCTAGGTGGAATATGAAAAACTTATTCATTGATCACTACTGCAAATTGCACTGACATTTGCAATTCGTGTATATAAAATTTGTAAACAATAGATTAATATGATAAAGTTCATATGAACACTATCAGTGTCAGACAGTCCGTTGGGACATTTGTTGCTATGTGACAAAGATGTAGAATACTGTTGCGTTTGTAACAAACCCTCCTTTATTTAGCCATTTCTTTGGAAATACAGTTGTCTGACCTTTGAAGGTTCCAGGGACTGGGGTCTCTGGGCAGGCTTGTTTCTGTAGGGACTTCTCTAGTACAGAGCTCAGGCTGTTACAAGTTTCTCCCTTCTTAGTGCAGTTGGAGGTGCTTCTTAACCGTGCAAGGCATGTAATTTTTGCCCAGGAAGTATTAACTCCAGTCCTGCATCTGTCTGCTCATGTCTGTTAGTCTGGCATATGTTCCTCGAGTTATGTTACAGACTGGACTGTGAACCCTTCCCCTGTACCAGCAGCAGTACAGCACCCAGCATACCCCAGGGAAATACCAAATTAATACTGTTAAGTACTGCTCACAACAGGGCAATAAATAGACATACAAGTTGGCTTTTTAGTTGATTCTCTACATCCTGCTGAATGTGTTGTAACTTCTCCTGTTGTTGCCAGAGTCCCCACCACAAAATGAGAGAAATACTCCCAGCCCCATTGATCCTGACTGCGTAGAAGTTGAGGTGAATTTTAACCCTGACCCTGCTGATTTAGTGCTGTCCAGTGTGCCTGGTGGTGAGCTCTTCAATCCTCGCAAACACAAGTTTACTGAAGAGGACCTGAAACCACAACCTATGATTAAAAAAGCCAAGAAGGTTTTTGTCCCAGATGAACAAAAGGTAACAGATTTATTGCTGCAAACTCCTCTAGGCCTTGATGAAAGTTTCTGACTCTCTGTGCAAACACTTTGACATACACAGCTAATGCAGTACACCTATATGATTGGGCAGAAGCACCGCCAAGAACAGAATTGGCAAGCCAACTGCTGTGCTTGCTGTTTTGCAGGTTTTGGTATCATGAGATAATTACTGGCCAGGAGCAACTGATCATGCTATAAACAGAAATTAGAAGAACTATCAAGTCAAATCCTCATCACCTGCACTTTTGAAGGCCATTGTCTATATCTGCCCAACATTATGTCTGATCTGGATTTAAGCAACCCAGACAACAGAACAGGTTGTTTCCTGTGGAAGTTCACTCCTGAATTGAAACTAAGTAAAGGGAGCTTTTCGGCTGCACAGCTTCTTAGTACCCAAATCTTAGTCTCATTGGTTCTAGCAGTGCCCTTGGTTTATCCTAAAACAAGACTTATATAGGGATGAAATCCTATGGTACTGTATTGCCTCCATTTTGATGCCAGAGCCCTGCAAACCTATGGAGGAAATTCCTCAGTATAGCAGTCAGTGTGAATGTCATTATACAAAAAAGAGGTGTCTCTGATACGGTTGTCAGTTTGGCATTATTTTATTTTCCAGGATGAAAAATACTGGACAAGACGAAAGAAGAACAATGTGGCGGCAAAGCGTTCCCGTGATGCTCGACGATTAAAGGAGAATCAGATCACAATTCGGGCAGCCTTTCTGGAGAAAGAAAACACAGCCCTGAGGACGGAGGTTGCAGAGCTGCGCAAGGAAGTGGGACGATGCAAGAACATTGTTTCTAAATACGAGACCAGATACGGACCCTTGTAAGCACACCCCTTTTCCTTGTTAGGGCTCCTTGTTCTAGCCTCTTAGACTTCTCTGCCTTCTGTAGAGACTCCCAGAAATAAAGTTTATGGAGGCTTTGCCATTTTGCATCTACATTAAAAAACCCAACAAAACACAAACAAACCCTGTTTCTGTTGGCACAACTTGTTCAGACCCTTTCCTGATCATTGCGTTGCCCAAAATCTGTGTGTCCATATTTACAACTTTATTTTTAACACTGATAAAGCATTTTCTGATGTCATACAATAGAACAGATTCACCTGTCTGGAGGAATAAATGTTGATTCCTCCTGACTGGACAGGGCTTTTGCTATCTGTTCTGATCTTCATTCTAAGTGGAGAAAGAGCTTAGGAGACTCTTTTCTCTTTCTATTTATTTTTTTTTTTTTTTTTTTTTTTCCCCCACAAACTCTTGTTCTTTTCTCCTCCCCATTCCACCCACCCCTCCCAGTAAAAGTGTAAAACATAATTTTAGGATATAAGTAGATGTTGCTGGGCAGCATCATGAAATTGTTTCCTCTCCCATTCAGAGGCACTAGAAAGTACCTGTTGTATAGAACTCTGTTCCTGTTCAAGAGGAATAGGGGAACCTTTAGGACAGGAAGACAGAAAAATATTCATTCTCTTGTAAAAACGGAAGTATTGCGAGGTTAATTCATGAGTGTTATGCAGAACAGAGTCAGTGCAATTTTGATTAAAATACCATTCAAATGTTTTGGCAGGCTCCGATCCTGTGTAACTTCCAGAAACCAAGGAGAGAGAACAGTAGTGAATCACTCGCTTTACAACTGTAGACAAAATAATTTGCTGTGGGTTTTGGGATGTATTTCTATGACCACCCCTCATTTTTTCCTCAGAGGGACTTCTCTTTTGAACTGCTAATAAAGCAGGATGTTGCACTTAACTGAGAAGTAAGGGAGATTTAGAAAAAGAGGTCTGGCTCTGTAGGCTGAACCTTGAGTCCCGTCTGTTAAAAAATGGCTAGTACCTTGTGCTTTGGAAGAAGGGGCTTTTTTAAAGAAAAAAACAAGCCACTGCTACTTTACTGCACCTTACCTATTGTGCAAGAGATTGAGAAAGAATTTTGATCTTTTGCCTCGTGAACGCTCTATGGGATAAGCTACACTCACTGTAAACATGAACAGTTTACCTCACTATCTCTCCTGTGTAGCAGCATATCTGGTTTCTCCATGCTTGCTGGTTCTCTCTCCAGCATGTTTCCTGATAGAAAATTAGCACACAAGACTTGCCCTCTTGGAGGTAATCCATTCTCAGCACCAAGCACTGCTTCAACAGTATGTGGTGTTAGAAGAAAAAACATGTTGTGTGTGATGTTGGGACCTTCTACATGACCTACAACTGCAAGAACCAGAAGCTTTACCAGAAGTATATGTCTAGAAGTCCTCTTAACAAGAGAAGCTGTCTTAAGATAGTGGCTGTGTCAGAACTCTTAGGCTATGCTTCCTGGGTTAATATTTATATTAAGGAGTAACTGTGGGATAGAAGGTGTTGAGGCTAGTTTGCAGTTCCTCTATTGAAATCTGGAAAGTATATTAAAAAAGCATTGGGTTTTATTTTCTATACTAAAGGCTTCTTGCCTAGCTTGACTTTTAAACATAATGTAGAAATTTTTATGAGTTTAGACCAATTGTGTGTTGACTTCTTAAGGAAGTGGAGAAGCAGGCTAATCCAGAACACTTAATGTATGCTTTGAACTATCTCCCCCTCTGTTATGCTCTTAATTTGACTAGAGTGGCTCTTGATGCGGTGTTTGTTGGTCTAATTTCTTCCAAACATACTAAAAATTGTCACCCTTTCAGCAGGGGTTTTTCTTTCACAGGGTGGTTTGTGGTGGTGTTGGTGGGAAGTATGTTATAAATAAATTGTCACACTTAACACTTTGCTTTGTTTAAAGTGACTTATCTGATTCCGAGTGATGCAACTTTAAAGACTTTTAAAAACAAAGAAACTAAAAAGCACACATGAATCGCCAGTCTTCAGAGTGAGCAGTGAAATCTATGAGGTGTCCCAACACAAACAACTGATGATGACCCTGCCTGCCTCCTTGCCTGCAAGTACCCCATCTGACTACCCAGGGCTGGGCATGATGAAAAGTGCAAAGTCTCCTTAATTCTGTATATGACTTTCTTATCTGTCTTTCTCACTGTAACTATGAACTACAATAAGCTTACCTACTGGGGTTTTGTCGAGACACTCAAAGTTCATGTCTCAAAGTCTGTTGACAGCCTGTGTGAATAATGACTCTTCGTTTTGGCACTCGAGTGGAAGAAAAGAGGGAGTTTTAAAGGAAAGTGTCTGTGTATATAAAGAACTGCTATGTTTAAAGACTCTTTTCCCTGCAGTAGAATGAATTTTATTTAATACTGCAGCTCACTTCTGGTACAGTGTAGTATATTGTGGAGTACTGTGAGTGCAGAACTAAAGACACCAGGAAAACAGCAGCTTGTGAAGTGTGAGACTTCAGTGCAGAAAAGTACAGCAGATGAATTGAAACAATGCACAGTGTGCCATACAGAGAGTAATAAACCTCTATCAAATGACCCATGTACCAGTAAACATGGTCACTTTCCTGCTCCACAGCTACACTGCTGTAACCTGCCTTTTCCTTTGTATTGTTTATGAGGCTCACTTCCTTTTATGGTCTCTTGCTGAAACAGGATCTATTCTTCTGTTAACTATTTAGCAATCATGGAAAAGGTGCTATTCCGAGCTGCTGATCCCCAAGACTTTTGGCAGTCTGAGACTACCAAAGGAGTATTAGCTCCAGCAAAACAATGGCTGTTTAGCTGCCAAATCAGTTTTCTGTCTCTTGACAGCAGGAGGACTGTGGTGGTGAAAGAGTACTTTGTTCATTCATTTTATAAAAGTGAAACAGCCACTGATCTCCCAGAGTTACAACGGGCAGCTTAAGTATCAAGAGCCATGTGCTGGTGTGGGAGGGTAGATGGAAGCTTGGACAGCTTGCAGGGATGTTTATTGTGTGTAGAAGATGGAGGAAGTAGGTGGAAGTTCCATTGTAAGAGTTTCATCAGCATAACAAGAATCTGCTCTTATATTCAGGAAGTTTCAAATCTCAATCTATGTGGGAAGAAAAAAGTACTTAATTTCTAGGAAAGGAGTACAGGACCATGCTTTAGCCAAAATGGAGCTTGTAAGACAGGAGTGTATTCATGCCTAGAGATTGATAAATAGCACACACCTCAAGAAAAATAATTCTGAAAGCTTTCAGAAGCACAAGTGCCAAAATTATGAGGCATGACTAGTTACCAGCATAGCTCAGCGCTATCATGTTGAACAATTATTTTGACTTTGTGTCAAGAGATTCCACCCCTAAATTCAGAACAAAAAGGCAGAGAGAAAAATGTGAGAAGCAGCAGCAGATGCTGTAAATTTAATTTAAAAAAAAAATAAATTCAAAAGCCAGGATTCATAACCAGTTTTTGACAGCATACCCTTTGTAAAGAGCATATATATTAAATGTAGTTATTGACCTAGCATTTTTAATGGACCATGTTCTGAAGTCAAGGAAGTGTTTTTAACTTTTTGCTGGTTACCAAAGTATACTTATGAGTGTATTATTATAATTTGGGATTCTAAAGATTTGAAATAATCTTGGGATATTCTTATAAAATAAATTAATAGCTTAGTTCCATATTGCTGAAGTGCTAGCATATATTTCTACCTGTATCAAGTATTGCTGATTTGGACTGATATTTTTGGTATGTGCTGGGTTTTGTTTTATTTTGGTGATAAAGGCCAAACCATGGATTAAAAGCAAAGACAAACCAGCAACAAAACAAACAACTCTGACAGCATGTAAATGTAGCAACTTTTTGCATTCATAATTTCTAAATTTTCAGTTAGCTTTGGCTGTTCTTGAAAGTCATGCTTCCTATTCAAATCACAAAGCTAAAGGGTATTGTAACTGGGCAAGGAGTTGCTAGTCCTTCATTTAGATCTTACTGTGCTTAGGAATATCTTTTAAATACTTACATATTGTGTACAGGATCTGGTTTTGCAGTATGTCATGACATTTTAACAGCAAAATATTCAGTCAGTGAGATTAGCATGTGCAATTCTGTTGTTTTATTTCTGTTGTATTAAAAGCTTATATAATGGAAACTAACAGTGAATGTTCATTAGATCTTTCTTTCAGAGAAGACTGTTAGCAAACTCTTGTGCTTCCCTGTAGGACGGTGCAGATTTGCACTTTCTGTGATTCATGTGTCTGCGGGTTGCAAAACTGGAAAATCGCACTTTAGGGCGAGTGCAGCTCAACTCTTGTAGCTGGAGAATTTTTTTTTGTTTGGTTTGTTTTGTTTTGTTGAGAAGCAGCATCTTTAAAGGTAGATGAGAGGGTATTAACTATTTAAAGGAGTGCAGATATTGCCAGGCAAAAAGTACTGACAATGCCGAATTCCTTCCTCTGTTTTTGCAGTCTCAGGAAGTTAAGTTTATTGCTTCAGAGCTCTCTGCTCCTCTCAGAACAATTAGCTATATCATCTTATTTCTTTGACTATGATGACAATCCTATCTGTAAGTGATAACTTTGGTATGTTTTCATAATGGTCATAAGAAGACCAATATTGTTTTAGCTCAATTTGAACATTAGAAAATGCTGAATTGACACCATTAGTCTGAAGTTCTCTAGCCTTGGTATGCTCTGTAGAGGCCATAAGTGTGCCTGATGCCAACCTACCCCATTCCAGCCATAAAGGGACCATCTCCAATGGGAGAGAATAAAGGGAGTGTGCACCTTTCAGCATCACTGCAGGGATTGCCAGGAAAGAGAGCAGGTTTTCACAGAGATTACTTTCATTAGGACGTGGATTGACATCACATGGCCATTTCACAGTACTAACTCTGATATATATAAACTGTGGATGAGGTTTGTGGACAATGAGTGTTGTCTTACTCTACAAAAGAAACAGGCTATGAATAAATGATGCACAACATTTAATACAGTATTGCTTTCATACATGATTTTCTAATCTACACATAGTTATATCTCCTTATAATAATGTGGGTTTGTATCTAAAAATTCCCTAGAAGCTTAATCTTTCACCTGTTGCCAAGATCTGCTCCCACTGAAGCTAGTAACAAAGATCTCATTAACTCCCACAGGAAAAAGTCTTTACTCGCACATGGTTATTGTGCAGTTTTAGCAAGTGCTGGAGTCATGGGTGTCTTTGCTTTACTGTGGAGCATTCTGTGCTGGGATCAGATGGATGTATCTCAGATTGAATGCGTAATGTTGGTAAACTGGTCCTATCTATCACTTGTTCATCTACATAGTGATAGTTTTGGTAGTTTACTATAAACTTCTGTTGGGAGAAGAAATATTTTTTAATTTGTTTTTTTTAAAAGTAGCTTTTTGCAGTTCCTCTAGTAACATTTTATGTCTTTTCTGACAATTCTCCATTTCCTTGCTGTGCTGTTTGAAAGCCCAAAGTGTTCTAACAGTATAAATCACTTTCAGCATTATCTGCAGGACCGCTACTAATTGTACCAAGTTAATTTCAAGTTGGGGGGTGCAGTGGAAGGCCAGCAGCTTTGGGAATACTGTAATCAAACCATGTTTTTTTGTAGATAGCTGAAATAATGGACCTGCACAGAAGATAATATTTCTGCTTCAGTCTTGTAAGCCTCCTGAGCATAAAAAGGCTCTGTTCCTTTTGATCAGGTGTTTTCATTTTTAGTGAGAGAAGAGGTATCTCGGACCTTTGTGAAATCCAGACAGGCTTTTGTTCTCCCTTTTAGTTTTAGCTGCTAAGCACAAGATGAGGAATGCAAATTTGTCTTAGTGCATAAATCTCATACTTTTGGCAGCATACATCTAAATCCGTGAAGAGCAGAATCATTTGTTAGTGCTAGTGTTTTGCCTTTGCAGCACTGCAACACTCTGACTGGCTTTCTAGAAGTTCAGATAATTACTCTGATCTGTATATCTGCCACTGTAAACATGGTGAAGATAGGTAAACTCACAATTAAAGACTGGGAGAAAGAATGAATAGGCTTAACTATCTTCTGTGGAGATGCTAACAATGCTAATTGAGAAATTACAGTGATTTAATTCATGATAATGCAGATTTGTCATACAGATGTAATGTTAGTTTGATATCTGCAGTTAGTTTGATAGACTCACCCTTGTGAGTCACTTTTGGAATGCAAACTTCTTAAAATTCAGACACCTACAAGGAAAAAGGAATCCTTGAGGAGGATACATATAGAGAGAGACATAGATACTTGGCAATGAGGGCAAAGAATGAAAGTGAGAAGAGGAGAGTAATGCAAGAGTCTGACCTGAGCAAGGTTGCTAAAACCGACACCTCACTATTTTGCAATTCTAGGCCAATTTGTATCCCATCAGTTTAGCATCATACTGAAGAGAAGTACTAGTTTAGGTCTTGGGAATCTCCTTTTCTTGGTCTCACTTCCACAGTCCAGAAGAAAGTGAAAAGAATATATAGATAGGGAGGAGAGTTACTGCAGAGAAGCATGGAAAAAACAGCTGTTGCTTCAGCTCAGTGTGCTGTTGCACTGGGACTTGACCTGTCAATGTGAACTGGTAGTGCTGCATCATGAGGAAATAACTGTCTGAGGGCCCGATCTTTTAAGGCCTCAATTCTGCTGTCATTTCTGCATGGGATGAGCCCTGTATCTGTAGAGAACCATGTGGACTTCACAGGATCTGTTCTTGAATGTGAAGCTCTGTCCAGGCAGTCCGCTGCAGAATTGTGTCCTTAACACACTATCAGTTGTAGTTATAGGGCTGTTGATACTAAGTGTTACTTGGGTGCCTGTTACATAGCCAAAACCCTTGTTACTTCATTTTCCTAACTAAGGCATGAGCAAAAGCCCTTTGCTGTACAACATCTGTAAAAAAATTAAAAATGTACTTCACATACGTCTAGTAAATTAAGGCATGTGATTTTGGTCTGTGGGTCTCAACAAACTTTGCTCGTGTACCTGCCTGAATGTTTTCTTAGATCTGCAGCTACGTCTCAGTGAGAAGGTATGGTGGGATTTGTTTTCCCGAGGGGGCACAATAGCAGCTGTCATCTGACATGCTGCAGGTGACTGCTTGCTGCTGGCCAGGATCATGGATGGATGCATCCTCCGCACTTTTATGTGAAGTTGTCTGAAATATGGTGATAAACATGATTATTGGAATACTGTATTTTGTATAACTTAGAACATGTAAATACACTTTTAAAACTAATCTGTTCTATGAAGTAATAAATAAGTGCTTCCATTGTAATATCTGAATATTGTTAATGCTTCATGTAGCTTGATTTGGGATTATTTTTTTCCTAGAGAACTACAGAAATCAAAACAAAGATTGGTGTTGTGGAATTCTAGTCTAGTTGTGATGCTTTCTATCAACAAAAAAATGTTTTAATAATAATAATGATGAGCTAATTAAGCAGAGAAACTGAGATTTTGAGGGAATTGATTCTCTTCCAGTCTTTCTTTAACAGTAGTCACTGATTACATTCATAGTTGTACTCTTCCCATCCTGTTAGCTGGACAGTTGATTTGTTTGTGAGTAGCATTTGGAAAGTGGCAATATTAAATCATTTGTAAAGCTTAGCGATTGAGGAAAACTCAAGATGGGTGGGTTTTGTTGGGTGTGTTTTTTTAACTGTTCTCTCTTTTGGCTCAAACGGATCTGTCTCCACCCTTCAGCCAGACTGCAGCAAATTGCAGTGAAACAGTGAGGGACTGTTACTGGAGTTCATTTGTGACCTAGATAGTCTACATCTTTATTAGTTCCATTATGTACATAGATGACACAGGTTTCCTGTGGTGTGGAGAGAAAGTGATTAATGACTTGTGGTTTCGCTGAGTACATGTTCACTGGATGCTGCACAGTTGGAACTTTAATCAGCTTTCATGACCTTTTCTATCTCATGTTAAAAGGAAAAAAAAACTACAAAAGAGTGGAGTGAGAATCGTGAGCAGTCTGCTAGGAAATATGAGCACTTGGGTTTTGAGGAGGAGGTGAGATTAATTCATCAGCCTCCATGTAAAGAGATTAGCCTGTGATGACACTTTCTCCAGCCATAATGTAACTTCTTTGTCTTTAAGGCTGTACTGGAGCAGTCTCCTCTCTAGTAACAGCTCTGTCTGCAGTGTTCCATAAATGACAAAGCCACATCTTTTGTAGTGGGCAGAGACAATGGCATGTCTTTTTATTTTTTTCTATTTTTTTCCTCCCCTCTCAGTGTCTCTAGGTTGTAAAATAGCTATGAACCAGCTAAGCATATGTGCAAGTTATTCTGAAAATTCTGTTCCTGTAAAGCTTTTTCAGACACATAGAGGTTTTAACTAAATAGTTTGAGGGAACTCCTGTCTGCTGTATTTGGCCTGAAATTCTGTTGCCTCTTGGATAAAAGTATTTTTTTGTCTTCAGATGTGACACTGATCTGCCCCATTCATTCAGTGGGATGGATGATAAATCTGCACAGTATTTATATAAGTCTGATCTTAGCTTTACTACGTGTTGTTTAATCTCTTGGATGTCTACTCCTTGAGGTTGTCTGTATAATTCCTGTAGCTGCTTTTTGAAGCAGTCCATCAAGTGCATTTGAGACCATCCTGACTGAAAGAAATGAAAAGAGATTATAAGGCTTGTAAAGCAGCTGGGTAAAACTGTATTGCCATAAATGGTTTTAATTTATATATGAATCTTCTGTCCCAAAATGCTTATTTTGTACATAAACCTAAACACTCCTGGCAGCTGATGGGTGAAAATAAAGGTGCTTAAACAGCAATCTAATGAGGAAAGGGCATTTCACTATTACAGAGTTGGTATTATTTTATATTTCCATTTATTACACTTTTTTAAATGTATAAACCACAGATTTGAATTCTCAAAGTCTTCAGCTTGGATTTTGTGAGTAGTTTAAATCCTCTCACCTCTCTGCTCGTAACTGGTTTTTAAGAAAAAAAAAAAAGCTTTTGTTTAAAATGTAAAATTTTGACTGTATTAAATTCTGTTAGTACCCTTCCTTTTTAAGAAATAAAATGTATATTCCACTATGCTGAGACCCAGTAGTTTTGTTCTCTAGATAGCATACTGTGTGCTGTACACCTCCACTGCCAGTACTACAGCTGCAGTTTGCACTGAAGTTGGTAGACACTAAAGCAGCTGATTACCTTTTGGGAGCAGGTTCTTGCTGTGCATTTCCCATGTGTTGTGTGCTGATAACAGGTATACAATCCCCTGATTTTATTTTCGGACTTAATTGATTTCAAAAACTTTGCAAGGTTTTGTGTTTGTCCTGCAGTCAGTCGAGCTCTCTCATGTAGGGGGAGGTATCTGAGAAAAGTCAGCCATAGACACTCAGACCTTGCTCTATCTGTTCTTTTGGGGCTGACAACATTGACAAAATAATCAGAATTTCCTTTCTGTCATGGGAAGTAAAGTTCAGAGTAAATAAGTTTTGACCATGATGACAGCTTTCTCTATGCCTTTTCATTTTTTTACCTAAACCTTGGTTACTTGTTTGGTTGCTTTGTTGAGGGTTTTGCTTGGTTGATTTTTCATCCGTGGGGTTTTGGGTTTTATTTTTTTCAAAAGCTGGTACTTGAAGATCAACTTGGTAAGGAATCTATATATTCAGTGCATCTGACTGAAAAGGACAGTTTTCAGAGAAGACTGTGTTCACTTTCTTTTGTGTCTTACAGTCCATGATATTTCTTCCCAAGACACATGCTTTCAAGGTAGATGAGATCTCTGGAGTTTCAGTTTCATATCTAGAAACTGCAGTAAGGCAGCCTTTGTTGGATCCTTGCTTTTGTGAAAGGTATCCTGTATGATTTGTGATGGAGGGTGTTGGCAAGGAAGAAATTGTGTCACTCAGTTGCTTATCTCTGGCTGTCTTCCAGAGCCATGGCAGGATTAGTGACTAAGGCAATTTCTTTATGAAAGCAAAAAACTGCCTCTGTAGAGGGTTGGCCCTGACCTCTACCACGTACCAAAGGCCAAAGACTTGACATGGCCAAACCAAAGAATTGCATTGGAAACTGAGTAGATATAAGGTTGTACTGGATGTATCCTGGTGTTCTGTGGCCTGAACACAGTGGAGGATATTTGGCAAATTTTCCCTGTTGCAATAGCAGCTGGCAGCAGCAGCGATGTTTGCTATACAGCACCTTCTTTTCAGAGAGCTTCTCTTGGGTGGGTGGGGAGTGAGCTTATAAATGTGCTAACTCTGCACATTATATTACTAGTTCCCTCTGGAAAATGTTGCTGCTCTTAGTGATCTGAAAGATGGTAATGGAAAAAATAGCAACTTCCTTCCTGTTTTGTGTTGGGGGGGATCTGCTGATCTTGGGACTTCAAATGCATTTGTGCTCAGTGTTGCTCCTCCTGGCTACACCAGATCCACAAAAGAGTGCAGAAAGGATCTGTCTCTGGTTGGGTCTGTAGCAACTGGAACGTCTTGGTTGAGAAATGTGCAAGAGCTGCATCCACCGCACTCTTCTGGGTTTTTGCTTCCTCTTGGTTGTGGTTGTTGGCTGGACATGGCCATTGAGAAAATGTGTCGGGCTTCTGAGGAAACTGGGAGCAAACTGGCAGCGAGGGACTAAAGCCAGAGGCTGATGGTATAGGTACGATGGACTTGTGGTCGGGTGGGTGGGGAGTCCCTGGGAAATAATTGCGAAAGGGCAAATGGGACCAGCCTTCCCCCCCTCAGGGAAGGAGGGGAGGCAGAAGAGGCTGGCTTGGGAGGGAGCGAGGCCTGGAGCGGAAAGTTGCTGGCAGTATTCCAGATGCTGTAAGAGGCGAGTTCGTGCACCTCAGCCCTCTGCGCTTGATCACAGGCTTCTGATCAAAACGAGCTCTTGGAACATCCCCGAAACACGCTTCCATCCCGGGAGGCTTTGAGCCACACGTCCGTGGCTGCTCCACGGCGTCAGCGAGCAGGGCCGTGCGCTCTCGCCCTGCTGGGCTCCACGCCCCGTGTCCCCGCGCTGCTTAACGCGCTCCTGCTGCCTGCGGAGGCTGCCGCTGGCTGCCCTGGAGCCTCCCCTTCACCCTGCCCGCCGCTTATTTGGCCCCCGGGGTTTATCTGTCGCGGCCGGGCAGCGAGCTCCGGCCGGGCCCGCAGCCCAAATGGCGGCCGGGACGGGCCGCGCCGGCCCCCTGAGGCCGCGAGGGGGCGCTGCGGCCGCGCGCACTGCCCCGCACCGACCCACAGGGACCCGCACCGACCCGCAGGGAGCCACTGGGACCCGCAGAGACCCGCACCGACCCGCAGGGAGCCACTGGGACCCGCAGGGCCCCACAGGGGCCCGCACCACCTCACAGGGACTCACAGGAACCTACAGGGACCCGCACCGCCCCACACGGCCCCGCACCGCCCCACATTGCACCACTCCACACCGTCCCACACGGCCCCACAGGGCCCCACACTGTCCCGCACCGCCCCACACGACCCCGCACCGCCCCCGCCGAGCTGCCCCCCGAGGATGGCGCGGCGGGGCGGCCGTGCCCGCCTGACCCCGCAGTGAGGGGGACAAGGGGGACACGGGGCAGGCCAGAACAGCCGGTCACAAGGCCGAGGGTCACGTCCCGGGAGCGCGGGCCCCGTGCCAGGCTGGGACAGAGGCCGCGGGCCGTGTCCTGCCGACCTGCCCGAGTCAGCGCGTTTGGGGAGCGCCGGGGCCCGAGGGCAGGACGGGAACAGCGGCAGGAGCGAGTGCGAGAGAGCAGGAGTGTCTCCGGTGTCCCCTGAGCTCCTGCAGCGGGGAAAATACAGCCCAGGAGTCCCAGAAGGGCACTGCCTGCCGCAGGGGACAGCAGCCCAAGCTGCCCGGCTCGCCCTCGCCCCAGCACACCAAGCCCGAGGGACAAGCTTCCCTGGCCCTAGAGCTGGCTTTGTCCTGAGCCTGTGAGCAAGGCTGACCAGCACGGCCCAAAGCGTGACCCAGAGCAGCAGGAGTGGCCCCATTCCTCCTCCCCTTCCTCATCCCAACCCCGGCCGGATGACAGACGTGTTACAGACACGAAAGAAACGAATTTCTAGAAACCCAGAAGCAAAGGAGGCGACCTCTTTCTTGCCCCTTCAAAGACCTGTGAGGACCCTGAAGCACAACATTAATAACATGTAACCTATGGAGGATGCAGTGCACTGAGGTTTCAGCTCTGTACCAATCCCACCGGGGACCAGCTTGGGGACAGGATTTCAAGCTTCATTTCAGGCATGTGTATGGCTCATTCTGGGCTCCCTCCTCTCCTGCCATGCAGTGACTACCAGCCTTCTGAGTCTCTTACCAAATTAGGCTGCTTCTGCCCACCTTCCAGCCTGACAGGCTGTCGCAGAAGTTTATACCATGGCTGGCTAGGAACTTCTTTCTAATTTTAAGTCTAAATGTATTTGTGATCCAGATGAGCTTCTAGGAGAACAAATTAGATTTTTGCCCTAGCATATATTTATGATGGATATATCCTGTTCCCCCTCAAACTCTCCTGTTTTAGATTAAACAAGCTGCACACTGAGAATGGCCACTCAGAAGACTGCTTTGTACCTGCTACAGGTCAGCTCCATCCTTGCTGAGGGGGGTTGTCTAGAGCAGCATCTGCAGTGCCAGGTGAAGTAGTACCTCATACCTGTTGGTCTCTCTGGAAAATTCATTGTTGGGCATATCCTTGAACTAAGAGTCTTTATTCAGAGGCAAATTGGCAGCCCGTGGACAGTGTCCACCCACTGCCTGACTTCTTCCAATGCTCCAGCTTGAGGGGTGCCTTTTTTACAGCATTCTGAGGCAAAACACTGCTATTTTTCACAACTCTCCTTTCCCAGTGACTGACAGAGCCCCTTTCTTAGCCAGCTCCTTACCCACCTTGACTCTTCCCTGCCAGTCCTTGTGCCAGCAGCATTCAGTGGGAGATGGGACATTATGCAGTCCCCTGCTCTGGACCATCTGTCTCTTGCCCTTGGTCTGAGGGATAGGGTGGTGCTGGGTTATCGTGTTTCTGCAGGAGAAGGTAGTTTTTTCCCCCCTCAAGGTCCCTTCTGCTCGGCTCCAAGGAATGGTGATAACCCTGTGGCTCAAGGAGAAGGGAATGACCTTTCTAAAGTTACAGAGAGGCCTGGGGAAAAGAAAGGGTCACTGCGGGTCCTGCCGGCATGCAGGGCTGTGAAAGGTGAAGGGGAGCATGTCAGGGGACTGTTGATGGGCAAGAAGCTCTGGAAGAGAACATGTCCTCCAGGTACCACCAGCCCTGTGCCAAGGTGCTGCGTGTCCCTCTGTGGCAGTACAAAGCATTGCTTAGGACTGGTTCAGCAGAGCTCAGTTGCCCCCATGAATGTCTGCACAGCCCGGCTGGGGCTGTGGGGAAGAGCTGGAGAAAAAGGGAGGGGGAAGATTTAAAAATAGTCCCCTTCTCATTTTTGCAGCTGTCATTCATAGTGCGTAAGCAAGCCCGAGGCCTCCCAGCTGCCATACACATTATGCCTTACATAATGGGAGACACACGGGCATTGCTCCGGGCCGGGAACAGGCATCAGGCTGGGAACAGGCAGGGGCGTGACATTTATGCTACCCTGACAAAGCCAGTGAGGAGCTCCAGGGTGTCCAGGCCTTGAAAATAGCCTGTGGGTTGGGGAAGGCAGCTCATGTGGCTGTCAAGGGCAACCCAGCCGCAACCATAGGCTGGGAAGGAAGCGAGGGAGAGCAAGATACAACCCAAAGGTGAAGGCTGGCCTTGGTATGGGCTGCTGGCAGAAAGCTGGCTGGGGCTACTGGGCCACTGTTGTGCTTCGTGGGAAATGGCTATGGGAACAGGTTGGGGGCTGTAGGGAGAGCTGTGAGAAACACCACATTAGGCCTCAAGGGGTGACTGTTTGCTAGAGGGCAAGATGTGGCCTCCATCAGTGAAGGAACAGGGAGGGATGCAGAAATGGCACAGGGAAGCAGAGCATCTCCCCAGGGAGGGGAGCGCAGAAGGGGAAAGCAGGAGGTGGGAGAGGACAGGTCTGGGGGAGGAGAGAGACAGGCAATGTAGGAAGGGACAATGCTGAGGGAAAATAGTGTGAGGAGGAGACCAAGTGAATGGGGAGAGTTTTGAGCAGGAGGTGGGGTGAGAAGAGCAGTGATGGAACTGGTGGGGGCTGGGGAAATGGAGGACGATTCAAGTGCTGGAGGAAAAGGTGAAGGTCCACTGGAACTACCAGAACTGCCTGCCCTTTTCTGTCACCCCAGTGGTACAGGACAAACATTGCAAAGGGCAAAAGAGCACTCCACGTTCCACCATGTCAGCCACACTGGGCTCAGGCACTGCTCCCACATGCTTTTTCCCAGCCTCCCTTAGCCTCCCCAGCTCTGAAAACTGCTAACTCAGGGAAATTCCAGAGAGGAGGGGCTGCACATGTGGCAGCAGGTCAGGAGGACAGAGTTGGGCAGCAGTGGGAAGGCCACTGCTCTGGACCTGCGAGCCTCAGCCTCCCAGCCTATCTCATTTAGAAACACTTCCACCCCTCCCACCTTCTGGCCAGGAACTGAACCATATGTCTGCTCACTGTAGGATCCTCTCTTCTTCCAAAGATCAACGGCTTTCATGCTTTATATGCCAGCAGCCAGACTGCCTTGGGTAAGGCATGAGTCATTGTGGTGCGGTTATTTAAAGTGTGTCTCCTAAGAGCCAGCCACGTGCCTGTGCTGTGCGGGCTGAGAGGGAATGCACAGCTGGACCCCAGAGTTTACACATGGAGGGCCGGCTGCCGAAAGAAAGGCTGAGACCCGGTTAGCTTCTCCCAGAGCAAAGGGAAACCTTGGCACTTCACAGCAGCCCCCCATCAGTGGTGAGAACAATGCAGCTCATCCCAGTCTCAAACCACATGGGGCTATTTTCATGTCCACAAACCAAAAGCTCTTCAGAGGAGGTGACTGTTGTTGCCCAGGAGCTGGGCAGGCCTGGGGCTGGTTTGAGAGCCATGCAGTCACCTGCTTTATAAGGAGGCATGACCTGGAGCTGCCAGGATAGTGCTGGGATGGTGCTTGGGTTCTGTGCTGGAGAAGGAGCTGGAGTCCAATCTGAAATTTCAGGCAGCTATGGACTTCTAACAACTGTTGGAGAAATGGATGCCTTAGCTAGTAAATATTTATGACATATTCTGACTACTCCCTGCTGTTTTCCATTAGGACTGACATCCCAGAGCAATGAGTAAGTCCCAGTGTATGTCCTTCCTGGCTCTTCATCATTCAGCTAGACCCGCTGCAAGGCTACTGGCCTATGAATGAATCCAGGCTCAGGAAAGCTCGTTCTCCCCCTGCATCCTGCTGGCACCAACTGAGGTGCCGGGCACACACTGTGCTTAGGCTGAGCCTCGCCATCCTGTCCCACTGAGGAGAGGTGGTAACAACAGCCAGCCTTGGCAGGACGTTTGAGGAGCTGTTGCTGGCCAAGTTGAGGCAAGACCAGGCATTTCTAGCGTATGGAAAAGGAGGCGTCACTGGTGAGCATGATGTGTGCACTGGCAGTCAGGGTGAGATGCTGAGAGAGCAGAGCACATTTTTGCAGGGGGACCATGTACAGGCCAGCTAGATGGAAGATCTTGTCTGTGTTTCCTCACAAAAGTAATGTTTTCTGACCGAGAGCAGAGGCAGCACCTGCAATCTCCCAGTCAGGCCGCAAAAGCACAGAGCTGCTTTCACTGGTTGGAGGGCCCTGAGCTGCCAGGGTATGTCCACAATTTTCCCTTTGGACCAGGCCCCTTGGCACCAAAACAGCTCTTCCCAGAGCCTGGCTGCTCCTGCTGCCTTTTGCAGAGGCCTGGCCCTGCATGAACCACTCAGGGAGGGTCTTTTCACAGGGATGAGTTGCCGCCTGGAGCCCACATGAGATCACTTTTTCTCTCCTGTAAAATGCATCATTTAGCTTCACAGTATCACAGAATGTATAAGAGAAGGTATTTGTGCTAATTGCCCACTAAGCACTTCCAGAAAAAGCCAGGCTCATCTTTTCCAAGACAGCAACAGCAGGAGAGAATTGTGCCAGGTATAGGACCCATTGTCCTCTCCATGGCCAGCTCCTTCCTGCCTCTCTTTTCTGGGCTGTTGGTAGGCTGTTGTCTCTCTTCCATCTCTCCATTTGTATTATTGGATGATTTCCCCTCTCTCTATCTCCTTTGCTTGGCTAAACTTTGATTTTGGGGTTTTTTTGCTCTGTCCTTTTCCTTCTCCCCTTACTGCCTCACTTCTCTCCCCCTTCATTTACCAGTCACTGGTGGCCACTACCCAAAGTGGTGCTGGAGCTGTCAATAGAAGAGCCCTCCTGCAACCTGTATTACAGCCCCAAACTCCATTTGTACCCCAGACCGTGGGCTCCAAGCCCCTCTGCGGCTCACACTTCTCAGCTGAGCCCTCCTCCCACGCAGCTCCACTACACTAGAGCTCCGCTGCTTGTTGCTACAGCTGTAAAAGCAGGGACTGCCACAGCAGGGGAGGGATTGTAGCTGCTACAAGTGCTCCAGGAACCAGCTCTCCTGCCAGTCTACATCAGACCCCTGGGGGCTCATGTTTCATTTCCTGTCTTCCCTCTGCTGTCTGAAGTCCAAATGCCACAGACCCCCGCATGCCTTGGGGCCTTCACTGCAGTGATGGACACACTTAGGGGCTATGTAAGAGTCCACTTTGACCCCCAGCTAACAAGAACCAAGCTGTTCTCTCTGGTCTCTCCCTTCAATGTGAAGTAATTTCTTCATTCAGAAGAGAGAACATTAGTTACAAAATTATGAAAGGCATGAAGAAGTATCTACATGAGGAACAGTAGGGCTTTGGGATTCTGCTTCCCACTGATGGTAGTGTTACCCTATTTGGAGCAAGGCCACACTGAGCTAAGAGCCTGTTTGCAAGCTGAGACACCTTGGGCCTGCCTGTGAGGTCAGAAAAAAAATATGGTTGCTGGAATTGGCACCAGCCACTTGGGAGCCAGCAGTGGATGGCTCTGAACCAATGCCTAGGCTGGATGGTGGGTAGCCTGGAGCTGCTTTCAGGTGGGATGATAACCTGATACCCTTGGCGACAATGTCTGCTGAATTGGGCCCTGTGGTATTTTTGTAATAGCAGAGCTGTGAATTGCAGCTTCTCAGCTAAATTGCACTTGAGTAATGATCTCATGACTTGACTATCTCCACAACATTTTAATTAGTCATTTCTGTCTTCCCTACCACGACATGGTATTAGAACAAAATTATTGTTATTAGTACAAAATGTGACACCCACTGTCACACAGCTCTTTTCAAGATGGGGCTGCATTTCAGCAGCAATGGGTGGTCTTGAAGGTGTTTTTGGAGCCATCGGGGGGAAAAAGCACCAACATAATGGATACAAAACCAAGGGCAGACCTTTTGACTCCTTTTCTTCACAGCCCACTGAGGGACTGACACCCAAGAGCTGTAATGCTCTCATGGAAGTCAGCTCTGATACTGAGTGCAGCAGAAGCAGAAACAGGCCCTGGGGAAGGACGGCAAGGACAGGAGCTTGGGATGGAAAAGATTCAGAGGGGTCACATGTGCTGACTCCTCCATGGGTGTAGGCAAGCAGAGATGCAACTATACTCCTGCTTTATACAGAGTTTTGCAGGAGCAGTTTGTACTTGTAGATAACATGGAATGGTGATCAAAAAAACCTGCCTCCCTTTTTGGCTCCAGCAATTAACCTGTACTCAATGTTTCCATTAGTAAGCGAACTGAATGATGGCATTAGGTAGTTTGACATAATCCTGTTTGCCTACAAAGAACGTAAAAGCTCCTGCTTCTGTAAGCACAGCAGGAGTCAAACTGCATCAACAGCTTCTTTGGTCATAGCTTTAAGCCTCTTTTTAACCAGTTCTTCAACCTGCTTGGAGAAAGCTCCTCAAGCTCTTGCTGCGTGTCAAGTTGCACGTTCTTTGCTGCACTGCCTGTACACTTCTAGAGTTCCCACCACCACTCTTCAGCCTCCACTCTGCTCTGCTCTCCTCTCCTCTCCCTACCTTCCCTTCACAACTTTGCTTTGGGGTCAGTAGCTCCCAAGTGCCTCAGGACATTTGTGGTAGACACGCAGTGCAGGGATTTGGTAAAACACAGCTGCCTTCATCAGAAAATTACATTAATTCCCTTCTATCATCATAGTGCATCAACATTCATGGCATGTCAATGCCCCATTGCCACTTTGCTTCTGATTAAATGCCTCCGGGGTTTAATGAGTTTTCCTCCTGCTGTAAACCAGTGGTCACAGCTATGGTCACTGATGTAATCCCAAGATAATTTTGGACATCCTGGGAGGGGTGGCAGAACCAAATGCAGCTGTAGCATTCTTCAAAGGTTGAAGGCTCTTTTGGAGACTTCTGCAAAGCAAAACACACCTTGCAAAACCCATCACCCAGCTGGTCAGCAAAGACTGGTCTCAACAAGCTGTCCTGAATGTGCTCCTCTCATCTCCAGCCACGCTTCTGCCATCCTCGCATCTGCCACCTGCTCCGTCATTAGCTCTTGGGCTGGAGCCAAAGACTGTGGCAACACCTGAGCTACTAATTGGGCTATTGCAGCAGCAGTAATGGAGTGGGGATGCCTCTGCCAGCCAAGCCAACTGCTCCAAGATGGGCCAGTGCGCAGCCAGCACTCCTGCTGAGCTTGAAGCCCCCCACACTACAGAGCAGCAATGAGCTCCCACAGCCACATGCCTGTGCCCACATTTTTGTAAATCCTGTTTTGCTGCATGGAGAGCAGCCACTGCCAGCCAGGCAAGGCATGTGTAGGAAGTGGAGAAGATCAGGAAGAGCTGTGGAGGGGGAAAAAACGGAATCAGCTGGTCACAGGTGAATGGCACAAGGGTGAATGGACCCAACAGGAGACAAAGGTACTCCAGGAAGAGAGATGGCTGCTTGCTGGTGTCAGAACTCTCTTTTGCACCCTACTGCTGGCTGCTGTTTGCTCCTAGGATCAGGCCACAGTGTTTAGGGAAATAATCCATTGGAGCAAGGAAGATAGATGAGTGAGAGGAGGAGGATAGGATCCTGGAGAAGGATGCTTCCCAAGTTCTCCAGGTGAATGAGCTCTCATCTTGGAGAATGCAGCACCCATGGTGGCATTATTGGGTGTCATATCCAGATAGCTGGGAAACCCTTCCATGCTCTTGGGGTCTTCCTATAGCATCTGGCAACAGGTGCATGTAACAGCAGACATTACAGAGATGGAGTTGTTGTATCTGTTCACCTTCCTTTCTAGTCTGCTTGGTGAACAGCATCCACAAGGCAGAACAGACAAACTCATTTGTGGGCCAGTTTGAGTCTGTAACTGCCTGAGGTCGAACCTGCTTTGCTTGGCCTTGAAGGGGCCAGCATTCACCCAGCAGGAGTGAACCTTTGGCAGGGCAGGCTTCAGGCAGGAGTGAAGACAGCTGTGCCCCTGGGGAAGAGGCTTTTAAGTGTCTGTGAGGTGGAGTGCCACGGCACTGCAGCCTGCTTTGATGGTGGAAGAGCCTGGAAAGCCAGCCCTTGCCACCACAAGATGAGTAAGATCCTGCCAAGTGACAATTACCTCCAGGAGGAAATGAGGCTCCCTCCAGGAGCAGCAATGACCACTTCCCCCACCAATATCTCCAGGTGAAAAGGGTGGCCAACCACCTCACCAGGCACAGGAACAGAGGAAACAGGCACAGGATCCACTGCCTGCAGTGGAGACCCTTTTCAGTCTGCAGACCTTTCAGGGAAAGGGGATAACATTAAAGACAGTGAAACAAATGGGGGTCACCTTGCTAATCGTACCTTCCTGAACAGAGTTGTATCACAGAAAAATACTTGGGAAGGGTTTGTTTTGTTTGGGTTTTTTTTGTGAGGTCACAGCCTCTCCCAGTTCTGTCAAGGTCAACAACACTCACTGAACAAAATCAGTGGGTTTTTGTCAACCAGGCAAACACAGTGACATCCTCTCCCCTTGTCCTTTTACCTCCTGGACTGTGGAAGCTAAAAAGCACCTTCCTTTGTGGGAAGCTTTGCCGCACCATTGAGATGACATGGTCTCCTCCAGTGGGGTGCTGTGGTCTGGCTTTGTGGCTTCCTCCTGGTAGTGGGCCCCTCCCACCAGCTCTTGCAGCCCTACAAGGGCAGAGCAGCTCTGGAGAAGACACTTGTGCAACTTTGCAGCACACTTCAGGTATGTTAGAGGAAGGTGTCCAGCTCCAGCCAGTTCTGGACTATGAAGCTCTACTGGCCAGGCAAGGGAAGGGTCAGCACACAGTTACTAGCACAGACCTCCACTTCCCAGTGATGCTTTGCAGATTACTGTTGTGGTCCTGAGACAACCTTGTTCAACCAGTTCATCCTGCTTTCCAGGAAAGCTCCATCACAGGTACAGATCAATCAGGTGCTGCTGGAAGACCCAAAAGCTCCTGGCAGTTACTGTGTGCACTCAGAAGAGTCAACAATTCAGTCTCAGGTATCCCACGACATAAAACACAGGGGGCCAAGTTTGGATGGACTCAGGTCCTTTCATAGCATTTTGAGGTGCACAGTGGGAAGCCTGGAGTTTTTTTCTTAAAAATATAAAGCAGAAGAATCTCCTCAGCTGTGATGTTGTCTGTGTGTTCACAAAGAGATGTGGTTAGTGGCTTTGTCTTGCAATAAATATTAGTCCAATATGACTGATGAGGTACCTGCTGGTTCGATGCTGTATTATTCTCTGCTTACTATGGAGCTGTTGTAGTCCTCACTCTCACTCTGTAACCATTGATGTTGGAAAGGTTTTAACTTACGTTCAATGACTGGTCAAAATATTCCCATAACATGTTTCTCCGTGAAAGAAAATAATATTTTTCAACAAGCACTGTGCCTTTGGAGAAGACAGTAACTCCAAGATTCAAAATGAAGAATAAAATAGTCTTTTTTATCTGGCTTTGTATCGATCAGGTAATCTCAGTGGCCAAATTTCTCATTTGAAGAACCAAGTGAGGTCTCTCTTGCATGGTTTTATACACTTGATCTGTGCTGTGCAAACCCCAGTGCTCCCCTGGCAGATGAGGTCTCTTTGGTTCCCCCTGGTTTTTCTGTGTGCCCCTCATGTGCCCAGTGGATTGTGCGAGTGCTGCCACTCTGGATGTCGTGGGTGACGTCTGGTGTGTCCTCCTGGCTGCAGCTGGGCGCCACACAGCACTCCTGGGCACAGGCAGGGACAGAGGATGACCTCTGTAGATTTTGGAAAGGCGCCCGAGGCCTGCTGTGACGTCGCTCATGCCTCTGTGGGAGCCCGCAGCAGCACGTGTTGACACTGAATCCGACCGCAGGAAGATCAGGAAATGCAAGAATGCCTGTTGCCGAGGGAAGCTGGACGTGGCCCTTGCATGAATTCGCTGAGCTGTGCAACCAAGGCCCATGAAAGAAGCATTTCCTGCTACAGCAACATCACCAATTGCCCTCCCTATGCATCACCTTGTGTGGGTCATTTCAGGTTTATTTTTTTCTGATGAAAGCCCCAGCTGCACCTTCTGCAAGCAGTTTCTGGCTGATTCACTCGAAGGAAAACTTTGTCCTTGGTGGAAACACCCTGCCAAGTGGGAGGGACACACTCCCTCCTGAGGATCTGCTTCCTTCAGCAGTCAAGCTGTGCCAGCAGCACAAGGCCAAAAAAAATAAGCAGAACCGCCCCTCTCAGCTAGATCTCAGCAATCTGCAGAATAACATGGGGACTACACTTGCCTTCCTCAGTCTTCAGAGAAGAGGGAGAGAGTTCCCATCTCCTCCACCTGTACCATTCCCTGCCCCTCCCCAAGGCAAAGAGGCAAAATTTGACCCTGAATCTTCTTCGCAGAGATCCTCTTTTCCTACCTCGCTCCTGTGCCTCTGAGCACTTCTTGGGGGGAAAAAAGATCACATTCCTTCCTGGCACATGCATGTAACACACTGGACTAATTTTTGCCACTGGCAATAGCCACACACGAAATGTGCCCTTCGCTGAACGGTACAACTCAAGAGCACCATGTGCCAGCTGGGGTTTATCCTTTGCCAGCATGTCTCAGGGCTGGGGTGACAGCTTAATTCTTCAGCAGCTTTATAAAAAGATGAGGTTTCTGGAGGTGACAATGCAGACGGCAGTGGGGGGATAGTGGAAGAACAGCTCTGCAAGGCCTGGGGTGAACGTGTTCCTGACTGTGTTTGACTTGGAGCCTCGCCACAGAAACCAAAGGAAAAAGCACAAGGTTTTGGAGGCGGCTAACCTTGGCCACAGCCTGCTGCTGGGCTGGTGCCTGTGCTCCAGTGGAGGAACATGTGGGGTGGAAAGACCTGTCTGTCCCTCTGTGACCGTGGTGTCAGCCTTGCCCCTCACACCCACCAGGGCCATGGGCAGTGCTGGGGCCACAGCCATGTGAGCAGGGAGCAGGTGGCATTGGCAGGAAAACTCCTCAGGGATGCCAAGGACTCGGCAGGTCCTGGCCCCCCCAGCAGTGGTATTTTTCCACCTCTTGGTCCTGGCATGTCAGCAAGCGCTGGGACACAGGGAGGCACCCGCTGTTGGCGGCGCCTGTACCATGTGTTATTCAATCCCAATAATCCCAAGTCTCTGGGAGACTCTGGGGTAGCAGGACATGCTCTCCTGTTGGACCAAACTCAGGCTGTTTTGCTGGGCCTGTATTTTAAACACAGTACACGGAATGGCGTTTCATCCTTGCATAAGGCTCTCCTCTGTGAGCCAACCCCTCCCTCTCCTTGAACAGCCTGATTCGAGTCAGAAACTGCTGCTGTCACAGAGTGAAAGCCCAAGGCTGAAGCGTGGCATTTTCTACCCAGGCTGTCTCCTCCTTTCAGATAGGAGCCCGCCTGCTCCGTGACTCAAGTTGCAAGTTTCCTTCTTAATAACGGAGTCCCCTCTGACGAGTGTCTAAACAACACCCCCACGCCCCTCGCTTTGGAGGTTTCAGGAGACAAGTCCCATCTCGTTGCCGTGCCTTGCTGGAGCACGCTACTTAGGGACCGACTCATTCACTGTCCAAACACCCGGCAAACACTCCCACGCCCAGGCACTACCCTGCACTGGCCAAACGTGGGGCTTCGGCACCTCTTCTCCTCTGTGGAGGCTGACGGAAGGCAGAGTCTGTCCCTGCATACTGCTTCCAGACAGGGCTTTCAGCTCCCCACACCCTTCAGGCTTCTCGACACAGCACAGTGGCAAATACCTTGGGAGGAACAAGGCTATACTAAACTTCTTCCCTAATCCCTGCCCAGGCTGTGCAGCTATCAGCTGTAAACTAACTCCAGGCCCTACCTGTGCCCAAAAAGGGAAAGGCTCCATGCCTCCCTACGTCATAGCCGAGCAAATGCAGGGCAAGGATCAGGAAGGCACAGTCACCCTCGATTTTCCATTTCCAAAAACATGTCTAAGGGTAAGCATTTGTGCGTACTTTAGATAAATGATTACAAGGGGTTTGAGACACAAAGGGGAAAAAATAGTTTTGTTGCTTAGCGGAGTGTGACAGTCACATGGCACACAGCAGGCACAAGCAGCAGCCTAGCTCCTGTGGCCCACAAAGCCAAGGGCACAGTGAGCTCTTCCAGGAAGAAATTTAGGCTAGAGGGGCTGAGGGGGCATGGGTAAGGACGCTAGTGCGAGTCAGCTCCAGCTCTGTGTTTGGTTTCCTCAAGGACATTCAGAGCAGCTCCCTTCAACAGCTTTTTAAGGAGGCAGCATGGGGAGCTGCAAGGCACTCCTCAAGCAGGAGGCAGCCAGAAGCATGGTGGGGCTGGGGAAGCTGGGTCACACAGCCGTTGGCACATGTAGGGCGTGACAGGCATTTCAGCACCTTCCTCAGCAGAGGGACCATCTCATCTCCTTTCGCTAAAAACAAGCTGCTCCCTCCATCATAAATTCTGATTAAAGCTGAGCAGTGCGAGGTTAGAAACAAGAGAAAATCAGACCTTCATCACTCCTGCATGTTCTCATAATCCAGTCTTAAGCCCACCCTGCTATGGGAAGTCACCTTGGATGAACATCCACAGCAGGGGAGACAGGCCTGAATGTACACCTTGATGTTTCCTTAGCTTCTCAAGTACTCCTGATGCCCCAGGATAAACTCAAACTGGTTTGCATAGAGGGGAAAGAAATAAACCTAAATCCAGCACCACCTCTGCAGGAAGCACTGCCTAGGAAAGCTTCATCTACCCCAGACAGTGACACACCGGGGGGCTCCCAGCCTGGCCCCACAGGTGATGGCCCTGGCCAGCTGCCACAGAATCTGGCTATTTTAGGAACTCTGCTGATTGACTGAAGGCCCCTCAAAGCACCACACACCAAAGGCATCCAGTTCCCTCCTCTCCCCCCTGGGAGAAGAGCCAGCTCTCCCCCCACCCCGCCCCAGGGAGCTGAATCATGGCAGGACCAGCCATGGCCAGGCACATCGCCACTTTTTCCTATGCGCTGCTATTCTTGGCAGCAGAAGAGGTCACTGAGACAGCTGCCCTGGCCGTGTTGCGCAAGGCTGGGCATCACAGAGCTATTCCTAATGCTATGAAGGCTCTGCCGAGCACACCCCAAACCAGCGACCTTGCCTGCAGAGGCTGACACCGAGCACCAGTTCATCCGAAGGCGGCCACATCCCTCCTCACCCAAATCCAGGCACAGCAGAGGCATTCTCTCCCCACTGAGCACACACCACACGACAACCAGTTATTATATCATGCTTTTAATACAAACTTAAAAAAATCTGGAACAATAGAAACTGTACAGATTTGATCAACCTTTTTGTGGTGTTTTTTTTTTTGTTTTTAACTAAATCTCTAGACACACCAATGTCCCGTTCCAAAATATTGCACAACATTCTGAATACAAAACTCTGATTGTATTCCTCCTTCGCTAAAGAAAAAAAAAAAGAAGAAAAAAAAAGAAAGAGACAGCAACCCCCTGCCTCCCCCTCTCAGTAGCCCCCTTCTCCAAAAGAAACCCAAGTAGAGAACACACAGAAACCCTCCACTTGGAGACATACAGACTTCTGTCCTCTTTCACTCCTCTCCCACAAGGCAACTGACAATTCACTCCTTGGAGAGGGGTGGGAGGAAAAGGAGGGAGGCTGAGTGGGGAGAAAGGTATCTTCACCACTTTTTTTTTTTAAAGTTTTTTTCCTGAAAAAATATTTTTTTCTCTCCTCTTTTAAGAAAAAATCTTGAAAAGAAAAAAATTACAGTTTTTTTTACGTTAGAAATATACATATATTATATATACCTCTTACATTTTACAAATGTAGCAAATTATTCAATACAAACAGACATCAACAAAAAGAACACAAACCCATAAAAAATAAAAGTTAAAAAAAAATCTTCTCTCTTCTCTTCCTAAGAAACCAGGTAAATTAGTGCAGGTTTTTAAAAAATAAAATTGAAGCTGAACGCCTACATCCAAGACTAGAAAAGACCTGAAAAGGCCGTTAGTTTCCATTGCTGCCTGATGCTGGAGGAACATTTCTGAAGCACGCTTTTTTCCTTTTAAGATACAAAGAGGTTGGTCCCTCCTCTTTTCCTCCTTCCACTCACACCACTATTTTTAAAGCAGGTATAATACGTGTGGCAGGGCAAAGCGGCATCAAAGCTTCACACACATAAGCAGGTGGCCAAGGGGTGTCCCCACCTCTCTCCTCCCTCCTTGTGCTGGAAGAGAGCACGCTGTCCTGCGGCAGTGGCTCACAGGTGGCTTTGCCAGGTGTGGGGACAGTGGGGGTAACTGGACCAGGTCCTGCCATCAGGGGCTGAGCACCCCTCAGAGTCCAGTGCAGCGAATAGGGTGCACCCAGCAGCATTGTGCCAGGGAAGACTGGGTGGCAGTAGTAACGTCAGTAAGTGAAGGGCTAGTAAAAAAAGAAAAAAGGGAAACCCAACAGCCAGGCCATTCCTCAGCAACTTGTGCTAGTCTGGAAAACTGCAGGGTTGAGGCTGAGGGCACGGCTCTGGGGAAGCTGGTTGGGCTTTGCTCTCCTTGCCCACCTGCTGTGTTGGTCATAACTCCATGGCAAGCAGCTTGTTTGGGAATCCATGCTGGGCACATTGTCAGAACCATGCGCCCCATCACCCATCAAGGGGAAGGGTGCTCTGGAAACTCTCCGTGAAGAGCTCCGGGCAGTGGCAGTTTTGCTGGGACAGCCCATTACCTTCTGCAAAGGCTCATAGAGCAACACAACTACAAGAAAGAAGGCTGGAATGCCTCCATCTCAGCTCAAGGGAAGGGAGCAGGAAAAGCATGAGGTCAAACTTGTATCACTGAAACAAGGATTTTATGAAAGAGCACATTGGTTCCACAAGTGCAGGAGGAGTGGGTTTCAGAATGTGCTCCAGAAACATCATTTAAAGAAAACCAAACCTCAAGTCTGAGGGGCAGCAAAAAAGCTTATTTTTCTTTAAAACTGAGAACTTCAAAGACTGGAGTTTCATCATCTCCATCTCTCTCCTCTGCACACTTCCACACTCACACAACAGCCTCCAAAGAGACCTCCCTTCCCATCTAGAGAGCCCCCACCCTTCCTGGGCATGAAGCAGCCCTCGTTTGGCTTCCTGTGAAGGTGGGTTTTGGAGTCCTTGACACAGAAGCGACCAAGCTGAACAGCCACTACTGTCTGACTGCAGCACATCATCCTGGGGAAAGCTGCAGGGGCATTCCCAGATGCCAACCCTGCTGTGAGGAGGCACCATACATTCACATGTTGGGATGGCCCCATACCTTTGGAGCGCCCATCCCAGCTCTGCTCTACGTTTGCCACTGTCTGTGCTGATGTGATCTGCCTGCAGTGAGGAACTTATGCTAGGTGCTTCCTTTGTGCACCAGATCAGCCACCTTCTCATGCTCCTCCAGAAGGGCAGATGAAAGGATTTAGTCTGGGGCCTACCCGGCTGAAAGCACAAACCCTTTATGCTACCACTCAAAACAGCAGCTTCAACAACATCACCCTTTCTCTTCCTCAAAAGTTGTGCTGCCTCACTAAAAAGAAAGGAATTCCCTCTCAGAGCTACGAAGATGAATTCACAGCAGAGAATGAGAACTCTGATCTCAGAGGCCACTCCAGGTAGATGCTGGTCCCTGCTGCTGGAGGGAACATCTGGCAAGTGGGGCCAGAATCCAAGTGGAGTCCAGCTGGTTCAGTGCCACCTCCCCCAAGCCACAGAGACAAGCAGGTGGCATTTCGACACCACAGGGCTGTCACCCAGACCAACCAGGCAGCTCCGAGAGAGCAAGGAAAGGCCCACTCACTCAGATGCAGAAGGGGACAATAACCCGAGCCACTCAGCTCAAAGCACTGTCCCTCTGTAGCCACGGCTGCAAGTACAGATGAGGAAGGGAGCAGGAAGAAGCCATTTCACAGTAATGCTCTGCTCTGCCTGTGATGTGCTGGGAGACGGTCAAGGAGAAGAGTTAGTGCTTTTCAGCACAGAGACAGAACAGCTGACGCCAGCTTGGTCTGGAGCCACAACAGCGCAACGGCCTGCGCCCGTGGGCACAGTGAGTAGATGCCCTCTGTCTACCTGCAGAGCCGTAACAGAACAAGCCAGCTCACCCACCTGTTCTGGCTAACACGCAACAAGAGTCTGCGTGTCTGCACCAACACTGACTCATCCTTTCCCCATCCCTCCTTCCAGCACAGCGGTACAAAGATGACATCCCTACACTCAGGTGGAAGGACCCTATGTCCAGCGCGGGGCAGGGGATGTTGCAGGGAATCAGAAGCACTGTGACCTACAGCTGCACCAGATCTTGGGCTGGGGTGGAGGAACGGGGAACACAAACCAAAAAAATCCCAAGACTCATTTTAAGGAGTAAAAAACTGAGTAGGAAAAAAGCACAGGGACTGAGTTGAAAAACATTTCAGTGCTTCAGGAGCGTTGCCAGCACAGCGCAACAACACTGAGCTCTCTCTTTTCCCAAGAACCTATATTTATAAGATTTTAATATTTTCTGTATATTTCTATTTTTCTTTTCTCTCCCTCTTTTTTGTTTGCTTTGTTCTTGTTTCCCCCCTCCCTCCCTGCCCCAAAATACTCTCCTTCCTTTGTGTTCAGTTGGCCAGGACAACGGGCTGGAACGACTGGCTGGGATACTGCATGGCATTCAGGTTATAGCTGAGTCCTTCCACAAAGGGAGACTTCTCCAAAAAGAGGCTACTGGTGCTGCCACTGAAGACCTGAGCCATATCAAAGGTACCACCTGTGCTGGTGTTGAACTGCGATGCTGGCGGGATGCTGCTGGCCTGGCTCTCACTGGCAACACCATCGAAGAAGAGACTGCTGGCTCCTGGTGACCCGCCGCTGTAAACGAACTCCTTGGCATTGGGGGAGAGCTGCGACTGTGGGGCTTGGCTCCCAGCGCTCCCGACAAAGTTCAGAGAGTGCATAGACAGGGAGAGGCCCTTGTGCTTCAGCAGGTTGGTGGTGGGAGACCTGACCATTCTCGGCTGCTGCACAGCCCCTGCTCCGCCGCCCCCTCCTCCAGCGCCTCCGCCCTTCTTCATCTTGGTAGAGCCGAACTTGGTGGCAGCAAAGGTGGCAGTGGTGAAAGTGATGGGCTGTGCAGAGCGAGGGATGAAGGTGGGGCTAGGAGACTGGCCGAAGGAGGGGGACGGAGAGTTGGACAGCGAGTTGTCCTGGCTGCCAATGGGAACAAATACCTGGGCATCGGGGTTGAAGCTGCTCTTGATTTCTTTGTCTAGCTCTGTGGCGCTGCAGCCCTCGCTGTCATCCAGGTAGAGCACCTTAACAGTGCCCTTCTCGCCGATCTGGTAGGAAACCTCAAAAGGATCAATCCAGACACTCAGCTCTTCAGGCACATTGGCACGCACATCCTCCACAGCCAGCCCGCTCCGCTTGGCCGCCAGCTCCACCACCGGATCCACCGTCTCCCCTATATGAACACAGCGATAGCCAGATCCCTTCAGAGGCTTCTCTGGGTACCAGTGACCCTCATACTTCTTCTTCAGCAGGCGTTCTAGCTCCTCACCGAACAGGTCTGCCCGCCTCCGAGGGAGCTTGTTGTACAGGTATGAGATGATGAAGTTAAGAGCAACTTTGATCTCCAGATGCATACTCTCTTCGCAGCAGCAAGTCAGGGCAGTGTATTAAAAGTGACAAAGTGACAGAAACATAGACAAGATTTGGCTCCAAACAGACCTAAGGAAAGAGCGAAAAAAATGGATGAAGATGAGAGAACACAACAGCTCTCCTCCACCTGCTGAGATAAACAATCATGATTTTTCATGAACAAAAGCAGAATGAGCACTTTGCACAAATACTAACAAGAAGTAAAGCTCTCTAGGTGAGTCACCACAAATCTGCTGGCTCTCAAAACAGAGGCAGGAAGGAGTCTTCCCTGCTCCTGTTTCAAAAGAAATAAGGGCATAGCTACAACCCGCACACAGGTACGTACGTTATGCTCACCTCACTGCCAAGGACTGCTACTGAAACCCGGCAGGCAACTGTCTGCTCTGGCAGAGCTATTTCAGCACATATAATGTGCCTCTCTGTGCCCTGGCACTCAGCTGCTTCCAGCACGGCTCACCTGCACCAGCCTCTCCAGAACACAAGCACAGCACCTGAACAGCCTCGTGACTTGCTCAGCAGCTTGTGCAGAAGAGACCTGCTTGCACTCAGGATGGGCCAGCCTCTCCTCTGGGAGGCAGGGTGGTCGTGCCGGGTGCCACGTCCTTCTGGCACAAGCGCAGAAGGGACGAGAAGGAGCAAGGGAGGGTGCTGAGGCACCAGCTGCCAGCCTGTGTTTACTATGCCCTTGACTGGCAGGCACATATCTTATTAAGTGTACCCAGTTGAGACTGCCTAGCTACAAGACTAAAATTTCAGTTTAATTCAGCTGAGGGGGAGGAGAATGGGACAGTAAATGTGTGTGGGGGTCACAAAAGACACGTGTGCCAACAGCCTGTCCAATACAATTCACATCGCTTATCCCTGCACAGCAGGAAGATAAGCTCTGCCAGGGCCGGGTACCTGCTTAAAAAAACCTGAAATTGCTTGCCAAAGGCTGAAGTAATCCTCCCTCTCTCAATCTCTCTCTCTCCCTCGTGAGGAAGTCTCCAAAATGGAGAAAGCCCACAAAAGCACAATACAAAACCACAACACTGAACTCTCCCATTATACACAGGTTTGCAAACAATGTTTGTCTGGGTACAAAAAAAAACCCAGGTAGGTCAGCATTACACCCTGTCACTCATCCAAACAAGACAAATCCCACAGATATTTTAAGAGGAAGCACACTTCCAGTAGCCTCCACGCCTATCCAGGGGGAAGAAGAATATCCAGTTTTTAATTGGCAGCTTAGTCAGAGGCCGCTCTGTCTTCAGCTGCCCTCACCTTGCTCAAACAGACGCACCACGTTCAACCATCTTCCTAAAATGGGCTTCGGGGATGCTCTCACGCAGCACTAAAGCCAACGTTTACAACATGTGCCAACTATTTGGGGGTGGAGATGGAGTACAAACATACATTGTCAGCATTCCCCTGAAAAACTGGGAATCCCAGCAGCACAGCCAGGTACCCACCCTGGCCTAGGTCAGAAGGAAAGAAAAGCTGACCAGACTTGTTTGCTTGGTCTAGTTTAGCGAACAAGAAGAGTTAAATAAATTTTAACAAAACCCTCAAGTATTTTGAGGCTTTATTGCAAAAAAAAAAAAAAAAAAAAAAAAATCCAGGATGCAGATTCTGTGCTTTTTCTGTACTAGTCTGAGTTCACAGAGGCTTGGTTTTAGGAGGATGGTAACCTGAAACTGATCCCACACTTTAGTTTCACCAAGAAGGCCAAGGAATTCCCTCTGGGTTTTATTCAGCAACAAGAAAAAAACCACTGCAACGAGGGAGTGGGAAAGAAGTCTCACCTTTAAAACCTGCTTTAAGGAATTACTGTAATGTAACAAACTTTGGTAGATCACAGAGACTGACCAAGTTCAAGTAAGAACAAAGGAACACCAAAGAAATAAGCAACCAGTTTTTCAGAGAACAGTGAGGAGAAGCCATTTTCAGAAGGCCAGAGTCTCAGCATGGAGGTAGAAAACAGAAAACATCATAAAGCAAACCCCTGAAAGAGCACACCTAAACTCTAACAAGAGCTTATGTGGCCTATACTGCCTCAGGGGGGGAATTACATGGAGCCCTCCCATTTTTTGGCTTTGACACATTCAAAAGAAAAGACAGCTTTGTAAATCTTTTAATCTCATGATAAATTCTAATCCAGATCCAAAATCTATTAAGAAATCAGAAATTACAGATTGGGAAAGGAGCACTGGCCAAAATTTTTTACCACCCTATCTGCAACACAAATGTCTCAATATACATTGAGGAGCCCAGAGCCTCATCAAGCTTCTGCAGAAAGCAGTGAGGAAGAACAACTATAATTGTAATGTGTATATATATATACATACACACACACACACTCTCCTTTCTTTTCTTTATGAAGTACTCCTCCTTCTTAAAAGGGGAATAGGGAATACTCTGTACCCTGACTATTATGAAAAGGATAACTTAATTAGCCTAATAACACCGACAGCTGCTAAGGTAGTGGCATATGACTGATACCTGCTGAAGGCACAAAAAATCACTGGCTCCTCTGGTTGGTGACAGGGTAAGATGTGTTTCAGTAGGACCCCCTCAATCTCTTTCTATTGTACTGAAACGTGATAAAATAATAATAAAAAAAGAAATTAAAAAAAATAATAATAACCCCCCCATCAGAATCCAGCTGAAGCAGCACGGCTCTGAGACAAGAAATTACTAAGTATTAATTTCAAGAGGTATTCTGAGCAGCCTTCCATGAAGGCCTGCACCTCCAAACTAAAGGCTCGCTGTTCATGGGCAGAACACCGAGGTGCGGGCAGGGAACAAAGGGCTGCTCCTCTGCTCTGCGGAGAGAACGCCGGAGCCCCCTCCGACGCCCCGCTTATCTGGTGTGCTGAAGGAGGGAGGCCGGACCACCACTCGCATCAGGGGAGAGCGAGCAGGACCGACGGCCTCTGCCTGCCGGCTACGCCTACAGGGCGGGTGACCTTGGGGGTGCGGCCCCGCGGGAGCCCCAGCCGCGGGCCGGAGCAGCCACCGGGGCGGCGGTGCCAAGCCGGCCGGCCCGCCGGGAGCTGTAGTCCCGCCGGCCGCTCCCCGCCCCGCGACCTACTTCTGCGCGGACTGCGGCTCCCGGCGCTCCGCGGGGCACCACACAAAATTTTCCAGGGCACATGCGTGCTGGGGCCCCCGCCCTCCCTTCTTCCCTTCCTCCCTCCCTGCCTGCCTCCCTCCCTCCCTCCGCGGCGCTGCCCACGGCCGGAACACGCCCCGCGGCCCGGCACCGCCGGCCGGCCGCCGCCTTCTCCCCTCCCTCCCTCCCGGCAGCCACGGCCGGGCACGGCACCCCCACCCCGCAGCGGCGCCCCTCGGCACGGCTGCGGGCCGCAGGCCCCCCGCCCCCTGTGCCCCTCGGTGTGGCACACGGGGGTGGCAGACAAGGTCCCCGGCGGGGCGCTGGATGGAAGGGGTGGTGGCCGCAGGGGCGAGCTCCCGGCTCCGCACGGACCGGGGTGTCGGGGGATGGGGCGGGGGGGCCAGCCCAGCCCAGCCCCGGCAGCGTCTTTGTTGTCGCCGGGCTTCTCCTGCCGGAGCTCTCGGGGGCTGGGTCGGCCGTGCGGGAGGGGGGACACCCCGGCCACATCCCCGGGCCCGGCCTGCTCTCCTCAGGGCTGCTGGGGCTGAGCCCCCCCCCCCCAAACTGGGGTGAGGGGAACACAATGGCCAACCGGGGCCCTGCTAAGCGTCCCCGACCCAAGGACTTTCAGCTCCCCTGCCCGCCCCTGAAGCCCCATTAATCCTCCTGGGGGCCGCCGCCGCACGGCGACTGCACGGACGGGCAGATCGCCCGCCCCGGGCGGGGAGGGGCGCGATGAGGCCCCTCAGGCCGAGCCCGCAGGGGGATGGCGGGCTGGGGAGCCCCGGCCCGAGGAGGGGTGTGGCGGGGACACGCACCACGGCCCCACTTACTTCGTGCCCGGCTCCAGGGCCGGTGGCTGCTGGCGGCTGTGGCGGGGGCCGTGGGCGCTGCCGGCGGGTCTGTGCTGTGCCCCGTGCCGTGCGTGCCCTCCCTCGCTGGTGCCCGGCGGCGCGGGGCGGACCTGGCGCTGCGGTGGCGGCGGTGACGGTGATGGTGGCGGTGCCCCCGGAGCCGCCCGCGCCCTGGCCCCGAGTGAGCCAACTCACGGCAAACTTTCACCCTTAGCAACCCCCCGGCGCACGGATCCGCCCCCGCCCCGTGTGATGCGGCCCGGGGGGCGGGCCGGGACTACTTCGCCTGCCGCCACCGCCCCCCGCAGCGCCGCGGGACGGGCGGGGCTGTCCCGGCGGAGGGAGCGAGCGAGGGAGGGAAGGAAGGAAGGAAAGGGCCGGGGGCTTAGCGGGGATTGACCTGAGGATTTCCCCAAGCGGCTTAGCCCGAGCGGGGGGGGGCTCGGCTGGGCCATGGAATGGTGCGGGAGGGACAGGACGGGTGTTCCCCGGCCCCGCGGCTGCCGAGGGAACAATCCTCCGCACAGCCCGGCCACACCCGCAAAACTCCCCGTGGAGGAGCCCCAGCCCCGCTATAGCGGGAGAGATCGGGGAGAGGTCCCCGCGGCAACCCCGCCTCCCTCCGTCACCGCACGCCCCTCGGGACCCCCTGCGGGCCCATCTCCGCCGCGCACAGCGGGGCAAGGCCAAGGCCAAGGCCGGCGCGCCGGTGTCACCCCGGGGACGGCAAGAGCGACACGGGCATCCCCTCGGCCCCGCCCCCGGACTACTTTGTGTCCGCACGCCCGTGTGCCTCCGCCCCCAGCGGAGGAGGGCCGGCCGGGCCGCGGCGGAGACGAGAGACCCGCAAGGTGCGCGAGCGCCGGCCGTGCTAAAAATAACTGCTGCGTGTTAGCAACAGCCTTCCCATTGGCTGGCCGGGCCGGCGGCGCCTTCGGATTGGAGCGCCGCCTGAGCCAATGAGCGTGAGGGGGTGTGTGCGGGGGGGCGGGGCCGGCGCGGCGCGGGGGCCGCCGGGAGGTGTAGTGCGCGGGGCGGCCGCGGCCTGTCCGTCCCGCGTGTGCCCGTGCCGCGTGTCCCCGTGCCGCGTGTCCGCTGCGTGGTGCCCGGGGCAGCGACAGCCCTGCGGCCCCAAAGGCTGAGCTGCACCTGCCCTCTGGCAGGCTGAAGGCACTCGCTCCCACACACAGCTCCACACCACGTATTTTAAACCAGACCCATTGCTAGTTCCAGGAATATGAAGAAAATGCCTAAGCGGACCCCTAGGCCATGCATTTTACAGTCCAAGGTCACACCAGCTTGCACACACACCACCTGCAAAGGGCTCTCGCTGTCCACACATAAGGTAGCTTTTGATCAAACTCGGAACTAGTGGAAGGGACACCAAGAACAGCATTTCAAGGCTGTCCCACTCATGTGTGTTCACCTTCCTCGGCGCTGACACCAGCAGGGAGGGAGGGAGAACCGGTCTTGGTGACGCAAGCATTACCACAGTCCCTGTTGCAAGAGAGGTCACTGGTCTGGCAACAACCTCCCAAGTGCAAAAATGCAGTGTGTGTCTCGTCCCCTTTCCACACCGGTCCTCAGCATCCCTCTGGGTTTGGTTCGTCCTCCCTCACTCAGGAACCCTTTACCCCAGGCACTGCCTTTGCCACAGAAGAGCACTTCTTTTGAGGCCAGCCAAAGCCATGCGTGAAGAAATGTGTTAAAGCTCCTTCCCAGCCACAGCGCCACAGCAGCCAGCTTTGCTCATCTTCACACTAATTAAAGGGGGAAAAACAACTTTTGAAGTGTTTTTTTTCTTTCCTGCAGGGGAAGGGGGAAGAGAAGGGGAAGATTTATGAGAGCTATTATGAGCAGCCTTATTTTCATCACTCCTCCTTTAAAAGGAATTTAGTTACAAAAGAACACATCTTTTTTTTTTCTCTCTCCTATTATTCCCTTTTTCTGCTGGAAACAAAATCATGCTGTCAGCCAGGGATCAGGAAATCAAAACGACTGAGCTATTTTTAGCATCATTAAGCAAAAAAAACAAAAAAGAGGCAATTACATTTCTAAAATTCTATTACTGTTTTAATAAGGTGTTACTAAGGGGGTGTCACAGATTAGGGCTCTTTAAAATACCTGCGCCTTGACCGTGTTCCTTTAATTGCGGCGTCGCCCTGGTACACATGCAGGCAGAGGAATTCTGTCACAGTATCTGCTCCTGCATTCCCAGACATTTGGATATTACGTCAAGGCAAAGCTACCGCGTCACGTGCGCACGGGGAGGGGAGGAACTGCCCATCCGCCGGGACCCAGCTCGTTTGGCTGGGTTATTCAATGCCAAGGAAGGGCAGTCAGGGGATAATGGGGCGTAATTAACGCCGCCATACCCTGAATCCTCTGTACATTCAATTCACATGACAACCTCAAGGAAATGAAAAATTCTTTCCTGCTATTGAAAAAGGCAAACATCTCCAGCTGATGCCTATGATGAGAAAATAACAGGTCCCATGCAGAAAAGGTTTCAGAAGGGAGATTTTGTCCATGCAGCTCCCGCAGTGAAAGCTCACAGGCATACTCAAGGCTTCCACCTACCCTTTTTTTGGTTGTAGGTTTTTTGTTTGTTTGTTTTGGGTTTTTTTGTGTTGATTTTTTTTTAAGAAAAGTAATGCTTGGTGCTCAAGGGCTTTGTCAAGACAAGATCTAGGTGATTCAAAGGACGGGAGGTGTTACAGAGTTATTTGCTGAGCTCAGCGCTAGCTGTGGCTGGCAGTTGGTCTGAAGGGGTGTGTAACAGGGAACACCTACATTTCAGAACACAGCAATGCCTTGTTAGTACTGGCAACAGAGGCCAGTTACTTAATAGGCCAAGAGGTCCTATGTAAATATTTGATATGAAGGGATTTTTTTTTTTTACTGATTACACAACATTTTTGATTAAAAAAAAGAGGGGGGGGAAGATAACCCTACCTAGAAAAGTAGAAGACACATTTAGCTCCATGAAGATTTTCAGGCAGCACCATGGAGGTTCGGCTGCCACACTGACAAAGTGGTCCCTGTCCCTTCCACCCTTCCCTGCAGTTGCCACACAAATGCTTTGCAGCTGGCAGAAAGGGAGCTCCTGAATCTGGCTGCTTTAAGACTCCATGGTCTGATGAAGCCCCTCTAGAGCTTGGCCTGCACACAGCAGCAGGATGTGTCTTGTCTCATTCCCCCCTGAGGGGTAGCTCACCCTTTTAGCGTGTGCTCTGGTCTCCAGTACGATACAAGGCAATCTCCTTCTCCCGGACAAGTACTTTAAAATCTATTTAGGTAAAAAAATACTGCACTTTTTGAGGTGCCCTGCTTGGGTATCATTTACTGGTGAACATAAACCATTACCAAGCAAGCAAGGTTGTTTTTCAGGGCTACTGAAATGTATCCATTACCCTTGTATGAATTAGCAGCTTCAGGGCAACGTCCCATCCATGCTCTGAAAGTACCAGAAAGGCAGCGGCGCTGAACTGATCTGAGCACCAGCAGCACTTGGCATTCTCCCCAGAGCTGTCTGAGCAAACAAGGCAAAGGGAAAAAAGCCTGTCCCTCTCTCTCTCCACCTGCCCAGTGACTCAGAACAACTAGAAATGGCAGCTTAACTCTCAGAACGCAGACCGATATATCCAGCAGTCAGCGTGAGGGCATCAGGAGTGCCAAGAAAGTAAGTATGCTCAGCCCTTTTTGGGGATGGGGGAAGGGATGGGGAAACTCATATCTCTATAGCAACCCCTGCCTGGCCGATCCTGCTAAATGACTACGAACAAGGGCTGCTCTAAAATTAGCTCTTCGAGGGGTCCCTGCACCAGGGGGTAATAATTCTGAGACAAAAAAATTATTCCTAACTTCATTTCTCTCTACCTTTGCCAACAAAACTTTTGTCATCTTTGAAACTTCCAGGAAAGAAAAAAAATATGTACAAACCTCCTGCATTCCTAGTGTGATAATTTGGGTGGCCTGACTGAGGGCAAGTGATAAATTCTGGTTGAAGTGATAAAGTTCCAGGTACAAAAAAATCTGCATGTCATGCTCTGCTTTTAAAGAAATACAGAATTTAACACTGCTGATAATGGCTCTGACACGGACTTCCCAGTCACGAGCAAGACGCAGATGCTTATTCAGGTAGAATTACTTTGGGAGAGTGGGTTTGCTGTAACTAAAGAGTCAGACTGCCCTGAACCTCTTGACAAACAGCATCCATATTAGTGAAAAATTAACAAGAAGCTGTGTAGGGGAACCATCGTGCAGGGAAGAAGACATACAGATATTTTCAGTACTGCAAAAAGCTTAGAGGAGAAACCTGACAGATTTAATAGCTGGGGGCAGGAGAAGGAGGAGCAGCTGACATAGATGTAGGGCCAGTCATAGCTAAAGCCAACTGCAGAAGGGAAAAATCACTTTTAAGGGAAGACGATCACAACTTGTCTGCTTGTTTTCATTCTTATCTGAAACACCTAAGTAGCTGAGGCAGGTAGAAGAGGCATTTAAGCCAGAGAGGAGTTGGAGGAATCAGTATTAGCCTCAAAGGAACAGCTGAAATCCTGGAAGAGGCACAAAACAAACTCTGTACCCCGAGACTGTGCAAAGACAACCCTGTGACTGTAGCGCACACTCTGCTCAGACTTTAAAGGCTAAAGGGCACACTGAGCTAGGATGCTAATTTAACCATCTGAGGAGTGTACACACCCATAGGGAACTCAGTTCTGCCCCTGCACAAAGGCGCCTGTTCCCAGATCTTTGCTGAGCCAACAGACTGCTTTTAGCCTGTACTGGTATTTGACAAACAAGCAGCCTCTGGTTTCCAGCATGCATACAGCCAATAGCCCAGAACACAATAGTTGGTTTCCCATTACAGCAGGGAAGGCTTTAACTTATTCACAAGAACAGGATAGCGAGTCAAATAGCTTAGTAGGTTTTAGAAAGGGATTGGATGTTTGCATGGTGAAACAACATCCACAGCCGTATTAGCTAGGATAAGGGTTACAAGCTCAGCGATCCTCATGCTATGGGACAAAACGATCAGTGGCTGGGATCACAGGCAGACAAAAGCAATAGCCGTTCCCTGAAGCTCCTTGTAGCAAGGTCACGTGGCCATAAGCAGACACTGTCAGAAACCAGATAACCCATTGTGCAGGACTAGCTGGGCTAATCCTGTGTGTCCCCAGAAAGCTCCAGAGAGGCTAGGCACAGAACGGACCAGAGAGAAATCCTTGTTGTACAAAAAATAAAAACCCAAAGGAAAAAGCTTTATTGGTATGCATCTTACAGAAACGGTTACAAGAAAGGGCCTTGGATTAATCTGACAAAGAAAATATGGAACAGCTGTGCTCTCCCTAGGAAGGCACCAGCCATGAGCAGGTTCCTTACAAAACAGGGCAGCATGGAAATATACTGGAGGAAGGGAGCAGACACATGGGATTGGTGCTCTGTTCTTCAACACAGATGCATGGGGCAATTTCAAACAGCCCGGTAAGAACAACCACAAGGTCTTTCTCCACACCAGAATTGACACTGGCTTTTTACTGAGCTGGTCTCCTCCATGTGTAAGTGCTTGCCCACCAGGCTTTGTATAGAGAGCTGATGCAACTACTAGCAGAGCTTCTGCAAAGGCAAGAGACAGTAATCCTCATCTGCTCTCTCTGATTGTTGGTTCTGATCAGGTTTCAGTCCCCATTCAGTTTGTTACTTCTCCAGCCCCAAGTATTCTACTGAATCTGTACTGCTTTAGAATAATCAACTGGTTTTCAATAATAGTAAAGTCCAGAGATGTTCCAAGACCCTCTTGCAAACCCATGTACAGATAGGATCACCTCTTCTTGAAGCCATACTTTTTCCTTTCGTAGAAAAGATCTGTCTTGGAACTGCCCAGGTTGACGATCTTCGGGCAACCATCTCTCTGTAAGATGAGAAGACGTAGGTTAGGAGATGGGCAAACACAGAGTAATGTCATGACTTACACAGTTTTTTAGGTTCTCAGTTCCCACATTCCTCAGCCTGTCCTCAACACACATTTCAAACACCTGTGCAGGCAAACTGCCCTCCAGAGCTGGTTGCCAATAAGACAGTGGAACAGAGAAGAGTATAGATGCCTTCTCAGGATTGCTTTAGGACATTCTCATCCCCAGGGCTGAGATGGAAAACAGCTCATATAACATCACAACAGTTTAATGAAAAGGATGCTCAGTGCTTCAAGACTGAATTCTTTCTAAATTAGGATACGCAGGATTTATAAGGCCCAGGGGAATAACCTTTCCTCTCTGCCAAAAAGAGTCTTGCTGCTTTAGATGTCACCAAGCCATTCTTGTGTATAGGAACCCCTCAGCTGTGACAGCAGAACTGAATCTCAGATTTCCTGCAGAAGCTGTATGGTCATCTTGGGAGAGGACAGCTACTCACAGCAGCTACACAGATAAGTTCTTGTACCTGAATTCCGGTAGATGGTGATAAAAAGGCCACAAGAAATGCAAGGGGAGTGGGGGAGATCCACCTCAGAGGTGTGGTTGAAATAACAAATCAGAGATCCACCTCTTGGTGTACCAAGGAACATTTGACCATGGGTCCCCTAAGCCCAGAATCTGCAGAATTCTTAATGGCAAAATGCTGTGGCTGGCCACAGCAGCTGTGAGGGGCCCAGCAGGCAGAGGAACACGTGTCCTTGGCTGATGTGTAAGCCTGAGTGCATTAGATTTCGAAAACCTCTGGGCAGATGTCAGATGCTGTAGAATCTGCACCCAAGCTGTCCAGCTCCTGTGCCAGAGATACAATCTGCTGGGGAGGGTCTGGATGACAGAAATAACAGGAGAGGTGGGGAACAGAAATCATCTCTCCCCCATACACCTGCCACAACTGATTTCTAGCTACTGTCTCCTTATTTGTTTTTGAACCTCAGTAGTAGGACTCTTCCAAGCCTTGCCTCCCACACTCCAGGGAGTCTGTGACAATCCTGACAGCATTATTGCAGGGCTCTGTTCATTCTTCCACCTCCTCCTAAGGAGGCAGCACATGAGCATGCTCCTGTCCCCAAGGAAAGATTACTTCTTGCAACTCACAGGTGTATTGGTGACAAGGTGGGATTCTGGCCCTTACCCACAGATCGAAGCAGGCTGAAACAATTCTTCACTCCTCCCTCCATCAGAACAAATGAATCAAGAGTAACCAGGCCTTTTGCCTTGTGTCCAATAGTATTCCACCTCTTCCCTCCATTTTAGTATTTGCTTTCTTGCTTCACTATCTTTTCCAGTGTTTTTCTGAGAATGATGGAAATGCTGTGGCTGAAACCTTGGACTGTTAAAGCTTCAGGCAGAGGGCTGTGTCCCCCTCTGCTTTTCTTATTCACATCAGCACCAGATACCATAATTATGACAGGCAGCAGTACACTTAATTTTTCCCCTTCTGGGCACCTTAGACTTGTACCAGCACTTCTCAATCCTGCAACTCCATCATGTCAAATCTGCTACTTCAGACCTGCAACAATACCTAACATTTGAGTTTGCTGCTACAGAGTAACTTTTCACTCACAGCAACCTTCACCCAGGTGTAAAAATACCCCAGCCCTATCATTCTCGTCTAGCTCTATGTTTTTTGGAGTCTTCCCTTGCAGAGCAGCTGGTTATTTCACACCTGAACCAGACATGATAAGCTACAGGTGAACTTAGGTTATGAAAAACACTTGCTGGAAATTTGTATGAATTGATAAAAACAAAATCAAGCCTATTTTACTCATGACTTATAAAGCCAGGTGTCTTCATTCCAAAGGCAAGTGAATAAAACTACTGTTTCTCTCTGCATTTCTAAAGCAGGATGCAGCACCACCACCTCAGCACTTATATCCATATTTTGGTATGGAAAAACATTATGGTGCTGTTAGATCTAATGACTAAATTCAAACGAGGGCCTGCCCCTGTCCTGGACTTATCTGGAGGCTCTCTAGAGAAAACAGGGGCACTGCAGAGAATTAAACCAGCAACCCACTCAGCTGAGGACACTCCTGTAAATCAATCTGATCCATTCTCTCAGCAGGTTCTTCACTGTCATTAGGGTGTGTAGGAAATGACATTTGCAAAGCACCAAAACCCAAACAACCTTTAACAGACACACTCACAGCTATCAGGCACATATTCTGGGAATACTGGAACTGTAGACATCATGTTGTTGCTCTTCCTTAAGGTCTTTCTAACACTTAACTGCAGTTCTTCATGTCCTGCACTCATTGCGTTGGATTATTAACAAAAGCCTTACAAGGGGTGAACAGCTGCCTCATTTCACATGTGCAGTGGCTATCTTTCAGCACAAGATTACAAAAAGATTATAGCACTGACTGTACACAAAAGGGACCATTACACCAAAAAACGTTAGCTGAAAAATGTCTACAACATAGACGATTCCAGAAAAGAAAATATAAATTATATCCCACTGTAATTACACAAGAGGCGTTAAACTTGTACAACACAATTACTAGCGCAGCCACAGGACACTGAAGACTAACTTTATGTTGTTATCCAAAGGAAAACAAAGGCTTTGACTCCAGTACTGTATGTGCCCTTGGTCAGTGGCTGATAATGGAAGTTGCTCCTGCCACTGCCTGTGCAGTGTCTGGAATATCTCTGACCCTGGAAAAACCTAGGCTGGCGTGTGCAAAATAGCCAGAGGTCCTTAGGGATGAAGAGTTATGATACCCCAAAATGCTACAATATCTCAAAATGCTTTGCAAACATGGAGAACAGGGGAAGAAAAGTACCAGGTACTGCAAACCAGTGCCAAGCATCCCATGTCCCAACACTAATTTCAGCGGCTCCAAGCCCCTTAAAGGTAAGCAAGGCTGCTAAGTAAAACCAGGATGGTGACATACATCTTTCTCCTGGATGGTACACTCCTTGCAGTAGTAGGCGTCGGACACTCCTGGACCCCCGCAGATCACACAGCGCCCTTGGTACGAGCCGTAGTTGCATTCATCACATATGCGCACCAGAGTGCAGGGCCGCACGTAGGAGTCACAGATCACACATTTGCCATCACCTGCAAGCACAGCAGAGCCTTTGGTTACAGAATGTCCTCTCCTCCACCCCCACATCAAAGAGAAAAAGCTTCCCAGTGAAAGAACTTGCCTGTACACTCAAAGGCAATGCAACTGAACTGCAGAAATGTATCTTGCGCAGGGCACAACTTTGTATTTGCACAAAGACCTGAGAGGAACAAGGGCCAGTGGCCTGCAACATTTGAGGGGTTTTTAATTTATCCATACAGTCACAATCAGAGAAGAAACCTGAAGTTACTTCTTTGTGATTAGGCAACACTTGCTTAGATTGTACCATTACTTTTCCTGATTTTTCAGTTGCAAAAATAGTGCTGGACTGACAAGACTAGTGTCCTTACATACACAGAAGCAGCAGTGTAAGCTACTCCCACAGTGCCACATCAACAAAAGCATGGAGTTACGAAGGGCTGTGCTCATGGTCCCTTTAATCCTTCATCTGTGAGAAGGCCAAAGAAAGGGCAAACTGGCATAAACAACAATTTCATAAAGTTGCTCTTGCTCTCTCACGAGGAACTGGGTGAAATTCAAGTACTCATATCATACAGGCAAGGAGCCAGCGGATACCACTGACAGTTTCTGCTGCACTGGACCTTATCCAAAACACTGACCTATGGATGAAAGGCTTCATATCCTATTACCAGTTCCCAAGGTATCTAATCCTGACTCCCACAAACAGCTCACCAAACCTGCTCTTAAATCTCCAGCATGACATCCCTCAACTACTACCAATGGGAATCTGTTTCACTGCCAGGTCCTCTTGAAAACTACCCTTTGCTTCAGATTGTCCTTCTCCCACTTTACTTATTTTCATATTATTTTTGAGTCACAAACTACTCACCTTATTTGTTTTGCTCCCCCAGAAGGATCTAACAACAGAGTATACACTTTCTTCCCTTTTACAGCTGAGCGCTGGCATTTGGTTCCATGTTTTTTTTTTCCTGCTCTAACTCCAGAGGTTCTCCTTCCATTTTTTTTCTAGAGGCTGAAGGGAACCTTTCTCAAGGTATGATTAAGCCAGGTTCCAAAAATGCTTTTTTGTCCCCCACTTTGAAATGATCAGACTAATATTTCTGTATTACAGATTCCAAGGACCCAAACAAGCAGTCACCATAGCCTCAGCCACTGGAAATGCTGGCAGCACATACCCTGGAACTGCATTTATGTGACAGTCTGAGCTCCTAACTTTTAAAGTACTCCTTGAGTTACACTTGCAACACACAGGTAATTGTTCCCATCGCAAAGAATGCCATCAAGTTTGTGGTTAAAGCAAAAACAGAATTCAACCTCTGAATCCAAACTGCATGCTTTAACCACAACATCATGTTCTCAAGAAACCGTATGTTGAAGCTATACTTACATTTTTCACAAAGTCTTCCGATTGCTGTTAAAAACAGAGAGAAGAAAAAAATTATTTGAGGCAGAAGCAGGAGAAAAATCTAAGTAACTACAAAGCTTGAATGTCAAAGAATTATCTTCTGCAGCAATCAGATAAACCAAAGAAATGGTCTGAGCATAAATGCAAACATATTTTTAATAAACAATATATATCCTCCTCCTATAGACATTTACCAAGATCAAAGGTGAGATGCACTGTGAGTGCACAATGACACCCATTGGCAATATGAAAACCTACATTCATTATTCCATTTCAAACTCAGCCAATGTGCCTGACTAAAGGAAATCCTGTACATGAATCTTGGCATAGCTTTTACATGGGTTTAAATGGGAGAAAAAAAAATAAAAGCAAGTGTTTATTTAAGGTAGCCCAAATAGCCTTCTTCACTTCAGAACATGAAGGTAGTTAAATGTATCTTAGAAGTCTTGTCTCTTGTCTAGGAAACTTCACAACAATGGTGTTAGGAACTTGGATAAATGCCATAAATACCAAGTTCCAAAGGCCAGATGTCCGCATTCACAAAATCACAGTGATTCAGCTGAAGTCTGCGAGACAAGGGATTTGTCAGGGGATTAATTTTCAACACAGACAGATGGTTAGAAGCACTGAGTGTTCTAAAAAGAGGTTTCCTATGGACAGTGCAGATGAATATTTTGTGTTTACAGATCTTGCAGAAACCTGCTTGCTAGATTTGCTTTTCCAAGGGGTGACCAAACCCTGGAAGGGATACCCCCACTTCTAATCTTGTATAAGAGTTCTTTAAGACTCCACTGGGCACATTCTGACCGAGAAGCCACAAGGATAAATCTTGTTCTCTGTGTTACAGGTATAACCTCGAAGATAACTTCTCTTGCAGCCAGAGAGATGCTCCCAAACGCTGCTGGACCTGTAACGCACGGCAGGGCAGAGAAATGAAAGGAAAATAAAAGAGAGGAGGAGGGAAGGATGGAAGGAGGGAAGGATGGAAAGAGGGAAGGAAGGAATGATGGAAGGAGGGAATGATGGAAGGAGGGAATGATGGAAGGAGGGAAAAAGGGAAGGGGGAATGATGAAAGGAGAGAAAGATGGAATGATGGAAGGAGGGAAGGATGGAATGATGGAAGGAGGGAAAAAGGGAAGGAGAGAATGATGAAAGGAGGGAAGGATGAAATTATGGGAGGGAAGGATGGAATAATGGAAGGATGGAGTGATGGAAGGACGGAAGGTGGGAAGGAGGGAAGGAGGGAATGATGGAAGGATGCAAGGAAGCCCCTCTCCTCTCCTTCCTCTCCTCCCCTCCCCTCCCCGCCGGGCCCCACGGCCCAGCGCCGGTAGCGGGCCCCACACGTGCGCGCCTCCCGCTCGCTCCCCGGTGGAAAAGGAGCCGGGGGGATCCCACCTCTCCCCGCCTCCTTCCCTCCCTCCCCGCCGTGCCCGCGCCGCGGGACTGACCGACGCCCGCCTGCTTGCGGCAGAAGATGAGGTCGGGGTGGTGCTTGGCCATGGCGACGCGGCCCACACCCGGCGCCCCTGCGGCCCCGCGCTCCGCTCACCGCCGCCCCGCCCCCGCACTCGGGTCCTGGACGGGGCGAGGGCGCCGCCTGCCAAAGCGCCGCCGCCGGGCGGGAAAACGCGAGGGGCCTGCCGCGATAAGCCGTGTTCCTCGTTGCCGCTGTGCCGCCCGGCCGGCCCCGCCCGGGGGGCCCCGCACTGCGGAGCGGGACGCGCTCCCCGCGCCCGGGGTGTCCCTGCCAGGACCCGCGCGGCCCCGCCCCCGCGCGCGCCGGGCCCGTGAAAGGGGCCGCGTGACGCCATCGCGGCGCGACTCCATCTTTGTCAGTGAACAAAATGGCGCCGTACTGCGTCCTGGCGGCTCGGCTGAGGGTGAGCGGCGGGCCGGGCCGGGCCGGGCGGGCACCGGGCGGGGAGGGCGGCGGGCCCCGCGTCCCGCGGCGCGGGAAAGGGCACTGCCCGCCCGGCGGCCGGGAGGGCGGCCGTTCGTAGCCGCCGGGCTGGGCCGGGCCGTCCCCGCCTCTGCGTGTAGGTCAGCGTGTCCCCGGCGCGGCCCCGCGCCCCGTTTCCATGGCGATGGCGGGGAGGCCGCGGCTCCGGTGGCGTGGCGGCTGCCCGGGCCCCGGGGCAGGGCGTCTGCCGCCGCCGGGCCCCGCCGGCACTCAAGGTGAGCGCAAGGTGAATCGGGCGGCCGGGACGCGCGGCCTGGGCGCCGCCGCCTGCCCGGCCGGGCAGAGCCCCGAGGGAGCGGGTCCGAACGGGCAAATAAAAGGCCTTTCCGCAGGGCGTGCATTTTTGTTTCCCTTCCTTTAATTGCTTCCTCTTAGCAGCGTGCGGCAGCACAAGGTGACTCCTTGTGCAGGCGAGCTAGCTTTTGGGTACTTCACTGAGTAGAGACCTCTGGATGAAAGATACCAGCGTTTGTATATAAACGGGACCTAGGAGGGCTGGAAAAGCAGACAGGCACATAAACTGACTTTTGTGCCAGGGCAGTAATAGTGTGTCTCATAGTCCTGTCTGCCATGACCTCTAAAACTCACATTTGCATTTGTCTGTAATATGAGCTTCCCTTCCTTGAGAGATTACTGTGTTTAATATGTAGTCAATAATAAAGTTTTCATTATCTTTTAAAACCTAGAAGGCAAAGATCAGGTGTAATTTTTTATAGGGCTGTTAACAGGAATATGGCAGCCTTTACTCCCCTTGGTAAGGCATGTGATAAAGGCAGGCAGTGTAACTTCTCAGTTTGCCACTTGTGACCTTGGCCTATGTGCTCTCTTTTCTTAGAGAGCCAAAGTAAGAACTTGGTTGGCTTTTAGTATTTAAAAGTAACTTGTGAATCTTAATACCATTTTTTTTATTATTTCCTTACTTTAAAGGTAGGTGTTTTAGAAAAGTATAGCTTTTTTTTTTTTTTTATTTAAGCAGAAGTCACAGAATAGTGCCATTTCAAATATAACTTGGTATATTTGTTCTTAGTTGTTAAATAGCTTTTGGTTTATACTTTGAGCAGAAATGGCTACTCATAAAATGATGGCAAATCATTTGTTAGGGTAATGAATTGGTTCTCATTTTATGGTGTGTCATTGCATGAGAACAAGCAATCATTTACTAAAAACAATACAGTATAATGTAAAACAAAGGCTATGCTAACACAGTCAATATGAGGAGTTTAGTGTTCTGGAAGGTTGTCTTCTTTTACCAGGCTCAGGGTGCACATGATTTCTCCCCCCACACTCCCCGTGAAGGACTAAACCTGTGATGGTAATTAAACATACCTCTAGGTGATCTCTTTAGAAGGCAATTTTATTTATTTATTTTGGCCCCCATGTAGCTGCCTAGAGGTTACTGAATATGAGCGTTTTCTTGCCAGTCACTGTGATAGTGCCAGCATTGACCATGGCACATGTTATTAATATTGGTTTTATACTCACCTCCTGTCCTGGCACTGTTTTGGTACTGGAACTGCATAGACGGCTTCCCTCTGAGGGAAATAAATTGGAATTAGCCTGATTTAGACTGATTGTCCTATTTCAAGTGTAGTTCTAATAGCCTGAAAGGGTCAAGATCTTTTTCCTACCTACCTGAGATAATGCTTTTAGTAGCATTCTATTTCTTGAGCCACGTTGGCTGAGGATTGACTTACAGAGAGAACTGTAAAACTCTAAACTGCCTGAAACATCAGTTTATTGAAGGCATCGTAGGTAAGTACTGAAATTATGTATGGGCAGCTTTGTATATGCTGGCAAAAAGCAGCGTTGGCCAGGACTAAACTGATCTTCAGAACCATAATTTTGGTTGCTCTTTGGAGGTGGGTCTAGAAAATTAGACTGCATTTACAATTTGATTATACCACGCTGCCTTTTTTTTTTAGGCTGAATCATGGTGAGTGTTGGAAACTTGGCCAGAGTTCTTAGATCAGGGAGGATGAGAAAAGATGGTATTTTGGGTTTCAGCTGGGATTTCTAGGACTGATTTCCCAGATAGGAGTGTATGTAACACAGTTGCTAGTCTTTTGAACATGTGCTTTTGCTTACTGGGCTTGTCTATCTTATTGGCTGCCAAAATGCAAATTAGTTTCTGAATTCAGACTCTCCTTGCATGTGGACCATTCACTGTAGTGAGCTAAATGCAAGACAGTTAGGTTAAAAGCTGAAAAGAGAAGTGTTGGCTTCCTTACAGAGACATCAAAAATAATGACCCATTTAACAGGTTGGCTTTCTTGTGTCTTTTAAGGAAGCTTTTTACCTGGTAAAATACCAGTAGACTTAGGAGCCCTGTAGTGATTACTGCCATTTCTTTTACTGAAATCTGAACCAGGACATTTATGCTGGGATAATGGGTTCAATGCCAGATGAGAGGAGATCACTTGGCAGCTGTTTGGTCAGCCTGGATAAAAGGGAAAATGTATAGATCGATGGCTGCATACTTCTGTTGGCTGTTGGTCTCAAGGCACTTCTCACTACTCAGTAAAAAACCACCATAGAAGCCCTCCAAAAGCACTACTACAGTCAGAGTGAGGCAGAATGAACCTGGGAACTGTTAGGCTTGTGACTTTTCCTTAATCCTGTGATTCTGCCAAGATTAAGTTCTGCCAAGTTCTTTTTCTGAGGATGCAATGGAAAGAAAAAAAACCCAGTCTTGGAGAATAGACAAGTGTGATGAGTGATACGTTGTATATTCCTTATGAGAGATCAGACTTTTGAACCAGCAAGTGTATACTATTATTTGGTGGTGGAGTGTTAGGCTTGCTGGATGCCAACATGAGAACAACCATACTGAATCAAATTAATTCCTGGCAGAGTAGAGGTATGGGATTAGATTTGCATTCCAGTAAAATTAAGATAGCACTTTTTAAATAAGTCTCTTTTAAAAGTCTTATGTAGACAAAAGTGATTCTCTAGTTTTCTGGAACTGTTTGGCCCCGGTATTACTGGCCATTACAGAAACAGACTTTTGGTTTTCCAGACCTCTCCTGCCAATCTCCATGTCCCGACAGAGTCCTTCATCTTAAACCTGTTCCTTTCCTGCTGATAGCCTGAAGTTGGGATCGAACAGGAGTCAACTATTTTGTATTGCTAATTCTGTGATCACCAGCTAATTTATACAGTATTCAAATAAATTCATCTCATCATGCCATTTTGTGAAGTAAAAAGATACGCAGACATGTATGTTCAAATTGAAATGATTTAAGCTCCGTTTTGTTAGAAAAGTTTTTGTGCAGCTTTTTTGGCACCTTGCTTCATATTTTTATTATAATCAGCTTTGGTCCCAGGCAAGACTTAAGATGCTATGAAGCCACTGTCATTAATTTGATATCTGTTGCTCTATATGATGAAGTAGGAAGAAATTACTGCATTCAACCAAAATACATTTCCTGGTCTGAGGAAGAGATTATTTTTCCATGACCAGTCATTAAATCCTTCAGTGTTTTTTCTAGCCACTCCAGCAGTAGGTGACTTTCACAAGGCAGTGGATATCTTGTGAGGTAAATACATTTCCACAGCATTAATTATGCTGGGGAGATGCTTAAGTTGTGGAGGAAAAAGGGCAGAACAAAGCAAACGAAAGTTATGTGACTGCTAGGTAAAGAGCAGATTTACTTAGTATGTATATTAAACAATGAGAAGCTGGGTGGTGTTTGATTTGGTTTGGGTGTTATTTGTGGTTTTTTTGCTGGTGGAAGAACAAAAAGTCTCAAGTCTGACATCTGTGACAAGTTCTGGAAGTTCTAAGCTTAAAGTGCAGCACAGTGAAATTTGATCATTGGGTTTCCCTTGCACTCCTGGAGGAGCAGTGCCCTCTTTTTACCACCAGGTTTGCATTCTTCAGATATTCCTTCATGAAAGTGGTGTGCAGCTGCTGTAGGTCTGTACAGCTCCTACCAAAAGCTGTCTATAGTGGCTTAGGATCGCTTGGTGAAAATGCAAACAGCACTCTTTTTGCTGGTGTGCTGGCTAGTATGACCTTGCCTAGCTTTCCTGACCTCCTTCTTTTGAAAGATGCTGACAAATATTATCAAAAGGACAATAAAACAAGAGAGTTGGCTAAAAATCGATGACGTCTCATTGATTGTGATTCTTTCAGACAATGTTTTCAATGCTGGTAACAAGAAAACTGGAAAAATATTCACAGGTCTTAAGAATTGACTAGTATTTTTGACAACGCAAAACCAGTAGGTGGGTAGGATGATTGTGTTCTGCACAAAGAATATTTGCTGATTTACAGTCGTGCATACAAAAGGGATGTTTAGTGCAATACCAGTGTGTTTATTATTAACCTGTACTTATCAAAACCTTGTAATGCTGAAGTAGATGGATGAATAGAAAAGAGGGGATTTAGATTAGAGTTTAATTCGGGAGGAGGAAGAACCCTGAACTCTTGTTTTCAGTCTGATTCCAGATTTCTAATGCTGATGATTGAGACTTTCAAAGTATGTAAGAAATGCATGTGCTAAATCCTTGGAAGTTTTTATGAAGGCTGCCCTCTGACTCAGTTTTCAAAGCTGCGTGAGAGTTTTTTAGCCCTGGGCATTGAGCTGTCTCTGTCAGGTCAGGTGCCTCACCATAGCCTGCCCTTCTGTGTTCCAGGAAACTGGCTTACTGTGGAGGCTGCCAAGTGAAATTTGGGTGCTCTTTTAATGGCATTTTCTGCTTATATGTTCAGCTCACAGTATAGATGACCCGTTTTGCAGTTACCTGTAGGGTAAATGCAAGGCTTTTCTCAGAGGGAAGGTGAGGGTGCTTTTGTGAGAGTGAGGTAAATAGCACCTGGATCTGTGCAGCCAGGTTGGTGAAGCTTATGTGGAGTTTTTCCACATCTTATCTCTCTCCTACTCTGCATTATGTAGTAGACAAGGCTCGTACATTGAAGTCTCTATAGCTGGGATTGAAACACAGCTCACCTTATGTGGAAATACAATAAACTTTGTAACAGTATGCAGGGACTCTGCCTAGGAAACTTAGTATGTAATGGTGGAACAGAAGGCTGTCTACTCAGACTCATGCTGTGTCCCCTGCCAGTCTTTCAATGTCAGCTCAATGCCAGTGAGCAAATACAAACCTAGCGTTAACTTGCTTTGGAAATGGCATTAGTTCTTCTCCACCATGACTCTAATATGTAAGGAGTGTAGCAAACTGGTTGTTGCTTAAGAATTGTTTCAGCAGTGCCTGAAAGCAGATTTCTCTCTTGAAAGCATAAGGCATCTGGTGCTATAGCAGAAATAATTTAGTAAATGCTACCTGTTCTGGGTAACCTGGTGTCTCACTGTTTGACATAATACACAGTATTGTACGATCAAATGTTCATTGGGTGCCTTTAAAAACCTTTGCAATATTTTCCGTTTCTCAGCCTGTAAAATCCCAGTAACGAAAACTGAAAATCATTTGGTTTATTGATATACAGGAATTCACTCTGCAAGGTTCTGGTGCTAATACTCTCCTTTTTTCAGCATGCCTTGAGTAGTGGGATACGACGCTACCATGTTTCTCCTGCCCTGTGCCAGCGGGCCAAGGTGGCCATGAGCCACTTTGAACCTAATGAATACATAAATTATGAAAAGCTGGAGAAGAACATCAACATTGTCCGTAAGAGGTAAGAGGGGAGAAGGGAAGAAGGGAGGGGTCAGTGTATTATATTTAGGTCTGCAGTGACAGGAGAGGAGAAAAGAACTGTCATGGGGCCCTGACATAGGGAATGTTTACTAGGGATAGCAGCTTTGAACAGTGGCAGTTGTAGTGAAGCATGAGTTGTAGAGTCTTCATGTAGTGATGGGGCACTGTGGGAAGGGTTGAAGGTTATGATGAAGCACTGCAACATGCAGAGAACCAGGGCAGTACAGGGGAGGTGCTAGAAAGGGCTTTGTCCTCTTGGTTTAATGCCCTCGTTGAGGAGTCTTCACGTTGGCCCTTGCTCCTTTCTGAGGCAGCAGTGTGTGGGCAGTGGTCATTATAATGCTTCTGTGTACTGTGTTTCGACAGTGAATGTTCTCCTGTGTTCCACTGTTAGGCATAGAAAGGAGGACTAGCAATTTGTAGCATATGTATACAGAGTGACCTTAATCTGCTGATAGTGGCTTGTGTGATGCTAAATTGTCATTCCTGCTCCACTTACTGTGGCAGTGGTTCGTATGACATGTCCTTTGGTCTCTGTGTCCTTTGTTTAATGCGGTTGTTCTCACTTCAAGTTGTTGTCTCCACTTAGCTACTTCCCAGGAGATTTTATCACTGACATAAATAGATTCCTCAACTGATACAGCTGCAGGATGAAAGGTCTGAGGTCACGAAACTCCACTTAGTTTTACTTGGTTGCTTTGGGATCTGGTGTTTGTGAATTGAGTCTGACCTCTGTTTCACCTCCACATTTGCTGCCCTTAAGTATAACTCGAGAAATGACCAGAGTCAGTGCTTCTGTTACAGTATAGGAAGATTAGAAAAGAAAGCATAAAATGACATACATTCATATACTTTTGAACTTTCTGAACTGAACCATTTAGCTGCGTGCAGGTTGATATTTTAGTGCTGTAAGAAAAGCATGCAGGTTTCTGCGTGTTATTAGGTCTTAACAGTCTGAGCAGTATATGGAAGCGTTCTGTTACATGCTTAAAAGGGCAAATGTTGAAGTACACAAGATACAGATACTAAAATTATTCTCCCCAGGCTTGACCGCCCCTTGACCTTGTCTGAGAAGATTGTATATGGACACCTGGATGACCCAGCAAAACAGGAGATCGAGCGGGGCAAGACCTATCTGCGCTTACGGCCAGACCGTGTGGCCATGCAGGATGCCACAGCTCAGATGGCAATGCTACAGTTCATCAGCAGCGGGCTGCCAAAAGTGGCTGTGCCTTCCACAATCCACTGTGATCACCTCATCGAAGCCCAGTCAGGTGGTGAAAAGGATCTTCGAAGAGCCAAGGTCACTGTTGCAGATACTTAACTTCTGTCTGCTTGAAAATCTCCTGATTGAAGGAAGAGCTTATTTTATTTTCCCAGAAGGACAGCTATGAATTAGATATGGTAACAGATTGCCTGTGGTGGTCATCTCTGTAGATAGGTCAGATGCAGCAAAGAAACAGAGAGTAAATGGATCTTTAAGAGTTTTTCAGCTGAGACTCATCCATTATATGGTTTAAAGGACCGTGAATGTATGAAAAGCTAGCTTAAGTTTTTAATGATGGAAGCCCAGATCATATGTGTATCTGGAGAGAGAAGATATTTTGGCTAAAGAGAGAGAAAAGATCTATTTCAAAGGGAAAAAGAGTAAGACAGACTACTTTATGTTGCAGTACTGAACATATGTCTGCATTGCACTGGTGTATCCTGTGAGGGGGACGCAAGTAGTTAAATTTCCCAAAGCATTTGCTAGTGATTATCTGAAGAGCAATTACTGAAGCATGTACAGCTTTCAGGGCTCATGAGGGCAGTATAAATGTGTGTAAAAGCACAGAAGATGTTTTTTATTTGGGAATTTCAGAGTCTTGTTTGTCCAACTGCTGATTCACTGCCTTTTTAAAATTTCCCGCTCACTGTTTTACTGCTTATTCATCCTCAAAGGGGCTTCTGTAATATATAGAAATATTCATCTCTCTCCTACATACCACAATCTTATCAGAGCCAGGCAGAATTGTACCTTGAATACTGATAACAGAATTTGCAAAAAGTAAACAGGGATCACCTGCCTTTTAGAATTTAGTCCATATCTATTTTCAGAAACTTGTAGTGCTGAAGTAACTGCTTCTGGCTTTCTCCTTCAGGCCAAGGTAAAGCAACTTAGACCACTCAGGAGAGAATCTGGGGAGCTGTTGCTCTGCTTGTCTCAGTTCTAAGTTGTGTGATTAAGAATTTGAGACTTAATAAATCAGACAGTTTTTTTTTCTCCCATTCACCTCCTGTCTTTCCCTTTCCCCTTTTCCTGCATTTGTTTTCTGTAGTGCAATTATATTTGCTGCAGCCCCGAGCTGAGCTGAGCCCCTCCTTTGCCATCCATTCTTAGCAGAGCAAGTAAAGGTCCTGCTGCCTTCTGACTGGGGTCTGCTGCTGCCAATTGGCACACAATGAATGCTGGCAGGCCAGAGGGTGGTTTGGATTTGCTCCTGGCACATCAGCATGCTTTACTGGGGGAGGGATGCACAAACAGAGTGAAGTGACCCGACTCCCAGTGGAAAACGAGGCTTAAAGAACTGCTGCTGCCTTATGGGAAACTTCAGCAAATGTGGGCTGAGACAATTCTTCCATTATCTCGTTTCCCCTTTCCCTTTATTCTGCAGCTTAGCTGCATGGGAACAGTCTTTAAGAAACTCTCTCCTTCTAGTGCTTATCTTATCTACTCTGCCACTCCTCTGCCAAGAACTATCAGGCCATAATAGTGTCATACTTCCTTGGCAACCATGTTTTTTCTCACAAGCAATTTTCATGGTTTGACCTCCACCAATAATGGTGATAGTGTAGCAAGAACGGCAGCACTGTGTGAGTCTTAAACAGGAGACTTGATAGAATGAGAAAATGACACTCACCAACTCCCCTGACAACGAGCAACTCCCAGTTCCTTTATTTAATCTGTAAAAATAAAGCCAAAATCTAAGGGGTTTGAAATGTCTCCAAAGCACCTGTAAAGGAAAAGGAACACCTAGTAGAAAAGGAAGGAGGGGCTAGAATGAGGAGGGAAACAGGTTAAAAAAACCCCCCTGAGGACAGGTAAAATGAGCAGAGCATTTTTAAATGCCTTATTGGCAGGGCTTTCCTTTAAATATGCTGTTTGGAATTAGAAAATAAAAAACATACTTTTAGTAGAGGTGGGATAAAATTAAATGGCCTGTTACAACTGTGTGTCAAACAGTCTTAATCCCTTTTGGTTTTAAAAGTGGTATGCACCTCCCTCCAACTGCTGCAAAACTGTGGAGCAAACTACAGGCAGGCCTGTTAGGGAAGAGAATGTGTTCAAATGAGATTTTGATGTATGGAAGAACAAAATGTTTTACTGATGTTCTGTGTTTCCCTGTGTGAATAGGACATAAACCAGGAGGTGTACAACTTTCTAGCAACAGCTGGTGCCAAGTATGGAGTAGGATTCTGGAAACCGGGGTCGGGAATCATTCACCAGGTAAAGTGTGTGTGTGTTTGCAATCTTTGAACATGCAGTGGCTCTTTCACCTTATGTTGAAGAGGGAACTTAAGTGCAAACCCTTAGAGAATTTTGCCAGTTGAGGAAAACTCTGCTTTGCTTAAGGCAGGCGGGGTTTTTTACTTGCTCTGTTATCTTGACAACAGTGGGTTTTTTTAAAAGGTTATTTTGGTCAAACTGTAACCTGATATGTTACAGGTAGTGCCAACAGCATGCCACGTGAATCACAGAAGCTTGAAATACCTTAACTGCTTGTGGGCTGGCTCCTCTTAGCACAATTGGGACAGTAAGGTGGTGCCATCAAGTTGGTTACATAGGGTTAATTGAACTGCTTTTGGTGCTAAGAAAAGCAGCCTTGGGAACATACTTTTTTTAGGGTTATTATGTATGAATTTGCTTCCATAAAACCCAGAAGAGTATATGAGGACATCAAACAGAGCAGCGTACTTTTAAGTACTCAAGAATGGCAACACATAACCAGTTGCTATGTGAATTTGAATAAAATGCAAAACAGTCTCCAAGTCTGAGATTCTTTTGTTATTGCACTTGGATCTAAAAAGAATGTGACTGTCCTAAGATAACTTGCCACTTAATGAGGCTTTTTGTTTTTTTAAAACCAACACCTCTGTCAGGATTTTCCTAGCTTGCTTGTGGTTGATTTGCTTTGCGGGTCCAGTAGTCATTTTTCATTGTTCCTCTGAGTCTCACGCAGTGAAAGTTGAAGAGTAGCATGAAGCAAAAGGAGTGGAGAATGGATGACTGGTAAGCATCCTGTGAGCAGGGATCTTGTGACAAGGGTCAAGAGCTCTCTGCTATGTTTTCTTAGCTACAAAATGAGTTACTAAGGTTACCTTAGCTGAATGTGATGCAACAGGTGAACTCTTCAAAAGGTTATGGGAACATCTCGGGTCATTTGTGTTGTGGAACCACTCGTAACATCTGTCACACGGCAAGATAGCTCTGTGTGGTGGCTGACTTTCTGGGGCTGGAGAAAATTGGTCATGTTGTATAGCTTCAGAGTCCAACTCTGGCAAAGTGAGGCCTTGAAAACAGCCTTTCTTCCACAAGTATTTTAATGTGAGCTACAAGCAAATGAAGCTGAAAGTTCTAAAAGCAAAGCCTTGATCTTTTTAATAAAGGACAACATTAGTTCTGTTCAAGCTGTTCTGTTATGCGTGTGCTGTGAGTTCTGTGGTACCTAGAGAGGCTGTCCTTAGTGTTGGTCTGGCACGTATGCAGTGAGAAGTTGATTAGTTTGAGTTCTCCACTGTGTTGCTACCAGGGAAAACTCATTTTTTCATTAAAGAACAGTTCTGTGGTTTTGTTGGTAGTTGAAAAGTCTTGCACAAAATCACTAGCAGCAATAAGGGAAGGGCAGCCTCTTAGTGTCTTGGTGAGAGTTTCTTCTATGATTGGGTTTTGTCTGGCAGCATGAATTGGAGAAGCCTGTTGGTGTTCTACTGCTATGGGAGCATAAAGATGATGAAAGGTCTTTTATTATATATCCAGTCAAGCATTGGATAAGTGAACTGACTTGCTCAGCAGTTGATTAAGGGTGTGGAGACTATGGAATAGACTCTTGAGCCCTAACAAAGGTGGACATCTTAGCAAAAGCTTAAACTGAGGGGAGGGACTCCTCAAGTAAAAAAATTAAGATTGTTTTCTAATTTTTTTTTATGATCCTGGGATAAGTAAGGACCCTGGGGCTGAGACTTGGTACCTTTTGCTGTCACTACATCCTCCACAAGATTTTGAAAAAGAGAATTTCCAATCCAAACCAAATTCAATCACTTTCTTCCTACTGAAATCTGCAAATACAAACTGATCTAAACTCTTGGCTTCTTTCTTGCTTTCTTCCCCCTCCTTTCCCAACAAACAAGCAAGCAAACAATCCATTTTTATTTTCAGATCATTTTGGAGAACTACTCCTACCCTGGGGTTATGCTGATCGGAACAGATTCACACACCCCAAACGGAGGTGGCTTGGGAGGAATCTGCATTGGTGTGGGTGGAGCTGATGCTGTGGATGTCATGGCAGGAATCCCTTGGGAGCTCAAGTGCCCAAAGGTAGGAGCAGAAAGAATACTGGTCTTTAATGTGAAGGGTGAGATATTTGTAAGGAACATTGATTTTCAAGCACTGTGTATGTAAGGCACGATATACCATTGCAGTCTGAAAGGAATATACCCCACATAGAGAGAACTATATACCATTACCTTTCTGAAAGGAAGTGATGTCACTATATTTCCCCCTCCCCCCTCCGTTAATGTTGTTCAGGTTATTGGTGTAAAACTGACTGGCAAGCTCTCAGGCTGGACTTCTCCTAAAGATGTGATCCTGAAAGTGGCTGGCATCCTCACTGTCAAGGGTGGAACAGGTGCCATCATTGAATACCACGGGCCGGGTGTGGATTCAATCTCGTGCACAGGTAAGACAACACAAATCTCTTACCTGATGGGATTGTTGTTGGAGCTGAGTGTTGAGTTGTCTGTGGAGGCTGGGAAGGGAATCAGGCAAGAAGGATTAAATACTCTCCTTTAGTCTGTCCTGGTGATTCATACAGTGCAAACTGGGAGAGTTAGGTGAGCATGGTTTAACAAAATAGCACTCCCCCTCAGTGAAACAGTGACCTTTCACCATTAAATCTTCTTGTTACATTGAGAACATGGGATAGTTAATTGTGAAGAACCCTGTAAGATGGTGTATTAGGATAAGAGTAAGGGTGAAGGTATCCCAACTTACACTTAGGGGGTGGAGATGCCAGTGATGAAGGATGACATTTTCATTTCAGCCTAAAATAGGCTGTGAATAGAAAAAAAAGAGGTTAAAGGCAGTGTATGTGGTACAGCTGCTAACCGAAAAGCTTTTTAGAAAAGGGGAGTGAGCAGAGGATAGACCAGAAAGCAGCAGTTTGTAACATGCAGTCATATACTAGCTAATTGCGGTCTTGGGTGCTGAATTTGAACCAGAAAAGTTGCAGTTTTCTGTAATGTGCTAGCTAGGACCAAATTACAAGAAATGTCCCTTCCTTTGGCTTGAAGCGCAGCCTTCAACTGGACTTGTCTCAGTTTACATGACTTGGCTACAACTTGGAATATTTGGTTTTGTAAACTGAGAGCAATTTGGGATTTTTCTTCTAAGAAATCAGAGGAACATGACCGGTGATATCTGCATCTAGCTCATTAACTGTAAAACAGCAGCTTCTGCAACTTCACTGCTGTGCCCTTGAAAGGCATGGGTGATCCCAGTGCTGTGAGCAGATATTTGGGGGTTTTTTATTAAAGTGTTCTATCACTGGAAGCACTTTATTCAGCCCATTAAATTTCTCACAAATGTCTGGCTCCTTCTGTAAAGATAAATGAGATGGTAGAGAGGGACAGGACACCCATTGCAGGTAGCAGAGATGCTGTTCACTGCTGTAAACAGTATTGGTTGCTTAGTGCAGATGGAGGTTCCCTGTCATCCTTTCCAGTATCTGCAAGAATCAGTGTAATTTTTGGCTCCTTCCTTGCAGAAAAGTCTGGTTGCAGGTACTGTTTCGATCAGAATTGTTAGGGGCTGAGCTAGCCATCATGTTGCCACTGTGTCCACTCAGCTGTGGATTTCTGTTTCTGTGGGAAATGCCCCAATCTTTCTTGGCTTTGCTGTCTTTTCCATGTACTGACTTTTGGACAATTGGATGGCCTTGGACTTTGTTATTGACCCATGCTCGCTTCTCGCCCTTCTCTAGGAATGGCAACAATCTGTAACATGGGGGCTGAAATCGGAGCTACCACGTCGATCTTCCCTTACAATGAACGCATGAAGAAGTACTTGGGCAAGACTGGGAGAGCTGGTAAGAAGGTTTGGGGGTTGAAGTGGGTAGAAGTATGGATTCAAGTGAAGGTGTATTCTGGGAGCAGTATCTTCTGACAGTGGTGTCTGATGTGACTTCTGACCTTGTGTGGTCCTGTAGGTCATCTGCTACAAGTAGAGAGTCTGTGGATGAAGTGCCTGGGGAAGTATGCAGTGAACTTCCTGTGTTTAGCTGTTCCAAACTTTTCCCTCATGTTTGCTGGATTTTTCAGATCCCCCTTCTTTCTTATTCCAGATATAGCTGCACTGGCAGAGGAATTCAAGCAACACTTGGTACCAGATTCTGGTTGTCAGTATGACCAGGTGATAGAAATCAACCTCAGTGAGGTAAGGTTTCCTTTCTTTTTTTCATCTTGGATGCCGTGACATGAGTCTGCTTTGTGTGAATGAGAACCAAGCTGAGAGTTTGATGCAACACCCCTGGCACTGTGCTAGAACATGTAAAATACACTGAGGTCTGCTTCACTGACATCTTGTGCTCCAGCATTTGCGTAGGAGAATCCTATTTAAACAGCTTCCAGATAGAGCTATGAAAGGAATTGATTTGCTGCTGTGTTTTGGGGTTTTTCTTTGCTACTCTAATTTCTGACTTTGTTACTGTTTCTTAAAGCTGAAACCGCATATCAATGGACCTTTCACACCAGACCTGGCGCACCCTGTGTCAGATATTGGTGCTGTGGCAGAAAAGGAGGGCTGGCCTGTTGATATCAGAGTTGGTGGGTAGCATTTGCTCTTTCCTCTGCCTTCATACTTGTGGCATAAATGTTGCTGTCTTGGGATTCAGTCTTTTCATTGCTGCTGTATGTCCTTCGACTTTGATGCAGTGTCATCTCTTCATGGCCATATGAATTTGCTGGGAAGAGTAGTGACTGCCTGGCCAGGTGTTTAGGATGAGATCTGGAATAATAGGAGGGATTTTAATCTCAAGAGGCAGACCAGGTTTTTTTCCATTTTTGAAACTTTTGAATGTTTGGGATGACGTGAATGTTACCTGTTGAAGAGCACTTCTGTTAAAAGTCTGTGGCATGGCTTTGTCTGTTGCAGAGATCTGTCAGGAGCATGATTGTCAGCCCTCCCAGCAGTTGGCTGTTGAGCTCTCAGGACATAGTAAAGTTAGTACTTGCTGTCCTAAAGAGCAGTCTTGGAATTTCACTTGGAATACTCACTTTTGGAATGGTAACCTGTGAGCTGGCTTCTCAACTGTTGCTCACTGGGGGAATGAAAAGAACGGAAATACATTGTAAAGCCACATCCCAGGTGGGAAACGTATTATTTGACAGTGTTGCAAATAGGATACAGTTGCAGCAGCTGTAATTGAAAGAGAATTTATATTTTGCTGGTTTGTGTCTGTCAGGGTGGTACAATATGTCCTCATGTGATCTTCATACTGTAACAAAAGATGCTTGCTTTTCATCTTTTCCTCTATTTCTTGCCATCTTGCTTTTGAAGCCTTTTCTGTCTTTGTGGAACAATACCGCTCTCTGGTAATTTGCTTAATCAAAGTGCAAGTAGGTGATACTCAGTTCCTGTAAAACAATAACCAGAATAGTGACCGGGTAGCGTGTTCTGACTGTGCAACCTCCAAAGCTGGACAAGAGATTGTTTGTGACCACAGTATATTCCTGGGAGGCTTGGCAGTGTTAGTACCTGAAACCCTTTCAGATTCCTTGTCAGCAGAAAACATGATTATCGTGTATTTTTTCTGCTGAGAGAGGGGTCAGGGAGAAGCTTTCTAGCCAAGGCTACAATAACCACCTCCCTGTTTCTGTCAAACACCACAGGCTTGATTGGCAGCTGCACCAACTCCAGCTATGAGGACATGGGCCGCTCTGCAGCTGTGGCAAAACAGGCACTAGCGCATGGATTGAAGTGCAAATCAAAGTTCACAATCACACCAGGTTCAGAGCAGATCCGTGCCACCATTGAAAGAGACGGTTATGTAAGTATGACTGCTCTTTACACTTCCAAACAGTAAGGGTTAAATTCTTTAAGACAGTACTCAAGGGTCCTGAGGTGACTAATGGAAGCTTCTTAAACTTTGTCTTCATTTATTGCTGGAGGTACAATTACTGATGTAGTGACTAGCTTTGTGCTGCTGTTTCTGTGGGTCCTGCCATCACCTTGACAGTGTTTTGCCTGATATCTTTACTACCTGGGCAGGATTGGATATAACAGGATTGGAAATTAACAGAGGTAAGACAGTTATCAGGAGCTGGGACCCTGAGGACATAACAGTATGCATAGTAAGGGATACCTTGTGATCCTGGGATTCTGTAGATGGCCATGGCTGGCAGAGGACTGCAGTCCAGTTTTCTCATTCAAGAACAGCTTAGGAAGTGAACAAGCTCTTTTGTTGGAGGGTGGTTCCCAATTTAGACTAAACTTCCAGCAAAATTCATATTTGATTTAAAAGGAGTATTTCTGTAGAGGAATCATTACTTGCTTTCTCCCCTTTTCTGTGCAGAAAATGATGTTTTAATTAGTTTTACTATTTAGTAAATGTTAGATGCTGTCACAGCATGGAGACCAAGTCTTTACATGTGGATATGCCCAGCCAAGGCTTAATGCCTCCTCCAATCAAGTCCACAGTCATGCCTTTCTTTTAACAGCTGCCCCCTTAATTGAGTCATTCGCTGGGTGAACTGAGCAGGCACAAGCATTTGCCTGCACTGTTGCCAATTCTCTCCTTGCATGGACAGGAAGTCTGCACGATATTAATCAGACCAGACACTGCCCTTCAATCGAATATCTGCAAGTAGCTGGACTGCTCAAGTAGAAGCAGGTAGAGAATGGGAACATCATGGCAAGTTATCCTGAGCTCTTCCACAGTGTTAACTTACAGCCTTACTGGGGTCAAACACCATTTATTTATAAAAGTGACTCAAACCTGAAACAGGGAGGGGAATTTTCTCATACTTGGTGCTTTTAGTTAGTGTCTGCTTCTTCTGAAAGAGCAACCCCAGAAACTTATTCCAGACTTTCTACCACTAACAAAGTTGTTCTCTGCCCTCAGGCGGAAATCCTGCGAGAAGTTGGAGGGCTGGTTCTTGCCAATGCTTGTGGGCCTTGCATTGGCCAGTGGGACAGGTAAAGTGAAAGACAGATGTCACTCTAGCTTTGTGTCTCTTAGCTCTGAAAGTGCTCTGTGAAGCCAGATGGGATTGCAAATACAACACACTGGGAATGAAATGTTTGAAAACCCGTAGCTGGCTGATATGCCCTGAAGGAGGGGAAAAGAAAGACTGCAGATTTATATCGAGCCTTTAAGTGAATGAAGCTTCAGAATGGACACAGATATAGCAGGCAAAAAATGGAGAAAGAGATTTGTTATCTCTGAGAGGGTGGGCTGGAGTTTGTATGGTCCTTTTAAAACAGGAAAAGTGAATTGGTCCAACTTCAGTCCCTGGAGTAGTGAGAAGAAAAATTCCCAATAGAAGGGATGGGAGACACATTCTCATGTGGCTTTGTCACTGGTGATGGTGGGGTATCCAAATACAATGTATTTAGTTGATTGTTTAGACAGTTCAACAGTGCACAACACGGGCTATGAAAACTAGTCCAAGAATCAGTGACTTGGGTTTGCACTGTCCTTCGTTTGCAGTCTGTGTAAGGGAGGAAAACATGTCCAGGCACCAGCTTATGTTTCTAAAAGGTAGTGATTGCTGCCAAAACCAAGCTGGGGGGTTTTAGCAGTGAGACATCTAGAAGCAGTATGCCATTTGGATCTGATGAGCATGTTTGCTTCTTTGACAGGAAGGACATTAAGAAAGGAGAGAAAAACACAATAGTTACGTCCTACAATCGGAATTTCACAGGTCGCAATGATGCCAATCCAGAGACTCATGCATTTGTGACCTCTCCAGAGGTAAGAAACAGCCAGAGGAGGGGCAGTTGAATAGTTGAGGGTGCCTTGGGAGTCAATTCTTCTGCCTGCAGGAAAGGCCCAGTATGGCTTGGTTATAGCTTGTCTGCTGGCTTTGAGACTGTTAGATTGAGGACTTTCAGAGGAAGAGATGGAGGGGTACAATACACCTTTAAATTTGTCATTTTTCTTTCAGATTGTCACAGCCCTGTCCATTGCTGGCACGCTAAAATTTAACCCTGAGACAGATTACCTGACAGGAGCAGATGGGAAGAAGTTTAAACTAGAGGCACCTGATGCAGATGAACTGCCCAAGCTGGTAACTGCTCAGTCTGGAGGTGGAGGGAGGGAAGGCCTCGCAACAGCAGTGTTTTATATGTACTGAGGGAACTTTCATGCACTGATCTCTTCCTTCACATGTGGTGTTACAGCTAGAATGAGGGCAATTGCCTGTGTTGGCTTGTTCTCTTCATGTGCTGTTGGGGATGGCTGAGGCTGATGATTTTCCTTTCTTCTTTGGAAGGAGTTTGACCCGGGCCAGGATACCTATCAGTACCCTCCCAAGGATGGCAGTGGGCAGCATGTGGATGTGAGCCCCACCAGCCAGCGCCTCCAGCTTCTTGAGCCCTTTGACAAGTGGGATGGCAAGGATCTAGAAGACATGCTGATCCTCATCAAGGTCAGGAGCCAAGTGGGGGAACACCAGCTATGATAGGTCTGCTCCAACAGGGATTTGCACTGAAGCTGCTGGAAGCTTTGGATGTGCCCTTGAGCTGTCTCTGATTCCCTCCTCTACAACACATTGTTATGGAAAGTGAAGCAAGGGTCTTCCTTCCTTCCAGGTGTTGCCTTCCGATACTTTTATTGTAACTAAGAGACTCCTCTCCTCTGGGCTAGTGGTTAGTTAGTACCATGAAAAACGAAGCTTGTTATAGCATGTAATACAATCCTGCATGCAGTCTGCAGCATTTGTCCCAGTTATAACCTCCAGCAGAAAGATTTAATTAGCATCTTCAATGACTGACTGTTCTAAGATGTATTTTGTCTGAAATGGGGTCTTTGGAAACTTCTCATCCATCGGTATGCATGTTCTCTTCCCATTTTATAGAAAGAGAAATTACTTCATAATAAAACATTGCAGTTTGGTCTTTTAATGGAGACAAGGGTTTCTCCTCTGCCTGAGGTGAGTTAACAGGATGATAACTTCAGTTAATACAGTGAAGGGTTCTAAAATGTCATCCCTTAGGAACTGACCTTTGGGAACACTCATGATTTGGCAGAGTTGCAGGTATTTCCAAGGACCACACTGAGCTGTGCTTAAGTTTTGGACACAGGCAATTACTTTGCAAGCACTTGGAGACTTACCAGTTGGAAGGCCATTATCCCTGGTTGGGAATTCTGTTCTTACAAGCTGAGAAGGCTTATGTGCAGTTTGGAAACTTAGAGGATAACACTTGGCATCTTGTTGAAGTCCTCCAGCAGGGAGGCTGAGCTGTAGCAGGAAGGGCTTAATTGCTTTTTGTACCTGAACAACCTGCTTCTGAGGGAAGTGAGGACATGGCAGGAGATGTCATGGCTAAGCTAATTTTTGTAATTCACCCTTTGGAATAGGGCTGTACTTCTTACGTGACATGCAGAATGACCACTGTGTTTTGTCTCAGAGTGCCTTGATTCTGTAACAGATGCATTTGTCTTGGGTTTGTGCCTTTGAAGAGATGTGATGATCACAAAATGGGTTAAGGTTGGAAGGGACCACAATAGGTCATCTGTCCAACCTCCCTGCTTAAGCAGGGTCATCCCAGAGCACATGGCACAGGATTGTATCCAGACAATTCCAGTGAGGAAACTCTATGGCCGCTCTGAACAACCTGTTCAGTGCATGGTCACCCTCACAGTAAAGAAGTTCTTCCTCATGTTCAGGTGGAACTTCTGTGCATCAGTTTCTGCTCGTTGTCTTTTGTCCTTTTGCTTGACACCACTGAGGAGAGCCTGGCTCTGTCCTCTTGGCATCCCCCCTTCACATACTTAGGGACATTCATGAGGCTCCCTCTCAGTTGTCTCTTCTCAAGACTGAACCGGAGATACTCCAGTCCCTTAATCATCTTTGTCGCCCTCTGCTGGACCCGCTCCAGGAGCTTCATGTCACTTGTACTGAGGAGGCCAGAACTGGACACAGCACTCCAGGTGTGGCCTCACTAGGTTGAGGGTCAGGATCACCTCCCTTGACCTGCTAGCAATGCTTTTCCTAAGGCAACTGAGGATACCATTGGCCTTCTTGGCCACAAGGGCACACTGCAGGCTCAGGAAGTTTGTTGCCCACCAGGTCCTTCTCTGCAGTGCTGCCTTTTAGCAGGTTGGTCCCCAACCTGTACTGGTGTATGGGGTTATTCTTCCCCAGATGCAGGACCCTGAACTTGCCTTCATTGAACTTCAGACAGTTCTTCTCTGCCCACTTTTCTGACCTGTTGAGGCCCTTCTGAAGGGCTGCACAGCCCTCTGGAGTATCAACCACTCCCCCCAATTAATGCTTCACAATTAAAAGTGCCGAGGAAGGGTCAAGTACACTGCTCCATCCTAAGACATGATTCTATTCTACTACCTTTTAGGTAAAAGGGAAATGCACCACTGACCATATTTCTGCAGCTGGACCGTGGCTCAAATTCCGTGGCCATCTGGACAACATCTCCAACAACCTGCTCATCGGTGCCATCAACATTGAAAATGGCAAAGCCAACTCTGTGAGGAATGCATTAACCCAGGAGTTTGGCCCAGTCCCAGACACAGCCCGTTACTACAAGGTGAGACGTTCTCCTGACACATCTATTTTAAGAGGAAGTTTACACTTTGGGCAGTGTGTGCCAAGAATGAGGATTTCACCCTCCTGCTCTCGAGTAACAGCAGCTGTGAATTCCCTTAGCACTGAGGCCTTTTTTTGGTCCTTACTCTGATGATTGCAGTTTCTTTAGGAGATTCTGTCCCTACCTGCTGTGGGGAAGAGGTAGAAGGATCCTGTGACTCTGAGGGGACCAGTAATCACAGACAAAAGAGGAAGAACTCCTTCAGGGCTCTGTATACTTTACAAGGCATGGGTGTCATCAGACTGTAACTAAACCTTGCCTCCCAGAATGTTTCACCTGTGACTAGTCTAATGTTTAAATATGTTATAATCTTATCCCTTTATTCTTTAGCACTTGGCTTTGAATCTCAAGAAATGTCCTTTTGCCCTCTGGACAACCTGGCAGTTGTCTTAGATTGGCTCTTCCAGGAGAGAGAGAAGTTAAAATTTTCCATATTCCTTTTAGAAGCAGAGCAGAGGTCTTGGCTGGTGCAAACATTGGTCTAACACAGCACCATGGAGGGAGAGGTGGTAGGAAAAGGAAAGCAAGGACTTGGTCTGGATCCCAAAGGCAATCCTCCTCAGCCTTTGTCAGTGAAGGATGGCAGTGCCTAACTGCTATGAAGCACTTAATTCCTTTATTTCTCTGCTTGCTTAGAACTGAAGGGAGCCTTCTGGGAGAAGGTGTCATACCGAAGCAATGTCAATGTAGCACTGAAAATTAGATGTGTGTGGGGATATTTATTAATTCCTCACTTGAGTGGGCAGAAATGTAAACCTGTGTCTTTTGTCACAGAAAATGGGTGTCAAGTGGGCAGTTATTGGGGATGAAAACTATGGTGAAGGATCCAGCCGGGAGCATGCAGCACTGGAGCCCCGTCACTTGGGAGGCAGGGTCATTATCACCAAGAGCTTTGCCAGGATCCACGGTGAGTCATGCTTCCCCTGTGGTGAGTGTAAACAGGATGTGTTTGGTTTGAATGGAAGCAGTGTTTACCTTGCCCTGGGGCTCAACACCTACAGGCATGAACCCTACCTGCTGACAGATGGCAAGGTCCCTCCTGTCAGGAGTCCTGTTACAGACCTAGTTAGATACACCACAAACACCGGATATGGTGATCTTGCTACAAAGAGTAATTGTTGCTGGACTACTACTCTGAGAAGCACTGGGCAGCCAGAAGGTAGTCCTGCCTTCTTGCAGCGGGATGTTACAAGAGTGGTTGGTGGTTTGTTCTCCACAGAAACCAATCTGAAGAAGCAAGGTCTACTGCCTCTCACTTTCGCTGATCCAGCAGACTACAACAAGATTCATCCTGTGGACAAGCTAAGCATCGTGGGGCTGAAGGACTTTGCACCTGGAAAGGTAACTGTCCGGATGTCTTGTCATGCACTTGGGGGCAGGGATGTGCCATTGATGGGAACAATGGTGAGCTGTGTGCTTGTGAGGCAGCACTGGCACTGGAGGGTAGTGCAGGTCTGCAGGCCAGGCAAGACTCAGGGGCTCCAGGGCAGGTCCAAATCAGACTGTTGTTCTGAAGGGTGACAAGACACCCTTGTATGATAGTCTGAATTCCCGTACTTGTTGACTTAAGCATGAGTGTTCCCTAGAAAGAGCTCTTTTATGTTGACCTACCCTGAGCTACAATTTTCCCTTTCAACCTTTTAAAAATATGTATGCATTTTCCTGTGAGAAACTTCAGATAACTTGCTCTCTTGAAAGAGAAAGGGGGAAAAATAAAAATTGTCTTCTTCCTTTAGCCTCTGAAATGCATCATCAAGCATCCCAATGGGAGCCAAGAAACAATCATGCTGAACCACACCTTCAATGAGTCGCAGATCGAGTGGTTTCAGGCTGGCAGTGCCCTGAACAGAATGAAGGAGCTGCAGCAGAAATCAAGCTAAGTGCGCACAATGCCCCAGTGCACTGGACTCGATTCAGCTTTGGCATTTTCATGAAAGTGCAATTCCATGCCTACTGTTGGAATAAATGTCTGATCAAATGTAACCATAGCTTCCTTTTTGTTATGGTACTTCCTCTTCACTGACACTATGAAAAGGGAGTGCAGCTAGGCTTACTTTTGTCTTTTAAATTCCCCAGCTCCCTTTTTCTATTTTGGCTCCATTTCAGTTGTCCCACAGTTATTTATATTTGGAAATAACCAGCTAAGGTGGATTTGTCTGCTCAGTTGGTTGTTTTCCACCCATTCACTTTACTGATGGCTAAAGACTTAAAAAGAAAATAAAGAATGTGACCATCTCTTCAGCCACGTGTTATTGTGTTCATCATCCTGATCCTTGTCACTGTTGCTTGGAGGGGGGGAAAGAACTTGTAAATCACCGCTAAAGGGAGGGGGAAAAAAACAACAAATAAAAACTTCATATGGTAAAAAAAGAGCCCTCACAGCTGTCTTGCCCTGTTTAGCTCTTGACATTAACCTACTGCACGTTCTACTTGTGACCATCACCACCTTCCCCACTACATTCCTGTCCAGGGCAGCAGTGCTACTACCGCAACAGCGACAAACTTGCAAAGAACACCTGATTTATCTGCTTTCTTAGCACTGAGCACTAAGCTAGTTTCCTCAAGCACAACTTAAAACCGGGAGATGTTGAACCACACACAAAGCCATGCAGCTCCCACCTCACTACACTCCTGGGAGCTCTGACCCTGTGCACTGGGAGCTGAGCAAAACAGCTACTTGGAGGTACTGGGGCTGTTTTCTTGCGCTGCTCTGGCAGTACCCCAGAACAGCCTGTGTGGAAGCTCCTCACTTGTTTCACCCAAACTTCCACCTACACAAACAGCTGAGGCTTTTCTGCAAAGAGTTTGTTTCCACCACAGCTAGATGGTTGCATGTCTGAGCACCGCTGCTCTGTAGGTGGCATTCAGTAAGCTTATTGTCTGCGCAGATGGACCTCAGTTACTATGTGAACCTAAAGAACTCTAGGCTCCCTTTTAATTAGGGCAATGCACCAGGAATAACAGTTCAGAATTAAGGGGTTCTAACAACGCTGCAGGGAGGGCACTGGTGACGCAGGCTTTGTTTTCACAGTTGGAGGTTAAGCAGACCCACTATCCCAGGGAATTACAGCCCCTTCCTGCCAAATGTGGCTGGCTTTGTAATTATGTGCAACATCACTCTCTTGGCAATGGGCCCTGCATAGATTTTACTGTTTCGTTCCCCCCTCTCCTTGTACTGCTGTCAGGGAGGGTGATGGCAATTGTTTGTCATTGGCTGCTAGCACAGAGCAAAGCGTTGGTCTCAACACTGTCTGCCTTGAAATCCAAGTAGCTAAACTGCAGGGGGCAACTGTTTTCTTCCTGCTAGGCAGGAAGCTAATAGTTTCCCCACAAATTGTACAGGAAGGCAGGCTGTGTGGTTTTTACTATTTATTCTATTTATGGTATTAAGACACCCCCACAAACAAGGAGTTTGGAGCAGCTTGCTCAAAGCAGCTTTGGTCCATTTAGTTCATAATTACATATTTCAGCCAAACTGCAAAGTTTAGTTCATTCTACACAAATACAGCCCACCAAATAAAGTAATTCCATTCAGCACAGTAAGCAGCCTGTAGCTTTCCACACTGGTCATCTTCACCAAGCCTGAGAGTTACTTTTGGGTAAATAAACTGTCGTTCCCATTCTTTTTGGCTGACTTTATCAATGGGTTCCCATTCTTAGGAGAACATTACCACCACCTCCCCTGCTCTCCCAGCAGCAGCATCTTCCAGGTCTCCAGAGCACCACACCGCTACTAACTCTAGTCTTTTGCTGTCTCTTCTTAACTTTCTGTTAAGAAAGGGCAGGTTTCTACCCCTCTGAGACCAAAGTCTCGGCCCAAGGAAGCTGTACTTCTTGACAAGGTTTTTCTTCTGCTTTCACTCACTGAAGTCAACTCCCTCCTTAATTTAGGCAAGTAAAGACCTCCCCGTTTTTTTCTCCAGGGCAGGAGACCAAAGCTCCAGCTGAGTTTGTTGCTGCTGTGCTCAAGGCTCTTTGTGCTGTAGATTTACTTCTGCAGATCAGTGAAGACATTTCCTGAAAGCGCCTGTCTTTCTCTGGCAGGTTGGAAGCTGAAGGGAAAACAGAGAGTGGCAGATCTAATTTCTCATTCAGCTTCAGAGGAGCAATGAGCAGCAGCAGGATCCCTTATACCCCAGACATCCACCAGAAAGACCTTCTGTGGAGCAGGCTCTGATGGGAGCTAGCTGTTTGTCCACCATGACAGGAGGCCCAGGCCTGGCTCACTGATTGATCCCTGTTCACAGAGAGAAGACAAGAGAAATGTACAATTGTAAACTACACAGAGAATAGAGGAAAATGCCTAAAAATATAACATCTCTCCCCTCTGACATACAGAACACAGCTGTCACTGGTTCAAATTTACCTTTTGCATGCATTGTACTCAAGTGGGTCTTATGCCAGAACACTGCAAGGAAAAGCTATTCAGCTGCTGCACAGACCTTGATGTGTTGCTCCCAGCTCTGTACTCCTCATATGCTCACTCCTACCTGCAGGTCCTGCATCTGCAGTTTGCTTTAAATCAGCCTCCCAGCGAAACCACCACCAACTATAAAGTTTTCCAATGGAAACACTCAGAGAAACCACAAGAACAATCTTGTTTCTCCCTTTTTCCACTACCTTCATTTTGTGACTCTGCTTCACAGTCAGCTTAAAGCAATCAGTTCCTTGGGAAAGGGATGCTGTTTTAGACATTGAATAAACCACAATGCTCACCAGACTGTATGAATCAATGCACATAGTTACCACAAGAGTGTAGGGTGCCTCTTTCTTCTGGACTTCTTCTGTGGCATTTGAAGTGGAAGCCTCTGCAGAGCTTGGACCTGTTGGTGATGTATCGACAAACGTTTCATCCACGACTCGGAAGCGGATCTCCTCCCCAATGTCCATGTAAAGGTCATGGGCCCCTTCTTCTGTCTCATATTCCCACACCCACACCTGCTCTGCTTCATCACTGGCCGTGCCAAGGATTAAGGATGGAAACGATCAATATTCTGCTTGACAGATCCCTTTCTGACAGTTCTGAGAACAGCCTCAATTCAAAGCCTTTTCACAGTAATTTCTCAAACCACAATGCGCTGTCCTGGGTCATCTGTACAGCCCCAGGACCTGTCTTTTTTCTGATATTCCTGCTTCACAGTGCACACTGCTGGGGTACCCACTGCCAAAAACATCCCAACAACAGAAGAGACCCCCAAACAAGCAAACCCCCTCAAACCCAAGACAACCTCGCCCACCACACTGAAGAACACCAGACACACGTGTATCTAGACATTACATGGTGTGGCAAAACCTGCACTCTGTCTTCAGCAGCAGCCAAGACTGGAGGCAGGGATTACAACTCGGCTGTTCAGGGGACACTGCCATTCATTTCCATTAGCGGGCACAATGATCCTGCAAAACCTAATGAGCGTGAGGGCCTGTCTAGCTGTGATAACAGTCTGTGGGACTTGCCCGACACAACAGCTTAGCTTCTGCCACTGAGCACCTTCATTGTTGCAGTGGTGAATGCCTGTTGGGCCAGCACTGCACAATCTTTTGAAATGAAGTAGTAAAGTTATCAAAGGTGATCAAAGGATACAACTTAGCTGGCTGCTGCAGGGATTCTGGTGGGATGACAATATCATCAAAGAATCCAATAGAAACTGTGGAGGAAAGAATTTGATTAAGACCAAAACAATTCTTTGCAAGGGATGTTCCGCAGCGATTCCTAAAATGCATTTCTAGACTCATTCCCTTCCTCTCTCAGGAAGGACACTGAGATTATGCAGGAATTATTCTTTGAGCCATAACACTCAATTTCAATTGGCAGCAAAGCAACCACCCAGCTGAAAGTACATACAGCAACAGAGGGCACAGTCTTTGTGCCCGCTGGGAAAGGAAAAGGTTGTTTGGAGCAGGAATGGAAATGAAAGCGTTCCAAGAAATGAGTCAGATGCTATAGAGGTCTGTGACAGAAAAGAGCTTAGAAATCACAGATGTAACATGTTAAATAAAGACCAATATAAACTTAGAACAGTCCCCACCTCCCCCTTGAGATTTCACAGTGTTGAGTTTTATCAGAGAATGGACCATGCTCAAATTCAGCAACAAATGCAGCCAAGGTAATCTCACTGCCCTAATTTAACAACTGAGCAGAGGAGCTTGTTTGCATGGAAGACTCCTTCAAGGAAGGAAAGCAGCTCATCAGTTATGTATTCCATGACTCTAGCAGCACTTTGTGCTCACAAAGACATTTCCCTGCCATGTTTTCTGGTATAGGAAATGATCATGAATTTGCACGGAACTATAGGAAAAATGCATCAGACCAACACAAGCTGATTGTTCCACTTTGAAAAAAAAACAAGTTCTGTTAACCAAAGCAAGAAGATTAATCCAATCTATGCTCCAGATGGGCTCTCCTGTTGTTCTTGGGCACGCATATGACTGACTAAAGGGGAGCGCAGACAAAAGTATCAAGGACACAGAAAGCTGCCAGGCTTGAACTACCAACCACCCTCAGATCAGAGCAGCATGAGAGGCCAGTGATAGCCTTTACCCAGTCTGCAGACAGCACCACTCCACCTGAAATCAGTGGCTCAACAGATCCAAGAGCCCTGCAGCTCATGTGTCCCTAATGTCAGAAACTGCAGCTTACCGTGGACGCCGTCCTGACTGCAGCTCTTAATCTGTCCAATCAAAATCTCATCCAGGAAGGGATGGAAGACCACATAGCGGAAATGCACTTAAAAGAAAACAGATCATTACTGTTAGTTCCATGTTAGTGAATGTACTCCTTCCACAGGGTGGCAAACATTAAAACAAAATCCCACATCCTATATGCCCCCTAAAACTCTTACCCAGTTTCTTTACAGGCACTGATTAGATAGAAAAACAGGAATAAGAGTTCTGATTCCTAACTGGTTTGTACGAATTCTGACAGCAGCTTATGAGCAGTGTCCTGTTCCCAGCTCCTCAATCTTGCAAGAGTTGAAGTTCACTGAATGAACATGTAAGATGAAGAGTGTGGAGCAAGGCCTCTGCTTACGTTATGATGGGAGCACTCCTGCACAATGCTTCAAGGCCAGAAGTACCAGTTGAAATTACACTTTTTTGTAATACTTCTGCCTTTTATCTTTGTCAGCAATGCTGTATTTTCTTTAAATGAAATATTTAAAATCAAATTATTATCAGAGTAAATAAGATTCTCTATCATAACTGGATTTTTCATCCAGGTTAGATAAAATATTTCTTGGCATTTATAATTACAAGAATGCTATACTGAGAAAATCTCAACCAAACAATGCTTATGAGCAATTCAACATCATTTTAGCTGTTCATACTCAGTGCTCCTCTTTTACATAAAATCAGGCAGTGCATTAAAGAAAGTTATCACCAGACACAGCAGGATTTATCAGAGTGCTACCCCAGATTCTGAAAGTAGACTTTTTTCCCCCGATTCAGAGAGAATACATTCTCTTCTTTCAGTGCAAGGAGTAATGCAAAGTTAAGAAGCTGAATGGACGTTAAAGCAAGCAGGAAAGCCTGCCATCCTCCTTCAGTATTGGACAAGCTTTTATTTGCTGGGAGTGAGTTGTATTGGAGTTAAAATTTAGACAAGGGGAGCCACATATAGTCAGTCCAGTTCCCTTCTAACAAGAAACATTTCATGTGCTCAAACTACGTTTCCACGCTGTAAACTTAAACTAGAAAAATTTATCTCTTACCAGTTTAAAAAAAAACTCTAATTTTAACTTTAAAAAAAACTGCTTTTATGCATTTACTTCCAGATTTTACTCAGATTTGCCAAGAGTTGAAGTAAAGAAATTAATAATTTCTTATTAAAAAGTCAGTAGACATGTATGCTGAACGAGATCTGTCTAAGTTTCAACAAAAACGTCGTAGAACTTCCAGCTAGGACAAGAGCATCAAATGCTGTGCAAATGTTGTATGTAGAAACAGGTTTCAACATTCTAGCTAGGGAAAACAAACTTCAAAAAGAAAAAATACTAGAGGACTAGAAAACAATTACTGCAACTTACTGTCTATATGCAGATTTCCAGTAATTTTTTAGCCCCTTGTTGTGCCACATCTGTGGCTCTAACTGTAGAACAGAGATGGTCTGCAGAAGGCAAGCTTTAAGTACTGGCTACTTAAAGCTGTATTTGTACCCAAAAACGGCAAAGAAAAGAAGATACTTTGACCATGTTCCTCTTGCCCTCCTAAGAGGAACAGAGTTAAGGCTGTGAACTTAAGGTTCTTACTTTCCCTAACAACTGAACTCAGCTTACATTTCCAGATCATTAAATAACCTTCTGCAACACTACATAACTGAGGATAAGCACATACCTTTGGTATGTGATGCACCATCCCCAGGAAATATGTATGAATCTTCCAGCTTTGTGATATCATACAGACAGATGCAGAGCCCGACATTGTATACAACCTGCTCAAAGAAAAAAAATAAATTGAAAGCATTACATCAAGCAAGACACCAGGCTAAATCAAGCAAACCATTGAATTCATATATTATGCATACCTTTTCAAAAGGTAGCAACAGAAAGGTGGCAAGATAGGAAGGAGGCTGTGTTGGTACACTGCCTTTAACAGCCCCAGCCCTGACTCCCAGTCCCAGGATCACAGGGGAACCCCAATTCACGTGTTATGGGAGCACGTGTTTCCACTGGCACTGGGAAGAGCACTGCTACAAACAGAGGCCCTTGGGGACACTGTCAGTGGTGAGAACTTGATCTGCCAAGACAGTAAACAGCTTTCCACAGACATCATTCACCAGCCCCACAGCCTGTCCAAAGGTTAAACGTCTGTTTTGCTAGAGTTACACTCTCAAAAGCCTCTAGGCTGGCCTTTGTCTTAAATTATATCAGCTATGGGGAGACACAAGGCAAATTCTTGGCTTCTCTGCTACTTCTGAGATAGCTTCATTCCCTGTGAAATCTGAGGCACCTACCAGTCATCAGTGCATAAGGGGAGACTTGCTTTCACAATTTGTCCCTAAAATCTGGTATTCACAACCCCCGACCCCTTCAGGTTGTTCTTTTGAGCTCCCTTCACGTTCACAGCTGCATTTTGAGTTTTGCCCCTTCCTCATGTTGAAAGCCATATGCTAATCACAGTGCCAGGGCTGCTCAGGGAACCTGTGCCCTCCTGGTCCACCACAGCACACTTGTTATATCCTGCACCGCTTCTCACTGCCACACTGTATTTCAATTATTAACCACAGGCCAAATCAGCTACTAACACCTTCATTTCTCTTCCAGTACTGCTGTTCTACATGTATTTATACAGGCCTTTTTTTAAACTCCCCACTGGTCGGATCAGTTTGCCTGTGTGTTTTCAGGCCGCATTTCAGACGGCTCCGCTATGCACAACCCAGTGGTTGCTTTCCCTCACTTCCCTTCCACGCTTCTCTGCCCCATCTGGCGTCTCAGTATCTTCCCATTACAGCATCAGCCACTGGACAATGTTTCCTTTGAGTACGTGGCGGTCTCTTTGTTTAGTCGCCGGGGATGGCCCTCACATCTGAGCTGCTCTGACACCTCGCCCGCCGCCTCACCGGGCACAAGCGAAAGGAAGAAGCGCTCGGGGGTGCTGCGATGCCTCCATCAACCAATACATGACCCACTCTTTACCTTATTGGCCAATTTCTTGTTTAGCTCTTCAGCAATGGATTCGTTCAGTTTCCTTTCAAACTGCCAGGGAGGAATTCTGACAGTGTCAGTCATCTCCACCAGTACAAACATGGTCGCGGGGGGGGGGGGGGGGGAGGCCGCCACCA